>JAFEMH010003886.1:0-239787 GCA_022495995.1 Adenophora triphylla var. japonica | reverse complement strand
AAGCTTTGGCTATTGGTGCATTTAGAGAAGCTTTCAGTTCAGAGATTTGAGTGCTACATTGTCTTCATTTTCTATTGGATCTTTTTTGCATTTATCTTTCTTGTCGTGCTTTCCCCTTTGTGACAGATTCAAGATCCATTTTTTTGTGATTTTTCTCTATTGAAATTTTTCTTTTCCTATTAAACATATAATAATACAAGTAACATAATAAAAGACCGGTGGGCTAATGTCTGGTTCTGCTTATCTTTTTTTTTGTTTTTTTTTTTTTTCAAGATTTGTACTAACTAAATCATTCAATGAATGACCTCCAAACTATGGTTTAGTATCTGATGGATCAAGTCCACATACATCCTCATTATGGATTGTTTTTCTTCCTCCTTTTGCGTCTATTTTTTTTTTTAATTTGTCAAATAATGGTAGGTGACGTGAAAAGATACAACAATATTTAAGATAATTCTAGCACTTAAGCACCTAATTGTCTAAGGCACTAAGACTTGATATACAGAATAAAGTTGAACATGAAAATGGTGGGTAGGAGGGTTGAAGCTCATGAATGAATGCATAATAAACCGCATAATAATCAAAGTTGAATGCATAAAACTAACCAGCATTGGACTTTCAACATCACTAGCTTCAGCAAATTCCTCCAATGCATCATGGCCAACTCCATCATCAAGAACCGGTTCAGCTTCTAAGCCCTGGACCAGAGGCATTACTTCCTCCACATCAATTCTATTAAAGAGGATATCATTGTGACACATCTCTTCAGTCATTCTTGGTAGTCATTTACTTCGGAGTGGGATTGTGGGAGGGTCGCTCACTTTCTCAAAATTCACAATCTGTGTTCAACTATATCTCTCTCAGCCTCATATTTTTATGCGTGGAATGCTCGTATGGAGCTTAGAAGCTTCCTAACACTTCTATCTATTACACCACTACTCAAAGACGAATCTTCTTACACGACGGATCAATTTAATAGAAATTGGCTGTCACTATTTAGAAGCTTGTAAGAAATCTAACTATCCAAGGATTGCAAAAATCATATCTCTCCATACAACATATCTAAAAGCTAAAAAAATAAATAAGCCATACATTACTACCAAGGGAAGCAACATTCTAACAGAAATATTTGTTGAATTTAACTTGTTTTATTTCATGTAGGATAATATGAGGGGTAAAGTTAGGACATTAAGCTTAACTTTATGACATTCCAAAAGTAGATGTCACCACCCTATTGTCTCATGCTCATTTTAGTATCAAGACAAACAGGCAAACCCATCAGTTCTTTAAAAATATATTCCTCCCAGATAAGGTTTGTTTTCCTCTCTTTAGCAGAATAACTAGCCTGTATGGACACTCTCTTTACCCAATACACTAGCGCTAGTGATGCCACCAATTCATAGCAGTATCTCACGATTTGAGTAGGTGTCGTATAGTGTGAGTGCATGTGTCAGGGGTGGAGGAGGTGGGAAGTATAAGATAACTCATGTTGAAGGGAGTAACTGCCATGGAGAAATACCTGACATTGAAATCAATGCGTAAGAACTCCCCATCGGAACTCTTGTCAACAACAACAGATGTCGATGTGGTCACTGAAAGATAATTATTTAGCTCCTACAGATGAACAATGCAATTTCATTATAAAAGAGAGTTACAACAAAAGGCAGTGACAACAAGTAAATAAACAAATGCGAGAGAAATACATCAAATTTAGGGGTGAAGGAGGACAAAACACAGGAGTAAAACAGTCAAACTATAATCTAAGAAGGGAAAATTAATCACCAGGCGGTTACTCCAAAAACACCAGGGAGCATAGAAATTTACAACGAGTATTGAATACCTGCAAAAACAAGCGATATAGAAGAGAAATGTTTGTAATGTGTCAATAGAATGAGATGAAAGTAAAATCCTTCACATTTCCAATGCAAATTGCAAATCATCAAAACATCGAGAATGAGATGGTCATCAAGCGGATCTGTGCCACTTACATATGAGAAATTGTATCAAAGTTGCATTCGTTTAGCGACACAGAACCTTCACCATAGCCGACTGAAGTGAATGGGTTTGATGGAGGGCTTGAGCCCTACCCACCTCTGCCCTGGATCTGCCCCTGAGAGAGAGAGAGCGAGAGAGAGAGAAAGCAAGAGAGAGAGAGAGTCACCTGATGCCTGATGCCGGAGTAAGGACGCCGGAGGAAGAATCGCCCTAGCCCTAGAGGAATCGTCGTTCTGAGAGGGAACGAGAGTGAGAGAGAAAAGAAAACAAAGGCTTTTCTAAAAATCAGTCGTAGATTCGTGAATAAGTTTTAAAAAAAAAGTTTTTTAATTGTTTAATTAATTTTTTTAATTTATTTTTTATATAACGCGATTGCAAAAGCAGTCGCCTTTAAAAAATAATTAAAAATTCAATTTTAAAATTATTTAATTTAATATTTTTATAAAACGCGATTGCTAAAGCCATCACCTTTGATAAAAATTAGAATTTCGCCTTCCCGCCCGGACTACGTTGTTGGCGCTAGAGGGAAAAACATATAATGTGATGGCATCCGTGACTGCTTAGCCATCACGCTAGCCTACTGTGACTGCACTAAATGCAGTCACAAAGGCTGTCTCCTTATATACTCAAACGTGACTGCTTTTTTTGCCATCGCCAAAAGCAATCGCGAAAGATCAGTTTTCTTGTAGTGTCCATTTGAGACAAACTTGACACATTGATGGAGGCTCAAAGCGACTCCCTTGACCTGATGCATCCAAGGTCTTCCCAATAAGGCATTAAAAGTGATTGGGATGTCGATAACCTGGAATTCCACAGGTATCAAATTCTGGCCAAACCAGAGGTCCAAAGTAGCAACTCCAAGGACTGCTCGAGATGTCGAGTCGTAAGCTTTGACTGTGAGGGAGGAAGGCTTCAAGTCTGTGGACTTGATGTTAAGAAGGCTCATGATCATTGCCGGAAGAATATTCATTCCGGACCCATTGTCGACCAAAACCCGAGGGAGGCGTCGTTCGTCCAACTGGACTGTGATGAAGAGAGGCTCGTTATGATCAGCCCCAAATTGAGGGAGATCGAGCTCTGTGAAAGTGATTATGTTCCCGTAGTGGATGTTTCCAATCAGTTGTACCACGTCATCGGAAGTAGCATCAATAGGGACCATAGTGCGAGCCAGGCTTTCTTCCAGCTTTAGCTTGTGGGGATAGGATGAGGTGAGCAGGGACCATAGAGAGATGTTGGCCTGTGTTTGCTTCAACTGGGTGAGCACGGGATCCTCCTTTTCGGGTCGGGGAGCTTCGGGCCTGTCTTAGCATGGGGCGGCGGTTCTCCCAGTGCTTGATCTATGGCCTTCTTATCTGTCTTGGGATTCCCTTGGAAGATTTGCCCGGATCGGATCAACAGGTTGACTTCCTCATCAGTTGCTTCTTGACTAGATTTCTTCAATGCTGCTAAGGTCAACGGGGGAGCCTTTTTGGCTATCGGCCACTGGTTCTGACGGAGTCTAGCAACAGCCGAGGCCGAGCTCGAGCCGCACCGGCTCCTTCCCGGGCGGCCCTTATAATCGCTTCCCAAGTCATGTGCTTTTGAGTCCGGGGTTGTGTTGTTGCCCCACTGGATGGCCCATAGAGCTAGGGCGTCCTCCATTCGCTCCCATAGCTTTGCCTTGCTCATAGTTATCATACAACAAGAGTTGCTATTCTCGGGGCTCGACGGCTTTTCAATTTCATCCAGGTATAGTGCGGCCATTACGGTTCCTCTACGTAATACTCGTAGTGGAGATGATTATAGCACTACGTGTGGAAGGCGCATCCGGTATCATGCCGGTTTCCAGGACTTCTCGAGAGAGTGAAATACATTCGGGGAAGGTGACCTCTTCTTGGGTAACCCTGACAAGGAGTGTTACTTTGTTTTGGGGCGGATTTGATCTGACCATGGTTATTTTCTCATTGGGGAGGATGGGAGTTAGTTTCCCTCTCTCTAATAGATCCTCGACTATCAGCCTGGATCGGATACCTGAAAACCCTTTTCCCAAAGCATGGTAGGCAGTGTTGAACTCTAAGATGTCCACGTGCTCAGCCCCAGGATATTTCATAGCTTTCATGTCCTCGGTTTCATAGTAGTCGTCTTCCGAAGTTTCCTCATCCTCTGAAGTATCCGGACACTGGCCACAAGTACATCTTACGAGGTGCAGTTCTTGGGGGCCCGTCCCTATTGGGATCTGACTTGCATTTTCTGGTGGCTCTTCGTCGTCGCTTGCTGACAACCAACCATTGTGCCTGGCTCCCACGGCATTATTTCCGGCCCGATTGTTCCAGATTGATTACGGATGCGGGGCCTCGATTGACTCTTCGCTCTCGTCGTCATCATCGTCATCGCTGTCATCGAATCATCTTCCCATACTATCGGGATTTCGGCCGAGAGGAACGCCGATCAAACCCGTTAGGGAATATGGGTGCGCGTGCAACCGCGAGAAATTGTCATATGCTCCCATTCCGGAAGTGGTAATTGCGGCTCGGCTTCTCCTCCCGTAAGCTGCGGGGGAAGAGTGAGAGGGGGTGGCACGTATTTGACTCCGGGCGGGATATAGAAGGAATCCTTCTCCTACGATTCTTCGCCGTTCTCTGGATCATATTCGGCCCTCTCCCAAAACCAACTTGCGAAGTGTACTAGCTCCGGATGTTCTTCGGCCTCTTTCTTTGATAAGCCCGCACAGCGCCCGCTGAAGCTTTCTTGCTCGATTCTTCTCGATTGTTCTAACCATCTCGTGTAAATGGTTTCTCATGTTTTGAATGGAACGTTTCAGTTCTTTAGTATCGGCTTTCCCTTCATCCGAGAAATAGCGGGCCTCGTATTCTTGCGGAAATCTCCGACATGAGACCAAGGTGGGCTGACTTGTTCATCGTCCTCAAGATTGAGGGGGAATCCGAATTCAGGATCCTCGACAAGGTTGGCCATGGGTATTTGGGGACCTTCGTCAGCATCTTCCTGGACATGCGAAGGTTCTCCGCATTCAATCATATTTACCTGATTATGGTTCCTTGGCAGAGGATTTTTGACTATATTAGGCCCCTCGGGGCCTTCCAACTTTCCTTGCTCTATCAAGCCTTGGATCGCCTTTTTCGAGTGAAGCGGTTGTCGGCCGGATGTCCGTGGGCTTGATGAAAAGCGCAATACTTTGAGGTATCCACGGGAGCATTCGGATTCTGGGTTGGAAAATCTCCAAAGGCCGGCAGCTGTAAGCCTTCTTTCACTGGTCCCTAAAGATGTCGTTCGAGAGGCATTCCAAAGTTTTCGAGGTTCATGACCCGTAGTGCAGGCTCACCGGTTTTCTGGGAGCAAAAGGAGTTGTGTTATTACATTCTGTCCCGCGTAATTAATCACCTCTTTGCCTTTAGCGGGGAGCCGGGAGCGGTGTTGGAAGGAGGAGCCCGATATGCGTAGCGAGGTGCGGCGGCCAGGTTGCTGATTGTAAGCCTTTTCAAACTTAGCCGCAGAGTTAACCATGGCCCGTAAGTCTCAGTACGGGAAGTGACCGAGGAGGCTCTCGGATGTGGTTTCGTACATGACCGAAAGATGTCCAATTGTTCCTCTTCGAAGGAGGGATGGTCATCTCACCGAGTTTCGATTCCACCGCTTGTAGAAATCCCCAACACTCTCGTCGGGACGCTGACTGTTGTCTGCAGTCAACTCTATTTGTTTCCCATTCCAAGTTAGCTTTGTACTTTTACGTGAAGGCATTAGTAATCCTGGTCCCACGTAGCCCCGGCCTCGGGTTTTAGGCCGAAGAACCATTTTAGGGCACTGGATTTCAAGGAGAGGCGAAATAGTCGCCCAGCTGATTGGTACACCCTTTGGCCTTCATTGCCAAGGTATACGTATCCGAGATGAGTTTTTGGGCATGCGGTACCATCAAAGAGGTCCAGATTTGGCATGACAAATTTGTGAGGCGGGGAACGATGGAGTTCGGGTCCGTAGGCGGAAGGCGGACTTCTTAGCGGTCAATTCGGCAATCTGCGCTTTCATTTCCTTATGTTGTTCCATGAACCGGGCCGGATGAGGATCTTGTGGTGGAACCATGGCGTTCAAACCGGTGGCGAGCTAGAGAGAGGAGCTACCAGCGGCGGCGGTGGTGGAGGGAACGGCCGATCCGGGGGCGTAGGTGAAAACTGTCCTTGGCCCAAATTGCCGGGGAGCATGAGTAGGAGCACAGGCGAAGGGATAGAACCTTGTGGCTCTTTGTTGATTTTCAGCGGCAAAGTGGGTGGAGCGATCCCGATGTAGCTTTGGGTAGCTTGGATTCCGGAGTGAGGCCCATAAGTAGGCTTAAGTGTGGGGCTGCTTGTCACTGGTTGTTGAATTGTATGGCCGGCTGCGGTGATGGTGTATAACCCGGGAGAATGCCGCGGTCCTGGTGATTACGATGAAACCGGGATGGAGGTTTGGTAACCCATCGAACCCCGAGTGAGAAATGGATTTGTGAAAGTGTGAGGAGCAACCGAGCTAGCATCATTACGAGGAGGGGCTCCGACGGCGCTTGAGGCATGCCGAATCGTTTGTGGCCCTTTGACTGCGAAGGCCCGGATTGATCGGTTCCAAACCGAGGCGGGATCCCAACTAGCCGTGGCATTAGAGGTAACCCCAACCATGAGAAGACATTTCGTGCGATTTTGCCCCCACCGAGAACCGCGAACCGATTTGTGCTGATCGGGTGCCGCATGGATCCGCTGGTTCGAAGCCGGAGCCGTCGACCCCGAAGATCGAGGAGCATGGGTTACGGTAGTGGTACCGTAGGAGGTGGGTGGTGGCATCCTGGAGTAATCAGGCGACCGAGAGTGGGATTGGCATCCTCTTCTTCTTCCACGGTGAAGGTGCCATCGGGATTGAGGCCGGCGGCCAAACCGTGGCTTTTGATAGCCTCCATAAGGCTATTCAGTGTGCTTCTTGTCGTAATCTCATATCTCGTTTCTGCTAATCGATTTCCTTCAGCCTGTCCGAGGGGTCCGGGAGGCGGGGTGACGTTGTCCCATCATTACAGGTGATGCGAGACATTCGAAACCCGGAGTCGGAACAAACGGCGAAGGCGACGATGCGCTTGACTCTTCCCAACCGATCAAACGGTGACCGGTGTCGGAACCAACCTTTGTGAGGAGGCTGCGGGGAAAAGGCACGAGGGTTCGTAGATTTGGGGATTGAAGGAGGGTAGGTGTTTGGGCTTTGGGCTCATGCAACATGCGATTATTTGTTCTTGTTTACTTAAAACATGTTTTATTAACCTAATCGGTTGGAAAAGATTGCTCTTCTTTTCGCAAACTACTGCGGATCCTGGATCGGTGGGCCCCGTCACTGCGTCGATAAGCCCCTCATATTCCACTCCGTATTTCGACCTCCCGGGGTGGGCGGCCCGGGCGAGGGTCCTATAGGGCAAGCGGGTCCCACCGACCGAAAGAAAAACGATCCTAAAAGTCTGGCGGGTAATCGAGTCTTAACGAGCATTCGATTTAAATTACGGACAAAGCTGACGTCAAAGTCAAGATCATGTCCGAGGGCTCGACAAAAAAGTCGGCATGATTCGGACTGATAAATGTCCACAATTGATCTTGACTTGCCGTCAATTAGGCCGTAATTAGGCATGTAATAATCGTTAATTCTTGATAACTCAGTGTCATGCTGGGAGTCAGTGTATAATTTGTGCCAGTCAGAGTCAAAGTCAAGGCGCCAGTCAATATCTGGTCAAAGCCCGTGACGGAAAACCGGCAGGACTTCGACTGATTAGGGTCCCGAAAGATATTGACTTGGTATGCCGACTAAGGCTTGAAAGGAAAGGTCTATACACAGACAGGGCATGACACAGACCAGACTAAAAACCAACCGGGTCTCGGACAAAGTGTGTCACGGACAAGTGCATGGTCGACACGAGGCTCCATGGGATGTTTGGGTAGTCCCGTGCTTGCACCGAGAGGCGTAATAAGACCAAACGGGCCGCGACAGGGATTTCCCTGGGTTAGGGACGTAGTGTGCAGTATAAGGTCACGTGCGCGTAGTGTGCAAGCAGTCTATCTTCTTTTTCTGAGTAAAATATAAATTTTTCATGTGTCTTAAAAAGTATGATGCATGATTTTTTTTTGAAAATTTTATTTTTGATAAATCCCTTTTTTTTTGAAAATCTTTTTTTTTTGAAAGTAAATGCACACATAAGCACATAAACACATAATTCAAAATTCGAAGAGACGGGTCCGATAGCCAAAATTTTGACTTTTTCCGAGGCGGCCAAAACAACACAAAATGTGCAAAATCAACACACACACAACAAATGATTTCAAATGCCGGGACGGAAGCTTGACCCTCAAAAGTTTTTCTTTTTTTTTTTGAAAAGATAAAACTTAATTTTCCCCAGCGGAGTCGCCACTGTGATGATGCCACCCGATTTTTCCTTTCTTTTTTTTGAAAATCAAAACGGAGACGGAGTCGCCACGCCATTTTTGTTTAAGGGCCAAAACTTTGAAAAATGCCCGAGATTAGAGATTTGGGTTCGGAGGTCACGTTACACGTCGGGAAGAACGTTAGTGTTCACCCGAAATGCCTCGTAAAACGAGTCTTCCAAGCATTAAAAAACATTTGTGTGTGTGTGTGTGTGTGTGTGTGTTTTGGCCAAAATAAGTTCAAACTGAAAAGTAAAAATTGGGAACTCTTTATTAGACTTTAAACAAGTCCCATGATTTTTGGTATGACTTTTGGGTTGAGTTTTGGTACTCAAAATGTTTTTTTGAAGTTGAAAAACATTTCTGCCAGAATGAAAAAGGCAGTGGACATTTGATTTTAAAATGGGTTTAAGGGCTTAAAAATCTCAGAATCTGGGGAAAGTCCGAGAATAAAAGTTGTTCAAAACACCTTAAATAAGGTTTATGTAAAAAACTTTCCCATTTGGAGGTGATTTGGTGGACCAAAACCTTCTGGAAATCTCAGATATGAAATCTGGATTTCCAGAGACTGAGGAACTGACCTTTAAAAGAAAATTTGAAAAAGGGAGTTTTACTCACGAAAAAAATAAAGTAAAAATATTTATGGAAAGCACTGGATGTTGAATACAAAAAGTATTTTGTAGTCAACACCAAATTCCAAGTTTCTGTATGTCCAAAAAATTAGACCATGGACATAGGTCTTAAAGAAAGGCTACTGGACAGCAACTTCCTCTTGAAGAAAAACATGATTTAAAGGGGGTTTGGCATCCATGCTTGTCCCCATTTCCCTAAGCTTTGATTAGTGATCACTAAACATTTTTGTGGTGATCTACTATATCAAGCTATCCTTGGGGTACATTAGGACTTAAGCATTTCATTTGCTTGGGAAGGGGAATTTTATCCTTTGAAATCAAGATTTGATGTATGAAAATGATTTTTAGGGTTTTGAAAATGTGTTTGCAAGTAAGTAAAGATACTTTGAAAAGAATGTTGATCCTTGTAGAGGATCATCCATGGAGATGAACTTCCATGGTGATCCTCTTGGATCTAGGGCAAGAAGATGAACAAACTACATTTTGGAGTTTGAAAATGCATGCATGGATGAAAGAGATTTAGGGTAGGAAGAGGGAGGTTATACCTATCTTCTTTTGATTTTTGTGTTTGAAGCTTTGAATGTATGAGTGTTTGAGGCTTTGAATTTTGAAAGTGTTTGGTGATTTGTCATTTGGGAAGATAATCAAGAGAAAAGAGTGACAATTCAAGGGAATTCTCACTATTTTCTCAAGTATTTTCGCCAAGGTGCAGCTGTGAATTGTGTTGTTTCTTTTTATTTCTGTGACTGAAGGGTTCAATTTATAGGCATTCTGGAATTACAATCCCATCCGCGCGGATCCAAATGTAGGCGTGTCTGGTGCATTAAATGCTGCTCCAGGCTTTGGACTGGAAGAATAATTTTCAAATTAAGGAACCAGAAAATGTTTCAGCAGCTTCCATTTCGGGTTTTTGACCTTTCTTTTGCTTTTTTGGGATTCTTTTCTTGGTTTATCACTAAATGGCAATCCCTAATCTACCCTCACTTTGTTAGAAATGTTAGGAATTGTTAGAAATGTTAGAAATGTTAAAACTTTCGTTAATTTTCTAACGAAAATACTAACAACTCAAATTGGAGCACTTACAGCACCGGCCCCCGGCAAAGGGAAAGATACGTCTGTCAACTACATTCATCAGGGACAGCAGTCGGGCAACAGAAACCCAATCACACAAAGCAGCAATTCCACTTAGAAGCAGCCTGTCGTACACTTCGACAAGTTTGACATGCCGCTAAGCAAGATGTTGGAAGGGTTAATCAAGGAAGGTCTCCTTAAACCCGTTGCAAATTACAAACCCAAGAATCCCGTAGTCAATATTGACAAGAGCAAGTACTGCGCCTTCCATCAGTATCACGGCCATACCACCGACAACTGCATGGGGTTACGATACGAAATCCAGAACTTGATAGAGGAAGGAAAATTGGAGCGTCCCCGTGGACCCAATACAGTCGGAAATCCTTTCCCGAACAACAACAGTGTGAATTCCATTGAATGGGTGCCCAAGAAGATTGCCGCAGAGCCAGTTTCTCCGCCTCTTCCAGCCGGGTCTTCATCAAATGTCCACATCAGCTACGATGTTTGTGATCAAGCTCCGCCTCGCTCGGAGTACGAGTCCTAAGACATGGTCGGAGCAATCCTCCGAGAAAACAGAAGAAGAAGTCCTCTCAACGACCGAGAGAAAGATACGAAGCTGGAGACACCAGTGTGGGTACACTCGGAGAACCATCCGGGAGGTTCGACTACTACGTACTCTACTCCAGCCAGTCCTCCCTTCCTCCAGGTCATGCAGCTTTAGAGCAGACAGGGGTGGGAAAGCCGAAAAGTCCTGCTGACAACAGAGTTCAGACCTTGGGACACCGGAATACCTCAGATCTTGGTAATCTTACTGCCAATCAGAAGCCTAACCCCCAGCGGGATCAGCCAAGGTTCAATTTGTCCAGCTTCCGAGCGTGGACCGGTAATGGAAGATCAAAGTCATCTTGGCACTCGCACTCGATCAACGTGCTAACCAAGGGCGGTAACCGCCACAAACAGCCTCAACACAATCCCGAGGCTCCAGCAAAGGCTTTACCTCGCAAGAGGAAAACAGGAAACGGATGGCTTGATGACTCTCCTTCTCCGGATAGAGACCAAATCTACGATTCCTGACTATATGGCAGTATTATCACGTTCTGTGACGAAGACCTGCCGAGAGATGCTTCGGGGCACAATAAAGCTCTGTACATCACTCTCAAGCTCAACACCATATCACTCCCTAGAGTATTGGTAGACAACGGTTCAGCCGTTAACGTTCTCCCCCTCAGCATGATGCGAGCCCTCCGCATCAACGAAAGCCACCTGATTCCGTCAACCCGGACTATCAAGGCCTACGACAGCACGTCTCGTCCCATCCTGGGGACGGTGACTTTGGAGCTCTGGTTCGAAACCCAAATGGTGCCAGCAAAATTCCACGTGATGGACATTCCATCCGAATTCACAGCTCTGTTGGGACGCCCTTGGCTACATCACATGAAAGCCATATCTTCCACTCTCCATCAGTGCGTTAAGTTCATTAACCGGCAGGGAGATCTCGAAGTCATCAGAAGGGACAGATTCCTCATAGGAAACGAAGCTGAGACAGCAGCCAAGCGTGCCCGCAACCAGGCACCGGGGCTACCTCCTTCAAATCAACCAAGGGACTACCGGGGCAAATCTCATCAGAATCCCTCAGAGTTCGGAGATGCTAACTATGTCAACGTACTCGACGGAAGCGGACCACTGAAGCAGTCCGATACATCAAGTTCAACTGTCGTTACCAACATTTGGAGGCAGATTGGAAAGAAACACTGAGAATCGCCATGATGCGGGCACATAAACCCCCTGTCTCCAATCGGAGATTCGTCAGCATTCTTCAAGCTAACTCTCTGGCCCCGCCAGGCAAAGAGATTTTCGTGATAAAGGTCAACAAGCACCGTCATACTCGTCTTGAATGCATGGACGTCATATGGGATGTCCTCCACGAGGAACTACCTGCTGAGCCCCTTTTCTCCAGAGAAGGGCACGATGTTTTCCTAGCAGCTCCAGCAACGCAGTAGGACGCGAGGCGTCCCTACGTTTGGGTTGAGCCGTCAGACGGCGACGAATTAGGACTCTCCGGAGTCGAGGACGCGGCAGACCCGCAAGAAGATCTCTGCATTCATATGCTCAGTTTCGAGGACGACACCCGTTCCGATCAGGTCACCTACGACCAGGGCTCCAACTCCATGGAGATTGTCAAGCTCAACGTCTAGTACAGGCAGCTATCCAACAATTAGAAGCAACTGGTTGACACGACAAAGAACCCCTCTGATCAAGTGACTGACAACGACTTCGACAACATCATCTATTCCAGATATCCTGATGATACCAAGGATCCGGTCCTTATTATCAGATTTTGCAACGCCAAAGTTACCCTCAACGACTGCCTGCTCATGGTAAACGAGGTCCTGGCTAACCGAGCTCAGAGCTCATCATCACTTCCGACTACCAGCCCCAGTGGCAACCGGCCCATGCCGTCAGTCAAGCTTAAAGCCACAAGGGCCGCTAAGGCCAAGGGAAACAGCGAAGGAGACAAAGCTCCTCACCCTGCTACAAATTAGATCAACCTCGGGAATGCTTCCGACAGCCGCCCCGAAAACATCTGTAAAGGTCTTCCCCGCAAGACAGAGACAGCTTTCGACGCGGGAAATGACCATCTCAGCATCAACATGCTCCAGTTCGATTCTGCTCCCAGTCGTCACGGCCACGGATTCAGACATCCCGCCAGCAAACTGCTAGCTCTGATAGACTTGGCGATCCAGCGAGATCACGAGACTGTCAACATCGCAGAGTTCAACACCCCCGTGGGTTCAATCAACCAGATATGGGCAAACTTCTTGGTAACTGAGATCAAGGAAGGCCGCATGGAATGTCCCAGCCCGACTTCCGTAGTCAACATAATCCAAGTGTTTCCGCCATTCGGAGATTTGGATGTGATCACAGTTCTAGACACTAGCCAGACAGCGCGCACCTACGGAGACTGTTTAGCTCTCGCAAGGAAGGCCCTCATGGAGCTAGCCGCTCAAGAGAACCATCTCTGGGACGAAAACCAAGCTCAAAAGACCCACAGGGACCAAGCCCTTAAAGTGTCATAAGCAGCTTCAGACAGAAAGCTAGAGTCCACTCTAGACCAGTTCGACCTCTAGGGTTTTGCTCACGGAAACTTCCTCGACTACCGTCTGTTCTCATCCAACCCCCTCTACCAAACGAGGGTGGTCAACGGTCCCGATGACCTAGGAGATGGAACCACACAGCAGGAAGGGTACCAACGCTTATCTCCCCGAGGAAAGCAAGTTCTCTGTGAAAGCGACGACGAAAGCGATGAAACCATTCTCTTCCATGCCAGACATGAAGTCAACAAAACCAGACTCCCAAGGGTCCTTGGAGGATGGGGACGGATCATTTCCGCACTCAAATTGAAAGGCCAACTGAGAGAGGAAGGTATATTCAGAAACAAGAGAAAGATGGAAATTCATCTCCAGCAACTGCTCAGGGAGATTCCACAGTCTTCGGCATTCGTTTACAGAAACGATCAACTGGGACAGCAACCAGTTACATGGGCAGATGTCCGGGAAGCCGTGTACTCACCTTCCGACATACCCGCCACTCAGATAAAGAGGAAAGGAAAGCTCTCCCCGATGGAGGTTTACCTAGACCGCCGCGCGCAGCTCATTGAGGAAGCATTGGCTATTCTCACGTAGGAAGAAACACAGCACTAACTCTCGACGCGAGCTCTGCTGCAAGAAAGTTAATCTGGGCCAAGAGTGGAGGAAAACTAGCAAACCATGAGTACCGCCAGACCTAACTCCAGAATGCCCTGAGTATGCTCAGCAAGAAGGAAAGGAGCGCGGTATACCGTGAAGAGATCAAGGAGACTGTTCGCCTGAACCAAGAACTCTCCAACCTCCCCCGGAGGGTCAGCAACGCACAGTTCAGTTCTGGCAACCACTGTTGTGCATTGACGTTCGAACAGCTGCGTCAAACCATAAACTACTTCCCCACGGAGACACCCAAGCCGGTATCCTGGGACAGAATCCGTAAAGCTGCCGAAGCTCCCTGGAACACATCTACAGTCAATGAATTGAGGGAAGACATATGGACCTATGCTACGAGGAGTCCTCCTCTAACTATGGCTCAACTTAGAGCGGCCTGTTCAGAAGGAGCTAAGCCTGATGTCAGCGTTCTAACCCGATCGGGTCAAATTCATGCACTACCACCTAAGGCTACCAAAAGGCCGACGGAGCCAGAACTACAACCCGGCCAGCCCGAAGACGCAAGTTTCCTGAAAGAGGACCCGATCCTCACTCAGCTCAAGCAGACCCAGGTGAACATTTCCCTTTGGTCCCTGCTCACTTCTTCATATCCTCACAAGCTCAAGCTAAAGGAAAGTCTGGCCCGTACCATGGTCCCCATGGACGCAACCCCATATGAAGTCATTCAGATGATCGACAACATCCACTACGGCAACATTATCACCTTCACAGATTTGGACCTTCCAAAATTTGGGGCTGATCACAATGAGCCACTCTACATCACAGTCCAGTTGGACGAGCGTCACCTTCCCCGCGTGTTGGTAGACGGAGGTTCCGGAATGAACGTCTTGCCCGCCAAGATGATGGACCTGCTTGACATCAAGCCTACAAATCTAAAGCCTTCAGTCCACACTGTCAAGGCCTATGAATCTACTTCCCGTACAGTTCTCGGGGTTGCTACTCTTAATATCTGGTTTGGCAAGCGGGTGATCCCCACCGAATTCCATGTGTTGGACATTCCAATCACTTTCACAGCCATCCTGGGGCGTCCCTAGCTGCATCAAATCAATGGCGTGGCATCCACCCTTCACCAGTGCCTCAAGTTCATGCAAGGCAACGAGCTAACCACAGTCTACGGTGACAGCGTCACCACCGAGGGGACCAGCACCAACGACATTCCAGTGTTCGAAATCAAGCACAATGACGACATGGCATTAACTGGATTCACTCTGGAGACCTCCAAGATCCAAATATGCAACGTGTACCTTCCATTATCTCACGACAAGATTCCTCCCGCCATGAAGATGATGAAACTCATGAACTTCTTCCCAGGACTGGGGCTCGGCAAAAGGTTACAGGGCCAACACCAAGTCATCGAAGTCAAGGACCACACCATGGTCCAGGGGCTTGGTTACGTGCCAACACCGGTTGACATCAGGGAAGACAAAGGGCTCGCCCGCACCAAGGCGGCGAGCCGCAAAAGAGGAACCTCCGACGGCACACCCAACCTCCGACCTTACAGTTTCGACCTCGCTCATTACTTCACCAAGGGAATCGGCGGGCGGGGGCCGACAAATGGAACCGACAGCAGTAATCCGAGGGACCGACAGCTGAACCGATGAAGATGAGAAAGAAGCAGTGGAAAGCCGCACAGAGACTACAGTAAAGGATGGAACACCTAGCACAGGACCTCAAGCGTTTCGTGAGGACTCAAGGCTAATCCGAGCAAGGGGAGCGTTCCTCGACATCACAGCTCTACCTCGGACCAATTGCCACCACAAGCTCAAGACGAGTACACATTCAAGGGAATCCCGGACTTGGAGGAGCGGCTCGGGGCACTCTCCATGGGAAATGCAGACTATTCGGATCAGCCACCGAGGCCACATTCGAGTGGTAACTCCAAAGCGTAAGGAACCGGAATTCATAGAAGACGCTCTCGGTGGACCGGCTCTACAAAGTCTTTTTGGAGAAGTCATGGAGGTGCCAAACGATTGACTTAGGCTCGAAAACAGCATGATCGCCATGATTAGGAAAGCGAAGCTGCCTCTCGATCCTCGAACCCATCAAGCATCCAAGAATGCCCGAAGAACAGTGGTAACTTTCACCGGACCAAGGGCAAGCTGGACGAGCTCGGAAGACAAGCCGGGCCTCGCACCCACATCTCCCTAAACCCGGTCTTAAACCCTCCGAGTCGAGTCCTTGTAAAAGTCCAGTCCTTCGAGTCGTCCAACGGCCTTACGCCGGAAGACTATGATAATGTAGCCAACCATGTATTTCCGTTCTCGTCTAATGAAAAGTCGACCTTTCGAAGTATCCTCTCATTTCCACTTTAACAACTGATAAGTTAACAAACAACTTAAAAGACGTTAATAACTCAATTGATAAAGAAGCAGACACATTAAATGAACAATACATTAAAGAAGTTCTCGAGCGTGTAGTTGACCAAGAGGACAACCGGGCCCAAGCCTAGAAGAGGTTATGACCAAAGTGAACTGGGGTCGGTGCAAGAGCCTAAAGAGACACAAGTGGGCAGTTTCTTCACCGATGCGAAAAAAGAAGCCACGATAAGCCTTCTCAGGAGTATGTTGACGTGTTCGCACAGTCATACCAAGACATGCCAGGACTCGATCCCTCGATCGTGGAGCACATAATTCCCCCGAATCCCGAATCCAAGCCTGCCAAACAAGCTGCGCAAGATCAAGCGAGTGGTCCTTGCAAGTTAAAGAAGAGATTGAGAAAATGCTCCGAGTTGGTTTCATCAGAGTGATTGAGTACCCGACTTGGCTCTCCAACATCGTGACGATCACCAAGGCCAATGGAAAGGTCAGATGCTGTGTGGATTTCCGGGATCTCAACAAGGCCAGCCCTAAAGATGATTTCCCACTGCCTAACATCGACATGCTAGTTGACACCACGGCAAATTTCGAAGTAAAATCCTTCGTGGATGGGTTCGCTGGATACAACCAGATCAAAATGTCCAAGGAAGATCAAGCCAAGACTGCTTTCACCACTCCGTGGGGGACATACTGCTACACGGTCATGCCATTCGGTTTGAAGAACGCTGGGGCTACTTTTACCGGCGGGGCTGCAACCCCCTCTTCCATGACATGATTCACAAAGAAATTGAAGTATATGTTGACGACATGATCATCCACTCCAGAGGATCAGACATGCAGCACATGACAGATCTGAGAAAGTTCTTCAACAGACTCAGAAAGCACTCCATGAGATTGAACCCTGCAAAGTGCACCTTCGGCGTCAAGCGCGGCAAGGTACTGGGGTACATGGTTACAGAAAGAGGTATCGAAGCCGATCCCAAGAAAATCAAGGCCATCATCGACATGAAGCCACCTCAGACTCTGACAGAAGTGAAAAGTTTTATGGGAAGACTTTAGTACATCAGTCGCTTCATCAACCAGTTGACATCTCTCTGCGAGCCCATGTTCAAACTGATGAAGAAGAATGCCGACATCAAATGGGACTCTGAGTGCCAAATAGCTTTCAAGAAAATCAAGACATACTTGGTGAATCCCCCAATTCTGTGCCCGCCACATGAAGACAAGCCACTACTCCTGTATCTGACAGTAACAGACACGTCAATCGGAGCAATGCTGGCACAAGAACAGAAAGATTCCAAGGTTGAGCATGCAATCTACTTCGTAAGACGGAAGCTTCAAGGAAGTGAACTCAGCTACTCAGCATTAGAGAAAACTTGTACCGCCTTGGTATGGGTAGTCGGGAAACTGAAACACTACATGCAGTCACATTCAGTGCTCCTGGTCTCCAAAATGGACCCCATCCGATATCTCTTCGACAAGCCATCCCTGTCAATGCGACTAGCCAAGTGGTCATTCTTCCTGGCTGAGTTCGACATCAAGTACATGGTCAGAAAATCCACAAAGGGCAGAGTAATGGCAGATCAGCTGGCCGACTTCCCAAGCAGTGAACCCAAGGGTCCTGATCCGTAATTTCCGGACGACGGAATCGTTCACTCGACAGAGCAAACCGCTGGCAACTCTTCTTTAATGGGGCAGCCAACAAGAAGGAAAATGGTATTGGAATGCTCCTTGTCGATCCCAAGGACGAGCATACTCCCATAGCCATCAAGCTGAATTTTGAAACAACCAACAATGCAGCAGAATACGAAGCCTGTGCAGTCGGTCTGGAAGCCGCTCTCGAGCGCCACATTTCAGAACTAGAAGTATACGGAGACTCAGCATTGATCATCAATCAAGTGTCCAACAAATGAAAAACGGTAGATTCTGGCCTTCAGAAGTACCACGCGTACATGGAGGAGCTCATTGCTCAGTTCAAGGACATCTCTTTTCACTATTTGCCAAGAGACAGGAACCGCTTCGCAGATGCCCTGGCAACCCTCGCTTCTCTTGTCAAAATTCCCGATGGGAAATTAGTAAAACCCCTCAAAATAGGCAGACGGGAAACACCTGCCTATTGCTGTGAGATCGAAATAAAAAAAGAAACGATCGACGAACCCTGGTACAATCAAATCTACCAGTACCTCCAAAATGGAGATGCTTCCTTCACAAATGAAGATGGAAAATACAAAGAAGGGATCAAAGCCAAAAACATGATGGCATTAAAATGCCTGGCATCCCATTTCGTCATTCTGGGGGGTATGTTGTACAAGAAGCGCCACCAAGGGCCACTCCTTCGGTGTGTAAACAAAGAAAAAGCCAGCGAGCTAATGTTACCGGTGGAATTGAAAATTCCATCCCTCCGAGTCCTCTTGGAAAACGGAATCAATGAAGTCGAATGGCCACAGAGCCGTCACGACGAACTTGCTCTACTCGACGAGCGCAGATTGAAAGCCATGGAACACACTCGAGCCTACCAGAGCAGAATGGCCCGAGCATTTGATAAGAAAGTCAAGATCTGAGACATCAGAGAAGGCGACTTGGTGCTAAAGGAAAAGCCTCCTATGCAGACCAATCCCCTCGGAAAATGGGAGCCTACCTGGATAGGACCGTTTGTGGTACAAAGAATCTTCATTTGAGGAAGAGCACGAGTCAACTCTCCTTCCCCATACACCACCCCTCAGTAAAATTAAAATGCTAAAAGAGTAATACCCAACTGGATACATTCCCGCTAATGATCCAGGTAAAAAACAGGGTCGCACTTCTTTTGTCTTTGTTTTTCTCAAATTCACCTAAAGTGTCGAACTACGGTGACCTGAGCCCCTTAGTCCAATTGTAAAAGGGGAACGTAGGCAGCCATCATTGGTTCGGTCTCAAAAACAAAAAAAAATACAATAAGCATCAATTGCTTGTGTTTCGAAAAACTCTTTTCAATTAACCTACAAATTCATTACGGTTAAAACAATCTTTGATGAGTTCAAGCACGGTCAACTCTTGACTCGCTACACGCTAGTAAAACTACAATAAAACATTAATCAGTTAATGTGTCTGCAATGACAATGGGTGAATACTCTGGACAGTAAGGTCAACCTAGTTTCCCGAACTTGGTCCTTCATCCTTCTTCCCCTTCCCTTTCCCACGGTGAGTGTTCTTCACCTTCACAAGGAATACTCCGGTAGTCCTTCTACCTGGCTCAGGGACCCTTCCCGACGCCTCCGTCAAACCTGTAGCTGTCAACGCAGCCCTTTCCCTAGCTCTGTCTTGAGCTGCCTCGCTTCGAGCCATCATAACCGTGCTTTGATTGGCCTCCCGATCAGCATTGGCCTCATAGTCAGCCATGCGTTCCCAGTACGATCCCCAGGGTTAGCTCCCGCTTCGGTCCTCCTCAAGGTCGAGCTATCAAGGTGATCAGTACCCAACCGCTCATCCCGTCTCCACAAGATAGCCATCTGTGTCTCCCTTATACACTCTTCATACCAGTTCAGATACTGCGTAGACAGAACAGTGCCCCCTCTCCGGTGAAAGAGAACCCTGGCAGGAAAGGACGTGTATTGCCACCACCGTGTGGGCAGCAATAGCGTCGAAGGATCTTCCATCAGCAGAGATCCCACCTCGAAGGTAGCGGCATGACTCAAGCCCGTCAATGGCACCTGCTCCAGCCCGTACTATCGCAGAACCAACGATGGAATGTAGAAAGACGTCTGAGACAGCCCCGGTACTCTGACAACCAATAGACCCTCCTAAGTGGTCCGACAAGTCTATAACTTCCAGTGGGGAACCCACCATCGCAAGTGATGCGTGCGGAGTCTGGCCATCCAGAGCTCCAGCTCAGCCTGATTGCCCCCTATCACCAGAGGACGTCGATAAAAGGACCAAGCGTCACAAGACATTGGACATTGGCACCTCGGGCATCATCTGTAGTCTCTCCCTCAACCACATGGTAAGCATAGCGGGACTCCCTCCCCACATGTATCGGCTACCGGTCGCCATACCACCTATGCCCAGGAACGTCTCGCCCAAGACCAAAGGCACGATGTCTCCCCACCGGCCTTTGCCTCACCAGGTCCAAGACACATTTGTGATGGCACACACCTGTGGACGTGAACGTGAACAGGTAGCGATTGCACATGAGCAAACGCGTCCCACGCGAAAACGCTCCTCGGCTCCGGCAAATCTATCGAGCTTGGTCCCGAAATGTCGACATAATCAGTGTTCAATATCAGCATACCGTATGCTTCTCCAGCCGAGATACCAAGCAGAGACACTAGCTTCTCAACAGTGGCCATGCCACCAGCATACGGAAGAACTAGCTGTTCCGTCTCAGGTCCTCCCAGAATGGCCCGAAAATCTTCGAACGTAGGAGTGATTTCGTTGTACGAGAAGTTGTACACATTCCTCCGCACATCCCAGAAGCGAGCCGCTGCTCTCAAAAGATCCCAATCTGGCATGAGCTCCTTCAAAGCCCAAACAGATTTCATCCCGTAACAGCCTTCGAAAAACCCCTTGTTTTGCCTCGTGTGGTTCCGTACCCACGACTGAAAATGTTCCAAGTATCGCTCTTGCATCCGAGACGATAGCTTAGGAAAGGGATCCATGAAAGAAAGTGAAAGAAGCCTTAGGAATTGGAAAGAAATTCTGCCAACTGATCAAAGCAAAGGCGCAGTTTCGTACGAATTGCAAAGCTGAAACTACAATTTAAAAGACTCTAGAATTTCATTCTCAGTCCGGCCGGACACCCTCTGCAGTTGACTTGGTCAACTCTGCAGCCAGCTGCTCCTAAATTGGAAGCAATTCCAAACAAAGCCCTGTTCATGCCTTTATGAATCTGCGTGCTACCCCTGGTTTCATTCAACTAAAGCCAACACCTCTTCCGCCCCGGACTTCTCTCTCCGTCTCGAGCCTCGTCCGGGAATATCTCCCACAGCGCTCTCACTGCCTCGAAGGCTCCCCGACTCTTCTGGTTGCGAACATCAACTGTCCCTCGCCCCTGCAGGTGAACACAGCAAAATACGTTAGCACAGAAGCGACATCAACGGAATGCACGAACGCAAGTCAAAAGAATGCAATGCAGATACAGTTCTCATTCATTTCCTAAAATATTTCCATCCCTTCGAAAACTTCGTCGAATCCGGAACTTTCAAAGCATTTCGAAAACTCCGTCGAATCCGGAACTTTCAAAGCACTTCGAAAACTCCGTCGAATCCGGAACTTTCAAAGCACTTCGAAAACTCCGTCGAAACTGGAACTTTCAAAACCCTTTGAAAACTCCGTCGAATCCGGAATTTTCAAAGCATTTCGAAAACTCCGTCGAACCCAGAACTTTCAAAACCCTTCGAAAACTCCGTCGAATTCGGAACTTTCAAATTCTTTCGAACATTTCGAAAATTTACTCCGTCCCAATTTAAACATGCTTTAAATTTAGAAAACACATCTAGGCATGTAATTTTGTAACCAAAATTTTTATGTCATCTACCCATATTTTCAATTGAACTACATCCTAGTCAATTTCGACAAAGGCGCATAGCAAAGTCAAAAGCCCCAATCCGGGCACCAAAATCCCTAACTCATTCCTAGTCAAATTTCTAACATTTAAAGAATGCACATTCTTAAAATTAATGGAATTTGAAGGAAGCTTACTTGTCTCTCGATCCCTCCTTTGGATTTGTGGTTCTCCCTAGCCGGGTAGAACTCCGTCGGATTCAATGGATGAATAATGGTTCGAATGATCCGAACCAACCGCGTTCTTTCGTCATCGGTCCTTCCATGACGAGCCATTGGTTCCCAATCACCTTCCATGACAATTTTCCTTCACAAATTTGAGCAAAACTCACAATTTGGGGTGAAAATTTTCTCTCTTTTCTCTCCTCTCCCGTCGGAATTAATGGTGGAAATGGACTGGTTTGCGTCGGCCTTGGCGCTGATTTGAATCTGGTCAAATTCAGTCCAAGTCCGACCGGACTCTTGCTGCACCAAAAAAGATTCCTTTCCACTTTGGCCCCTCAGCTTCTCACAATTCCAATTTTACCCCTTTTGGCCCCCAAAAGTGTAAAATTTCCCCCCAGTTAGACATTTCTAACACCCCATCCCCCGAGGATCCATTCTCAGTTAGTTTTCACTAACGCTCATCTCCAGACGTTAAATTCCCAGTTAGTTTTCACTAACGCTCGTCTCCAGATGTTAAATTCCCAGTTAGTTTTCACTAACGCTCGTCTCCAGACGTTAAATTCAATCCCCAGTTGATGTTTGACATTTAAATGCTCCATCCTGTCTCCGGACATTCAAGTCACAATTCCGTCTCCAGACGTTAAATTCAATCCTCAGTTGACGTTTGACATTCAAACGCTCCATCCTGTCTCCGGAAATTCAAGTCACAATTTCGTCTCCAGACGTTAAATTCAATCCTCAGTTGACGTTTGACATTCAAACGCTCAATCATGTCTCCGGACATTCCAGTTACAATTTCGTCTCCAGACGTTAAATTTAATCCTCAGTTGACGTTTGACATTCAAACGCTCCATCCTGTCTCCGGACATTCAAGTCACAATTTCATCTCCAGACATTAAATTCAATCCTCAGTCGACGTTTGACATTCAAACGCTCCATCCTGTCTCCGGACATTCAAGTCACAATTCCGTCTCCCGATGTCAAAATTCCTATCGATTTTCACCATCGTTCACTTCCCTGGCCGCCAGTCGTAAGCCCGATCGTCCCACCTCAGCGGCCATCAAGGTAAGCCCGCACAACAATCCCTCTTCGGCCATCAAGGTAAGCCCGAACGCTCATCCCCAGCAGGATTCTAAAGAAGAAACGTCAATCCTTCCGAGTTGTTAATAACGCCAGTTTAACACAACCGTTCCCATCATTGCCACCCTATCCCCAGGAGGAAAAACCTGGCCGTCATCGTAAGCCCAGCACCCAAGGCACGAACGCCTCTGTCTCAGGACAAACGTATTCTCGCAGCTCCGGTTTGAGGCGCCACACGCCCTCGTATGTTTCAGGAACTCCGGTTTGAGGCGCCACACGCCCTCTTATGTTTCAGCAACTCCGGTTTGAGGCGCCACACGCCCTCGTATGTTTCAGCAGTTCCTGTTTGAGGTGCCACACGCCCTCATATGTTCAGCAACTCCGGTTTGAGGCGCCACACGCCCTCGAAGGTTTCAGAAATCCCAGGATCAGATGCCTCACAATAATCTCCATTCAGGTTCCGGTACCTCGCAATGGTCTCATTCAGGTTTAGACGCCTCCCAACAGTCTCGCTCAGGTCAAGGTCCCCACGCGCGGCTCCTTGCACCTACGAACTACGATCGGCTTGATTCTCGCTCGGGATACGTAGGAATCCTTTCGCTAAGGGTCCAGCCAGCTGACCGCCCAGGTCTTTCAAAGTAAGGCATCCCGATTTGGATCCTTATCTTTTTTCAACGACCCCACTTTCTTCGGAAGAGACGTCGCTGAGGGGCTAACTGTAAGTACCCAAATCCGGATCGTCAAAATTCGTTAAAAGTTAACCGGAATCCGTTAATTGGCCCGCTCCAGATTAACCGGAACCCGTTAAGCTCCCCGTTGCCAAGCCAACGAGACGTCCCGGGACTGCCCCGTGCATCCCGACGTCGAAACGTACTTAACGCACGTCATCGCACGTAAAAGTACGGCTTTCCATGAAAAATGCACTTTCCGGCACTTTCCGGGGGTATTTCGGACATTTTTCGGACTGTTATTTTAAAAACGGACAATACCGGGACTCGGGCACGAACTCCCACAAGGCGTAGTGAGTCATGGGACACTTGGCAAGCATGCCACCTCCCTCTAGTCACCTTTCAATCAAAAATCAAGGAGAAAAGACTAAAATACCTCTGGTATGCAATCCAAGTCCGGCCGGACTCCTTTGCAGACTCTAAGAAATTGCTAGCAAGTCCCTCTAATTTCCAAAGTTTCACAAAACCCCCTGGATTTCAAGCTAAGTCCGGCCGGACTCATGCTGAAATTTCACTTATAAATAGAAGGGCTGTCAAAGCCATTTAAAAAAAAAAATTCACTCCATTTTCACCATAGCCACGGCCTAAACTGGTTCCTCTCCCTCTGAGTCCTAGTTTTACCTCGTTTTGCGTGAAAACTACGTATTTCGATCAAATACGACCCCTCCACTCTGAAACACCATTCCAAACCACTTTTCGTATCCCGTATACACCCCCGAGCCAAAGGAGTCGACCCTAGCCATAGGTATAACTCCCTCTCTCTAATCTCTCGTTCCGTCTCGGTTTACGTGCCAGTCGCTATAACCGTTTCAGACGAACATCGTTGAAATGTAGATGCCTCTGTCTAACGGGGTTCGGTACGTTTTAGGCCCTCGATCCTCTTCTCTTCCCGTAATAGAAGTAATCTCGGGTTAAAACGGCGTTCCGACCTCGTTCCGTTTACTTTTATGTCATTTACAATTTCGGATCGATCGATCCGTCGATCGTCATTTAAATTTCTGTCATTTACAATTCCGGACCGTTTAATCCATCAAACGTCATTTACTTTTACGCAAATTTACCATTCCGAGTCGTTTGACTCGTCGATCGTCATTTACAATTCCGAGTCGTTTGGCTCGTCGATCGTAATTTACGATTCCGGATTGTTTGATTCCATTGATATCGCACTTTAAATACTGTCATTTACAAAGTCCGACCCGTTTGGATCGTGATAGTATTTACTTTTCAAAGTCTGAGTCGCAACCCGATTCGTTGATTGCATGTCATTTAATACGTTTTTCCCGTAAAAATCGTTAACAATGTAATGCCCGGTTCAAAACCGGAGTTCGACCTTCGAACTCTCTTTCAAAACGTGTGAAATGACGTTTGGCATCCGAACGCTCATCTTCAAAGCCAATTTTTGACATTCAAAATCATTTAATACGTTTTTCCCGTAAAATCGTTAACAATGACACGCCCGGTTCAAAACCAAACGTGCGAAATGACGTTTGGCATCCAAATGCTCATCTTCAAACTCAAAATCCGATGTTTGACATTCAAACGCTCTTTTCTTAAAAGTCAACATTTGACACTTAAGATAAACAGATAAAATCAGCATTCGCGCCACTTTTCCTAAAAACTTTCAAAACCGACGTTTGTCATTCAAACGCTCGTCTTTTCAAACAAAGTCACCTAATCAACGTTTGACATTCAAACCAAGATTAAGCTTGTCATTCAAGCTCCCATTTCAAAATTCAAACACACACACACACGCACACGTTTTCGAGAAAGGTAGAAAGACTCGTCATACGAGGCGTTTCGGGTGATCTCGTAATACTCTTCCCGAAATGTAACGTGACCTCCGAACCTAACAATCTCTGGTACCAAATAGTTTTTTACTCATTTTTGCTACCAATAAAAATGACTCCCTGTTTTCAAAAAAAGTCTTTTCCTAAGTTTTTGCTACCAATAAAAACGACACCTTTTTCAAACAATAGCCGTTTCTCAACGTTTGGGCTCAAAATACAAAAACCGCGTGGCGACTCCTCTTCCTTCCCAAAAAGCGAGGTCTCAGACACTAACCCTCCGCGAAAGACAACCGCATTTCCGCGTCCGTGCGAAAATCCCGGGTAATTTCAAAGATGGAAATGTTTGGGTAGGATGGGGGTACCGGGGGAGCAGTGTCAATTGGAAAATGGATTTTTGATGGACCATCTAAAAAAGGGCCGCTGTCTATAGGATAATGTGTTTGGAGACTGTGTAACAATGTTGTGATGAGGATTGCATTTAGCTACCAGCAATCACTATAATCTTTACACTGTTGTTTATTTATCCAGGGTCATCTTATGTATAATGAAATAACTACATATAGGGTTGACATATTTGCAGTACCTGTGAACATCGTGTTAAATCATCTTTAGAAATCACTCTTTCCCTTGGATAATTGTTGTTTCGTGATATTCAAATTTTGATTCCATCTTTCTTGTCAGTACAAATTATGTTATGCAATCAATTGAAATAGCAGGCTTTACTGAGCCTATGTCAATTCAAGCTCAGGGGTGGCCAATGGCTTTAAATGGTCGTGATCTCATTGGCATTGCTGAAACAGGATCAGGAAATCTACTTGCATACTTATTGCCTGCTATTGTCCATATCAATGCTCAGCCATTTTTAGGTACACTTTGTTCCTTATGTACACCTTATATGTTGCAAATTTATCCCTCATAACCCCCCTCATACCCCTAAAAAAATCATTCTACTGATTTAAAGTAATAAAATCTCTATAAAAGTGTCTAAAAAGATTGTATAATGGAATTACCCATGTGTAGTAGAAAAATAACTAAATATCGTGTTTGTTTCTTATTTTTCACCACTTAAAATGCTTGGTTTGAATGATGGTGTTGATTTATTTAGGGGAAACCAAGCCTAGGGAACTGGGGATCTTTCTAAAGTGGAGGACTATTACACACAGGGGGTGAAGTCTGTTTCTCAAAGCAAGACATCTAAAAGTTGGCTCAGGGCTTTGATGTTGTGCTATAGCAACTGTCCAGCAACTCGTATTTCACTTGGAAGAATGAGGAAAGCACTGGAAGATTGTTTGATGGCAGCTCCATTACATTCCAACTTTCTAAAGGTGCAACTTAAACCTACAAAGTAAGCATCATCATCTACTGATTTCCTAAGATTCATTATTCTATTGTTGCTTTACATTCCCTTCGTCCCAAATTGAACTTCCCTTCTTTGTTTTTCATATTTGCCATTTTAATTAATTTGAAGAATTTTGATGTTAAGAGTTTGCAAGAGAACATTTTGATTGTAGAAGAATTTATGCTTATTAAGATTGTAATTAGATTGAAATTAAACTAGACTACAGCTTGTGCGAAATAAAACACAGGGAGAATATTACCATCTAAACATGATTCAGACAAAATTTCAAACAGCTTGTGTGCATTAACCAAACAAAAATTTACACTCATTGATGATATCCCCAAACTCAATGATGTCCATTATAGAATCATTAACAGAGGTGATTAATTAAAGTTTTGGAGTTTTTTTAAAAAAAATTAATTAAAATTACACTTTTTGAGGGGGGTATTTACAGTAGTATTTCGTGAAACACGAAATACTTGTAGTTTAAAAAAATTAAAACAAAAAGATGATGCAGTAAACACGAAATCAATCGAATGAGAAGAAAGGCTCAAGATTGTAGGCAGAAAAACAAAAAAAACAAAAAAAAAGAAAGAACAACACAAAATCATAAGTCAAACCGAAAATACCTTGGTTAGCGGGCCAGTTGGTAAACGAGATGGAAGCAAGGCACCTTAGAAAAATAAATGACGTGCTCAAATGAATTTATTGGCACAGAGGTAAATCTTGATAAACTTGCATGAGTATATCTTTTAGAAATATTGGTAAGATTTGATATATATATATATACATATATATTGGCATATATTTAAATAAGAATAAATATTGTAATCATCTCCTTATATAAGATTTCTTACCGTAATTAAGTATTCAAAAATTTGAAAATCAAGTTAAATTAGGATATGAACTGTTTTAGCTCAGTTATGACATAAGATACACTGCATGACATACTGTCGTTGAATAGTGTCAAAGACTTTTGAAGGCCTGTATAGCATTGTAAGAGGAGAACTCACTATTAGGAAGAGATGTGAAGACACCTATATTTTCAGTTTGTTCAGTTCTTGTCAAACAACCACAGCATGCACCGATTCAGGCATAGAAAAGTTTTCGGTTATTATTAATAGAAAAGTCTATGGATGGCAGTGTCTGGTGTGTACGATATCTAATAGACCGAGTACTTTTCTTATAAAAATGTAGCAAATTCAAATAGGCTAGGGGTTTTGGGGGGAGGAGATTTTATCATACTGATTTGATAAATTTATCTAAGGAGGGCATTTGAAATTGGCCGAAAAGCTTCAGATGATGATTGGAGAAAGACTGAAAAATGCAAGTTAATTTCTGTACTTTTTTGAATGACTTCAGTTCATTTGGAAATTATAGCCCAGGTCATGGCCCACTAAGCTTCTCTTTGTGGGCTAGAGAAAAGAAGGAAATGTAAAGCCTTTGGCACCAAATATGCCACATGGTAGCCTATGCATATAGTGGAGCTTTTTGAGCTTCGGCTTTATTTGGCACTACAAAGATATATGAGCTAAAATAGATCAAAGATGATAACAAAGTACCATATCAAATGAAATCACAAAATACCAAAAAACAACCAAAGACTACCAACTAAAATATTGTACTCTTCGCCTATCACTAACCACAATAATGTGAACTGGAAAGAAAAAAACAACCACCATAGGTTGTCAGCAGAATCGAACACATAATCTTGGTTCTTAAACATAATTAAACAAAACTTGGATCCTTAACTGCATCATCAAACATAAAGAACTATAATTCATCAACTTTAATATCATAAAACAAAATAATATTCCTCAACTGCATCTCTCCTTTTTTACTACTTTTCCACTTTCTCTTTCTTGATCTCTTTCAACATCTTTGTAGCCGAAAGTTGCTCATCCTGGCTATTAAGAGCATCATCCAATGTACGCTTCATAGGAGTGATCTGCTCACATGATGTTAAACAGTTATCTCCAATGATTTCAACTCCATCATCCTACATAAAACAAATTATATCATGTAATAGAATGGAAATGAAAAGTAAAAATCAGAAAAGTTAAGTAGGGATTCTTTACCTGATCTTTAGTCACTAAGTCGGACACATTCTTATCTTGTGAAACCAGCTTAGAAGTCACCTCCTGCAGCTTGAATGAAACAAAATTCAATATTTATAGCATATAAATTTATAAATAAATGACGCAAGATGGATTTTCCCATGATTTAAAGCAAAGTGCAGTGTTCAAAATTGCATTATTTTCCCATGATTTAAAGCAAGCACGTTTAAGCTAGAATCTAAGTCATCAGTTTCATTCTCTAAGTGTTTCCTTTTTCATTTTTCTAATCAGTTTACTGTAGGGTTGTCGACTTACATTTTCCTCTTTAGCTCAACCAATTATCTTTCTACCGGAATGAAAATATGCAGAAGCAGAACGCCAGCAAAAAAAAAAAAGACATGGGAATTTGAAGCACCAAAATACTGCCAAAAATGGTACAAAAGCCCATGTGTAAAAGGGAAAAAATCTTAATCCTATTATGCAACAAAAGACTAATCATGCAGATGCAACCTTCAATAAATACTCACTTGACTTTATATTTTTTTTACTGTCCAGCTTTTTACAACCCCCTCAATGTCCTTTAGTTTTGTTTTGGAAGAGGACAATCAAAATAAATGAGAGCTACAAAATATTTACTGGATTTGAAACCACAAACTCAATTGTGATGGCTGACCTTTGTCAGAAGTAGTATTATGCATCACACTTGACTGTAATTCAATGGGATGCATAAAATAAACCACCATTCATGTGCCTAGGAGGTGGGGTAGTGCAAATCAAAGGCCCAGATTAATCCTAAACAAATCGGACGGCTGTGAAATTTTGATTTTACCCTTTCATGAAAACCAATAGGCCTTTAAAGCGAGATCAAAGTAAAATGGAACAGACTGCTACACAATCCGACTATGTATCAAAGTAAAGGGAAACAGACTACCACACAATCCGACTATGTATCAAGTAAAGGGGAACAGACTGCCACACAATTCAACTATGTATCAAATAAAGGGAAACAAAGACTACCACACAATTCGACTATATATCAAGTAAACGGGAACAGATTGCCCCACAATCCAACATATATGTGCCCTACACCAGCGTGTCAATATGTATGGATAACAAAATTCAATATTTATAGCATATAAATTTATATATAAATGACGCAAGATGGATTGTACTTACATCAGAATTGGTGAGTGACAAATACTTATCAATCAAGAGGGCATCCCATGTCACTTTTCTCACAGTGAAAGTACGTTTATCACCGACGGCATCTTTTGTTCTTTCATCAATCTCCACCCGAAATAGATATTTTTTTCCAAACATTTTGCAAAACATTCCAGGCAATTGATCTGACTGGCCATTCAATCAGGAACAATATTTTACATTATGAAATAAAACGCTACATACTCCCTCCGTCCTGTTCGCTACAGTTTTTGATAAACATGATTGTCGTTTGACCAAGCAATTAAAAAAAATAGTCCTAATAAAAATATAAATTTGTAGTTTGAAAGTGTTATTAATAATGAATTAATAACTGTTTATAAGATTTATAAAAAAATATTATTTTATGTTCAAATGGCATGTTCAAAGTAAAATCATTTTTGCAACAATACTAAGTCGTGTGGGACGGAGGGAGTGTATTAGCTGGAAAAATTGTAAAATAGAATAACTACCTCTGATATTTCAGCAACTACTTGGGAAGCGGACATATTAAGCATATTAGATGCACATGCATCAAACAGCATAAAGTAAGACTCGGCTCCATTATCATCCTTTCCGTCAATGACAACAATCTTAATTTTGAACCTAGAAGGAAAGGCGGTTACAAATCAAATCATTAACATCTATGAAAACACTATAAATTTATAAATGAATTCTGTGAAGGTAAAAAATTGTAACGACATATACCTTGGAATGAGGTTGGTGTAGGGTGTACTACACTTTGGACATTTGGTTGAGTTCCTGTCAACTCCTTTGTTATATTTCTTGTTGCTGCAAGCTTGATAGTACCAGTTACAATGCGGGTCAACATCAACTATTTCAGCGACTGTAGTGTATAAGCCAACCTGTAAAAATTAATATATAGTTCAATAATCACCAACATACTATTAATGAATAAAAGTTTATTCAAATTTTGCTTTGTACCTCACTAATTTTGAGCAACTCATCTATAGTCTTGACATCTTCGATTTTGAACCACTCGTCACCACCGATGAACTTGCTATCATCTGTTATAGTAGTGAGACTGCGACCCATGGATGAAACTCAATTGCCACGCCTGTTAAATAAATAGTGAAAGTAATATTAAAATCATCTAGACAAAAAAAAACATAAACGTGCAATAGTGTCTAAAATGTGTCATTAGAATTAAAAGGACTTACTTTTTATCAAATTCTTTTAATTCAGGAACATCGGGATTTATAAGAAGTTTTGTTGCGTGCTTCATGGTAGAAACACGACTCTTCCCTGTATAATATAACAATTTTTAATTTTAGCATTAAGTAAAAAATACTTCTAAATATAATTTAGAGATAGTAATCAATTTAAAAAGATAACATATTACCCATATATCTTGAACACATCACGAACTGTAAAATCAATACGATTGGTTCCTCTGAATCTTGTCTCCTGTTTTGAATAAAAATTTTCAGTTGACCTCCGTAAGACTCCCATAAGATAACATCTAGCTCCATTCCCCTGTAAAATATTAGAAGGGGATTAATAAAACTGATTAAATAGTTACCATGTATGTGAAAAATTCATGTAAATATATTAAATCATCGTTTATAACGTACCCATTATCTACCAGTTTAATATCCAGCTTCCTTGCCTTGGCTGCACTAACATATTCAAAACCATTTATTGGTAATACCACCTCACCGATTACATCTACAGTAAAGAAAATATATAATGTTAGTTATTAGCCTAATTAATTAACGAACAAAAATTGTGTGTTAAAATACTCACCGAACACATAATCAGCATTGACACTTTTATGTGGATCACTCCCAAATAGGCTAAAGGGAGTGAAATCAAAGCCATTGTCAGAAATATTTACCGATGTATCCACCTCAGATGTAGTGGTAGCTAAACCGAATGATAATTTCCATTCATGGTTTACAATTGCTTTTTGGGCAATTGTAATGGCATTCGGTTCAATTCCAAAATTAGATATTTTTTTCATCTCCCCCTCTTTAAACATATCTTTGAACTCGGATGAGATGCTAGGTGGAATAGCTGCCTGGATTTTAGATCCCTAATAAATTCATTATAAAATATTAATAAAAAGAAATTGAGAAGTAAAATGATTTAATTGCGAAAGTATATTGAATGATTAAATAGTATATAAAGAGAGTATTGGTTGACTAACCTCATCATCCATAAGTAACATCTCAACGGTAACTTTTTTGTATTTAGTATCTTCGCGTTTCCATAGGCGTAATATCCGAACATTTATGGTACGACCTCTGCTCCTCTTATCAATAGCTTTAACAGCAATTAACTTACTTGTTGCCATTACCTGATATATAACAGTATCATATACTCCCTCCGTCCCGCTCGAATTAGGATTCTTGGTCAAGCAATATATATTTTGACCAACAATTTGAAGAAAAATAATTATCATAACGAAAATTTAAAAATAGTTATTTAGTTTATTATTAATTGTGATAGAATAACATTTATTAACATCATTATTTTTCTTTAAATTATTGGTCAAAGTATAAATTGCTTGACCAATAATCCTAATTCGAGCGGGACGGAGGGAGTACACCGAATATAAAGGAAAACAATGTTAATGAAATATATAAGAATAACATGATTTTCAGTAAATACGAAAAAGGGTCAAAAAATATTTTGCAACGGACTCACCAACCTAAGATTAATGATAAAGAAAATAATTTTGCCTCGCAAGGTTGAGATGAATTCATGGCAAACGCAACAATTGTAAATGAGTCGACGAAAAGCTTCCATACCCTTCAATTAGTTCCACTCCTCTGCCCCTCAAATACCAGATACACATACACACAAGTAACAGATATAGCACAAGTTTGTTTCTGATAATGACAGAATGATCTGTTAAACTTATGAAATAACTACATATAGGGTTGACATATTTGCAGTACCTGTGAACATCATGTTAAATCATCTTTAGAGATCACTCTTTCCCTTGGATAATTGTTGTTTCGTGATATTCAAATTTTGATTCCGTCTTTCTTGTCAGTACAGATTATGTTATGAAATCAATTGAAAAAGCAGGCTTTACTGAGCCTACGACAATTCAAGCTCAGGGGTGGCCAATGGCTTTAAATGGTCGTGATCTCATTGGCATTGCTGAAACAGGATCAGGAAATCTACTTGCATACTTATTGCCTGCTATTGTCCATGTTAATGCTCAACCATTTTTAGGTACACTTTGTTCCTCATGTACACCTTATATGTTGTAAATTTATCCCTCATACCCCCCCTCCTACCCCTAAAAAAATCATTCTACTGATTAAAGTAATAAAATCTCTATAAAAGTGTCTAAAAAGATTGTATAATGGAATTACCCATGTGTAGTAGAAAAATAACTAAATATCGTGTTTTTTTCTTATTAATCACCACTTAAAATGCTTGTTTTGAATGATGGTGTTGATTTATTTAGGGGAAACCAAGCCTAGGGAACTGGGGATCTTTCTAAAGCGGAGGACTATTACACACAGGGGGTGAAGTCTGTTTCTCTAAGCGAGACATCTAAAAGTTGGCTCAGGGATTTGATGTTGTGCTATAGCAACTGTCCAGCAACTCGTATTTCACTTGGAAGAATGAGGGAAGCACTGGAAGATTGTTTGATGGCAGCTCCATTACATTCCAACTTTCTAAAGGTGTAACTTAAAGCTACAAAATAAGCATTATCATCTACTGATTTCCTAAGATTCATTATTCTATTGCTGCTTTACATTCCCTTCGTCCCAAATTGAACTTCACTTCTTTGTTTTTCATATTTGCCATTTTAATTAATTTGAAGAATTTTGATGTTATGAGTTTGCAAGAGAATATTTTGATTGTAGAAGAATTTATGCTTATTAAGATTGTAATTAGATTGAAATTACACCAGACTACAACTTGTGCGAAATAAAACACAGGGAGAATATTACCATCTAAACATGATTCAGACAAAATTTCAAATAGCTTGTGTGCATTAACCAAACAAAAATTTACACTCATTGATGATATCCCCAAACTCAATTATGTCCATTATAGAATCATTAACAGAGGTGATTAATTAAAGTTTTTGAGGTTTTTTTAAAAAAAATTAATTAAAATTACAGTTTTTGAGGGGGGTATTTACAGTATTATTTTGTGAAACACGAAATACTTGTAGTTTAAAAAAATTAAAACAAAAAGATGACGCAGTAAACACGAAATCAATCGAATGAGAAGAAAGGCTCAAGATTGTAGGCAGAAAAACAAAAAAAAGAAAGAAAGAACAACACAAAATCATAAGTCAATCCGAAAATACCTTGGTTAGCCGGCCAGTTGGTAAAGGAGATGGAAGCAAGGCACCTTAGAAAAATAAATGACGTGCTCAAATGAATTTATTGGCACAGAGGTAAATCTTTGATAAACTTGCATAAGTATATCTTTTAGAAATATTGGTAAGATTTGATATAGAGTTGGTCTTATAAAAAACGCGTTTTTTCTGGCACTTAGAAAAAACGTGTTTTGTGTTTCCCCGTTTGTGCCAGTTCCAGTTTAACAAAGTGCCAGTGTGACAAAGTGCCAGTGCATGTGTAACAAAGTGCCAGTGAAAAAAGTGTCAGTACCAGTTTAACAAAGTGCCAGTGTAAACTTGCACTGGCACTTTGTTAAACTGGCACTGGCGGTTTTTACACGGGCACTTTTATATACATGAACTGGCTCTCAAAAACACAAGCACTGGCATTCAAAAACACATGGACTGGCATTCAAATACACATATACTGGCACTCAAAAACACATACACTGGCACTCAAATTCCCATCTATTTGTTCTGCACTGGCATTAATATTCTATTATACTGGCATTCCAAAAAACATGTACTGGCACTCGAATTAACATGTACTGGCACTCGAATTAAAATGCACTGGCACTCCATCTCCGATCATCTTCTTCATGCAGTGGCACTCGAATTAACATGTACTGGCACTCGAATTAAAATGCACCGGCACTCGAATTAAGTTTGGTTCGTACGTGATTTATACCGTTCTTCCTTCTCCAAATCCAAAATCACACAATAACACACACCATTCATGATTTTGTTCTTCTAGCACCTCGTTGAACCGAGGAAGGCGATTGGATTTGGCGAAGTGAGGGAGACGATGATGGCTGTGATTGGTGTTGTTGAGGACGGCGACGGTGAATGGTTTGGGGTCTGGAAACAGGGAGAGGGCGTCGACGGGGTTTTGTGGTATATAGAATCGGTGAGGAAGGGGATTGCTCCGGCCGATTAGAGGGAGGGAAAGGTTATCGCCGATTTGGGTAGAGATGGATAGAGCGTTGTTTTGGTTGAAGACGATTGAGAGAGAAATTTGGTTGTTGTTTGGTTTCGAGGTGATTGAGGGAGAGAGATGGGTGAGGAAGCTTGGCCGGAGAGGGATTGGAGGGGAAATAGGTCGCCGGTTGATTAGAGGGAGAAACCAGGTGAAGGTCTTGGCCGGAGAGATGAGTGAGGAAGACGATTTTGGGAGCGGCAATGGTGAGGGCTCTTCTTTGCGTATAGAGAGAGAGTAGAGAGAGAGAGCTCATTTGCGTTTTGTGTGAGAGAGAAGGATTGTGCGGAATAAAAACACGTTTTTTGTTAAGATCACAAAAAACGCGTTTTTTACAAGTTTTTGGCATTGATATATATATATATATTTCCTATATCAGCCCCTATCAGGTACGCACCTGTCCGTACGGATTGAGGGAAAAAAAGAACGCAATTCAATTTTGACTATTATTCATCGCTCAAAAAAAATCCTGCGATCTCTTCCCCTTTTCTCTTCATCCCTAAATCCCTGCGATCTCTTCCCTTTTCTCTTCATCCCTAAATCCCTGCGATCTCTTCCCTTTTCTCTTCACCTTCATGGTGAAATTGATATTTCTCTTCACCTCCATTAACAGCGAAGTGAAGCAAAAAAAATCCCTAAATTGGCGTTTTGCAATCTGTAAATATCAAATTGGATGGTGGATTTAGAAATTGCTTGTTTTGCAATTATCACCGAATTGTGTATATATCTGTGTTGATAGTGTCATTATAGTCGAATTGGATGGTGGATTTAGAAATTGCTTGTTTGCGGGCTCAATTTTGTCTTTTATGAGTCTTCGAACTCATAAATAAATGTTCTAAATAATGAAAAGCTCAATGTTGTTCTATTTTGAGAACCGAGTGTGCAAACGAAATGTGAATTTTCTGTCTAAAATTGTGTATGGATTGAGGACTTGTCTGTTAAAGAATGCATTTGACTTTTTGGTTCACCAGGGATTAGAAGAAAACTGATGTTTTTCAATGCTGGGACTTTCCCTAATTTTCATGCACAAATCAACTTTGGTTAATTATCTCACATTGTTCCTAATGCATACCCAAATTATGCAGAACTCGTCTCAAGTTGATCTTGTCGAATTCCCAAAAGTTGGTAATACAATTGATTTGGGGACTACGAATTTGATATCTGGTCATGTTCAGCTTCTGGAGGAGACCTCTGCTAATGAAAATGAAGTTGCAGTGAAAGAAATTTTGGGAGAAGTTGGCCATGTGTTCAGGGATGCTCTAGTGTAGCTGCAATCTGGAGAATCTATTCTGGTGAAACAAGAAACTCTAACCACTGCAGTGGAACAAATAATCAGAGAAGTTGGCCATGAATCAAAGGATACTCTAGTTCATCTGCAATCTGGAGAATCCATTTTGGTACAGAAATGAACAAATAATCAGAGAAGTTGGCCATGAATCAAAGGATACTCTAGTTCATCTGCAATCTCTTCAATACACTCTGAAGTTACTGAGATACCATATCTACCTAATGTGCTCCCTGAATTAGCAGCTTTACCATTTAGCATTGCTACAGAAATGAACAATCTGCAATTAAGAGGACAACATGAAATAGATACTGGCTCGGATTTGCCTAATTGTATGGTCAAATAACCAAAAGAACATGTAATGCTACTCCTTGAGCTAAAATAACCAACAGATTTTCAACAAATATCTCAAATGTGTCTATACATTACTGATTGAAACGTATGGAAAACATTGACACAAACAATATGCAAACATGTAAATATCAAATCACCATATTTTGAGGTTGAATATGATGCTGATAACTGTTCAGCCAAATGTCATTGATAGTCTGATAGAGGCCCTTGACGTTTCTGATTGTTGCATCAGATCCATGTTCCAGAAGATTTAGCATTTCTAACTTAGTTGACTTGGAAAATGAAGTTCCACAGCTCTTCTTCCTCACCAATTTAGGACCAGAACTGATATACTCTTTAAATACCACGTTAGTGAAACTGGTTAATGGAACAGGTACTTAATCAAAGTTACCATAATCCACATGGAACTTAAGAAAGTGATGCATTTTTTTGGTTCAGCAACAGGTACTTAATCAACCAGAAGATCAAATAGAACAATTTGCATAGAAAATAGAGAATAGCCATTACCAAAGCAGAAAAGACAAACATAAGACAGGGACGAGTAGGAGTGGGAAACCAAAACACCAGTATTTAACTAGAATCCCAGGTATATATTATACACTATATGTAATAAAAGTATAGAAAACCCTTGAAGATTTTTTTGGAAGATGAACACTGAACAGGCATTGAAAGAGTATAACAAAAATCTCATACAATGGAAAAGAGAGTGAAAGCTTGAAGAACTTACCCAACTGCGTAGGGAGAATCACACTAGAGAGAAGACGGCAAACAGGGTATTGATTTCGCTGGCAAACAGAGTATTGATTCAACGGATTGAATTTGCTATTGATGTCGCCCTATATTGCAAGCTGTTTTCGGTGAGAATCACACCAGAGAGAAGACGGCAAACAGAGTATTGATTTCGCTGGCAAACAGAGTATTGATTCAACGGATTGAATTTGCTATTGATGTCGCCCTAAATTGCAAGCTGTTCTCGGTGAAATTGATTCTTAGATTTTCAAATTGATTGAATTTGCTAACCGAATTTGTGTATAATTCGGAATTTACAGGAAGAATAGATCGCGAGGTTCACAGGAAGAAAAGATTGCGAGGGAGTCTGCGGCGTTAGCGGCGTTAAGCGTTAAATTTTTTCCCTGATTCCGTACGTACTAGTCCGTGTAGGATATATTTCCTATATATACATATACATATATATTGGCATATATTTAAATAAGAATAAATATTTTAATCATCTCCTTATATGAGATTTCTTACCGTAATTAAGTATTCAAAAATTTGAAAATCAAGTTAAATTAGGAAATGTAGAACAAAATATCCCAGCCATGAGGTGTACCTGTCACTTTAACGTAATGCTTGCCCTCCGCAGCACAGATTAAGTTCAGTGATTTCGTGATGAGCAACCCGCCTATAAGAAGATGGATCCTGTGAACGGATCCGGATCCCATTCGATAACTATTCAAACACATGTAACCCCAGAACCCTAGAAAAACAATGCCCTTGTTTAAAATATGGGATTTTTTTTCAAGATAAGTCAATCAATTCCACGAAATTTTAGGATCTGTTTTTTTTTTAATAGAAAAAACGTGTTTGAAATTCAAAAAGGGGAAATAAAGTTACCTCGTCGGCAGAACCATAGCGAGGTTGGAGACGTCGGAATTCCCCTGAGTTCACCTGTGAGGACCCCGACCCGGACCCTACACGTGTCCCGAGTTGGAGCGTCCTCAAACTAACCCAAATACACTAAACTTTTAAAACTTTAAATTAAACGTCAAACATAAATATCATTAACGATGTCATTTCAAAATAACTCCACTCCTCTCCACATTGGAGGAGGAGTTGACCAACTTTGAAAACCTTTACCTGTTTAGTTACAAAAGATATTGGTTTTAACGTAGAAATGTAAAGTTCATAATTACAAACTTCCAAAAGGAATTATAACAAAATACTTTCTACGCCAACCTAACGTACCCAGACAATACCCAAAAGCTCACTGCCAAACTCCTTTCCGTCCTTACTTGGCCGGTCCTCCTGTCTCGGGATCTAAAAACATTAAAGGGAGAGGGGTGAGAATAAACATCAGCAAGCTATTCTGAATGCAAAGAATATGCCAAATAAATGCAACATATAACAAGTCGCACATAACATATTGGAAAAGTCAGTAAAACACATTCCATTACCTTGGTTTACCTTTTCCCGTCCGAACAATAGTCGTACAACATTGGGTATAATAATACTCCAATCTTACGGTGAGCCGCTTAAGCAATACTCACATCTTATAAGACCCGTTTTTCAGTGGAACCAAATAAGATAAGTAGCAACTCGTAAGGCTTTTGGCTCAATACAGATGCTATACCCCATCCCGTGGCCGCTGTGAGGGGACGGCCACGTATATAACATAATCCGATCACATTAGGTCACACTTCCATAATTGATCGTATTATGTTATACCCCCAATGTCAGCTGACTCACACATTATCAAGCACATAATAGATACTTGAATAAAATCCTCAAAAAGGGATAACAATATAGCAACATGGTAAAATATACTCATGTCCAACCAATATCATAGTGCAACAATAAATCAATACACTATGCATAATATAAACAATGTATATGAACTCAAGTAAGGCAAGGAAGTATCATCAATCCATCCTACAAGATCATTATACAATAATACCTAGCCTCTTTAAAGGTCTAAGTTAAATCTACCAAGTTGGGATTATAATTGTCTAGTTACCAAACTAGGTTAACTAGCGTTTTTCCAAGCAACATTTAAAGTACTTCTCCAATTCCATTTTTATCACTTAAGATGTCATTGTATAGCCAAAGTATTCTAATTTAATCTAGGTTAAAGATATTTCATTTCGATTCGAGTTTGATTAGGTTTGAATAGCTCTAAAGTTGATGTGAAAAACCAGGCCAGGGCACGACTCGTGCCCCAGGGCACGACTCGTGCTCATTCCCTTAAGTCTCTCAGAACGATTGGACCTCCTAGGTACGACTCGTGGTCACGACTTGTCCAAGGGCACGACTCGTGCCAAGGGGCACGACTCGTGCCTCAGCCCAGAAAGGGTGGTAACAGCTGAAATCAACAACAATTTCCCAAAATCCAAAGTTTCAACCAAAAGTCTTCTAAGTTATGAACCTAAAGGGCTTTTCCAACTTTGGTAACTTCATTCTACTCATTTAACTCCAAGGAATCATGTCACAAACCTAGATCATTATAACTTCCATGAACCATAACATTTTCTCAATAAAAAAGAGTTTTCCTAAGCATCAAAGTAATTAGAACATTCATAACAACATAAATATTCATGAACATTCAAAGAAGGAAAGGGTCATAATAACTCACCTTAGGCAATACAAGATGAAATGAAGCTTTTCTAGGCTTGATCAACTCCTCTAGATGTTCTACTCACAAAAGGACACTTGGATTTAAAAATGGACAAGAAATGAACTTGGTAAGAGTTTATGAAGTGGAGGCTTTCACCAAGTTTTTCCCATGGAGAATGGAGAGAAAAGAAAGAGGAAGAAGAATGAGGGAGGGGATATGGAGGGAGTATGGGGAAAAGTATGGGGAAGTAAGAGAAAGGTATGGGGGAGTTGACAAATGGGGGGGGATGGAGAGTGATTTAGGGAGAATGTCCCCCCCCCCCAATCTACCTATCCTACTAAGGCTTTCACCAAAATGGCCATTTTCCCTTAATTTTCCCAAAGCATATAAATTAAAATCCTCCTACTCAAATATTTATTCCCCATACTATGATCCTCCTTCTACACTTTATTCATTTTCCATTATTATATTTTTCCCAATGTTTTATTTTATTTCTCTAGAAATCCTAAGGGTTCTAAATTATTTTCCAACCATTTCATATTGACATAAGAATGTAAAAACATAATATAGACACATAAGTTAACATAAATCTTAAAACACATAATATGATATTTAAAATTAGTGCCTAGGGTTAGGGTCGTTACACTCACCCCCCCTTAAAGAAAATTCGTCCCGAATTTTAAAAAGACTTACTTGGATTTTCAAACAACCACGGGTATTTCGCTCTCATCTCCGACTCTAGCTCCCACGTCGCTTCCTCAACGGTATGATTCTTCCAAAGGACCTTCACTATCGGAATACTCTTAGACCTCAACTCCTTAACTTGGAACTCTAGGACTCTCAAGGGTTGCTCAACATAAGACATGTCCGCTTGGACATCATCGGGGGGAGAACTCAAGATGTGGGAAGGATCATGACAATACTTCCTCAACATCGAAACATGGAAAACATCATGGAGTAAAGAAAGAGACGGAGGTAATGCCAACCGGTAAGCCAAATCCCCAATCTTCTCTAGAATCTCAAACGGACCAACGAACCGGAGCCAATTTACCCTTATTACCAAACCTTTTTATTCCCGTCCTCGGAGAGACCTTCAAGAACACAAAGTCACCAACCTGAAAAGATAAATCTCGTCTTCTATTGTCGGCGTAGCTTTTCTGTCTACTCTGAGCCGTCTTCAATCTATCCCGAATTACCTTGATCTTCTCCGTAGAATCTCGAACCAAATCCGGACCCCAAAGTCTCGCTTCACCAACCTCGTCCCAACACATCGGAGATCGACACTTCCTACCATACAACGCTTCATACGGAGCCATCTCAATACTAGACTGATAACTGTTGTTGTAGGCAAACTCCACTAAAGGTAGATGATCCTCCCAAGACAATTGGAAATCCATCACACAAGCCCGCAACATATCCTCAAGTATCTGAATAGTTCTCTCGGACTGACCGTCGGTTTGAGGATGAAACGCCGTACTGAAACACAATTAAGAACCCAAGGCTTCATGCAATGCTCTCCAAAACCTAGAAGTAAATCTCGGATCTCGGTCGGAAACAATACTAACCGGAACCCCGTGAAGTCTCACAATCTCCTTCAAATATAACTGAGCTAACTTCTCTAACGAAAACTTGGTCGATACCGGAAGAAAATGAGCCGACTTCGTCAACCGATCCACAATAACCCAAATAGCATCCATCTTCTTCGCGGTAAGAGGCAAACCCGAAAAAAAATCCATCGAGATCCCTTCCCATTTCCATTCCGGAATATCCAATGGTTGAAGTAGTCCCGCCGGTCTCTGATGTTCTGCCTTAATCTGTTGACAAGTCAAACACTTGGACACATAATCCGCAATTTCCTTCTTCATACCATTCCACCAATACCCACGCTTCAAGTCTTGATACATTTTGGTACTACCCGGATGAATCGCAAACTTGGACTTATGGCCATCCTCTAAAACACGCTTCTTGATTTCCGGCGATGAAGGAACGCAAATTCTCCCTTGGAAGGTTAAAATTCCATCTCTATTCAACGCAAATTCCCCGGATTTCCCATCTTGCACTTGATCTAAAATTTTCTTCAACTCCGGATCACCTTGTTGAGCTTTCTTCAAATCTCCATACAATGTAGGAACGGCTCGAACATTCGCAATGATTACTTCACTCTTCAATTCCCGAGAACTCAAAGTCAAGCCACATACGCCTTTCGGCTAATCGCATCCGCCACTACATTGGCCTTCCCCGGATGATAAGAAATTATACAATCAAAATCCTTCAAAAACTCAAGCCATCTCCTTTGTCGGTTGTTCAACTCCTTTTGGGTAAATAAGTATTTCAAACTCTTATGATCGGTGAAAATCTCAAACTTCGCCCCATAAAGGTAGTGTTTCCACTTATGCAACGCAAATACAATCGCCGCCAATTCCATATCATGAGTAGGGTAATTCTGTTCCGCCGGTGATAACTTCCTAGAGGCATACGCAATAACCTTCCCATTTTGCATGAGGACACATCCCAAACCCGCCTTCGAGGCATCACTATAGATCACAAAATTCTCACAACCATCCTAAGGGTAAGAACAGAGCCGTCGTCAACCTCTTTCTTCAATTCATTAAAACTTTCTTCACACTTGGAATCCCATACAAACGATACATCCTTCCGAGTCAACCTTGTCAATGGAGTAGCGATCCGAGAAAACCCTTCAATGAACCTCCGATAATACCCCGCCAAACCAAGGAAACTACGGACCTCAGTCACCGTCGAAGGTTGCTTCCAATTAACCACGGCCTCAATTTTCGAAGGATCCACGGAAATCCCCGAACTCGATACAACATGCCCCAAGAAAGAAACCTGCTCAAGCCAAAACTCACACTTGCTGAACTTGGCGTACAACTGCTTCTCACGAAGAACGGACAATACAATCCTCAAATGATTCTCATGCTCTTCCCGGGACTTAGAATAAACAAGGATATCATCTATGAATACCACCACGAAGCTATCAAGATAAGGCTTAAAGACATGGTTCATCATATCCATAAACACGGCTGGAGCATTAGTCAACCCCAACGGCATCACAACAAACTCCTAATGACCATATCTAGTTCGGAAAGCTGTTTTGGCAATATCATCCGCCTAATCTTCAACCGATGGTATCCGCTTCTCAAATCAAGTTTGAGTAGATAACGGAACCTTGGAGTTGGTCAAATAAATCATCTATGTGCGGAAGAGGATACTTATTCTTTATAGTGGCTTGGTTCAACAAACGATAATCTATACACAATCGTAAGGTACCATCCTTCTTCCTAACAAATAGAACCGGTGCTCCCCATGGAGACACACTAGGGCGAATAAAACCCCGGTCTAGTAATTCTTGCAATTGGACCTTCAATTCTTTCAACTCGGCCGGAGCCATTCTATAGGGTGCCTTAGAGATAGGGGCGGTGCCGGGCACTAAGTCAATACAAAACTCTACCTCACGATCCGGAGGCATAGAGTACTCACTAGAAAACACATCACTAAACTCATTCACAACCGGGACATGAGCTAACTCGGGAGACTTCTTATTGGAATCTACCACATAAGCCAAGTAACCCGCACACCCCTTAGATAGCATCTTTCTAGCTTTTAAGGCAGAAATAACATGTAACCCAAACATAGATTTATCGGCATCAAATATAAATGTAGGCACATCAGGCATAGCAAATGAGACTCGTTTTCTACGACAGTCTACCAAAGCATGACACTGACTCAACCAATCCATCCCAAGGATCACATCAAAATCACGGATTGGTAACTCGACCAAATCCACCGGCAATACATGCCCACATATAGTCACATCACAACCACGATATATCAAAGAAGATGCAAGGCACTCTCCCATAGGAGTAGAGACCTCCAACACATAAGGCATATATTCAGGCAAAATATGCAATGAGAATGCAAAATGAGATGCCACAAATGAATGGGAAGACCCGGGATCTATAAGAATGCGGGCCTTAACTCCTGAGACAGGAACTATACCTCTAATGACGGCATTCGGATCGACCTCTCCTCGACCCAAAGCAAACACTCGACCTTGGACTCTATCTTTGGGTTTCCCATCGACATCTCTCTTCACACCACTACCTTGTCCCCCTTGCCCACTACCCGAAGCTTGCTTACTCTGCCACTTAGGACAATTCCTCCGGAAATGACTTGTCGACCCACATTCTAAACACTTGCCTTGCTTGCTCCAACACTTATCCTCCGAATGTCCTTGCCTCTTGCAATATCCACATGTTGCCCCAAACTGACCGGAAGTCGAACGATTTGCCGGAGCCGCTACGTTTCCTCCTCGATTTGCTCCCGGAGTGAATGTCCTTGGTTGCCCTCTGTTCTGTCCCGAGCCTTGACCTTGGAATTTGTTTCTGTTTCCACCTTCATTTTTACCCCGATGCTCCTCTATGTCATTCTCAATCCGATACGCCATGTTCACAGCCGCTTGGAAGTTGGCGAAGTCATGAGTCAAAAGCTGCTTCCGGAACTCCACCCTTAAACCTTTTACAAACCTCGTAGATACGCCTCTTCATCCGGTACCAAATGAGGACAATATCGGGCCAATTCCGTAAACTTCGCTGAATACTGTGCTATAGACATGGTCCCTTGCTCCAATTTCAGAAACTCAACCTCTTTCTTATCTCTAGTCACCATCGGAACAAAGTGATCCCGGAACTTACGAGTGAAATTCTCCCAAGTCTGCGGTGTCAAATCCCGGTCCCAACCATCCTTCACTACTTGCCACCAGTGCTCCGCGGGTCCTTCCAACTTGAAAACGGCACATCTCACCTTTTCCGCATCCGAACTCTCCATAGCCAAGAAAATCTTGTTCATCGCTTCAAGCCACCTTTCTGCCTTCACCGGATCCGGATCTCCGTTGAAGCTAGGAGGAGACATCTTCACAAACTTCTCTAAACCATGGTGCCCTTGCCTACCTTCGGGTTGTTGCTGTCCCCTACCTTGATTCTGAGCTGCCATATTCTGAAGAAATACTCGGAACATATCCATCATTTCGGCATTCGGATTACCAACATTACCCAAAGCCCGATCCTGATCTCCATCATTACCCGCCATTAGTACAAGCTCCTGCATTAAACACTCGACGTCAGTTATCACACACTCTCACTCAGCTAGACTCTACCCGAGAACTCTAACCGAGCTTTGATACCAACTGTGAGGACCCCGACCCGGACCCTACACGTGTCCCGAGTTGGAGCGTCCTCAAACTAATCCAAATACACTAAACTTTTAAAACTTTAAATTAAAAGTCAAACATAAATATCATTAACGATGTCATTTCAAAATAACTCCACTCCTCTCCACATTGGAGGATGAGTTGACCAACTTTGAAAACCTTTACCTGTTTAGTTACAAAAGATATTGGTTTTAACGTAGAAATGTAAAGTTCATAATTACAAACTCCCAAAAGGAATTATAACAAAATACTTTCTACGCCAACCTAACGTACCCAGACAATACCCAAAAGCTCACTGCCAAACTCCTTTCCGTCCTTACTTGGCCGGTCCTCCTGTCTCGGGATCTAAAAACATTAAAGGGAGAGGGGTGAGAATAAATCTCAGCAAGCTATTATGAATGCAGCAATATGCCAAATAAATGCAACATATAACAAGTCGCACATAACACATTGGAAAAGCTGTAAACACATTCCATTACCTTGGTTTACCTTTTCCCGTCTGAACAGTAGTCGTACAACATTGGGTATAATAATACTCCAATCTTACAGTGAGCTGCTTAAGCAATACTCACATCTTATAAGACCCGTTTTTCAGGGAACCAAATAAGATAGTAGCAACTCTGTAAGGCTTTTGGCTCAATACAGATGCTATACCCCATCCTGTGGCCACAGTAGTGGACGGCCACAGATATAACATAATCCGATCACATTAGGTCACACTTCCATAATTGATCGTATTATGTTATACCCCCAATGTCAGCTGACTCACACATTATCAAGCACATAATAGATACTTGAATAAAATCCACAAAAAGGGATAACAATATAGCAACATGGTAAAATATACTCATGTCCAACCAATATCATAGTGCAACATTTAATCAATACACTATGCATAATATAAACAATGTATATGAACTCAAGTAAGGCAAGGAAGTATCATCAATCCATCCTACAAGATCATTATACAATAATACCTAGCCTCTTTAAAGGTCTAAGTTAAATCTACCAAGTTGGGATTATAATTGTCTAGTTACCAAACTAGGTTAACTAGCGTTTTTCCAAGCAACATTTAAAGTACTTCTCCAATTCCATTTTGATCACTTAAGATGTCATTGTATAGCCAAAGTATTCTAATTTAATCTAGGTTAAAGATATTTCATTTCGATTCGAGTTTGATTAGGTTTGAATAGCTCTAAAGTTGATGTGAAAAACCAGGCCAGGGCACGACTCGTGCCCCAGGGCACGACTCGTGCTCATTCCCTTAAGTCTCTCAGAACGATTGGACCTCCTAGGTACGACTCGTGGTCACGACTTGTCCAAGGGCACGACTCGTGCCAAGGGGCACGACTCGTGCCAAGGGGCACGACTCGTGCCAAGGGGCACGACTCGTGCCTCAGCCCAGAAAGGGTGGTAACAGCTGAAATCAACAACAATTTCCCAAAATCCAAAGTTTCAACCAAAAGTCTTCTAAGTTATGAACCTAAAGGGCTTTTCCAACTTTGGTAACTTCATTCTACTCATTTAACTCCAAGGAATCATGTCACAAACCTAGATCATTATAACTTCCATGAACCATAACATTTTCTCAATAAAAAAGAGTTTTCCTAAGCATCAAAGTAATTAGAACATTCATAACAACATAAATATTCATGAACATTCAAAGAAGGAAAGGGTCATAATAACTCACCTTAGGCAATACAAGATGAAATGAAGCTTTTCTAGGCTTGATCAACTCCTCTAGATGTTCTACTCACAAAAGGACACTTGAATTTAAAAATGGACAAGAAATGAACTTGGTAAGAGTTTATGAAGTGGAGGCTTTCACCAAGTTTTTCCCATGGAGAATGGAGAGAAAAGAAAGAGGAAGAAGAATGAGGGAGGGGATATGGAGGGAGTATGGGGAAAAGTATGGGGAAGTAAGAGAAAGGTATGGGGGAGTTGACAAATGGGGGGGATGGAGAGTGATTTAGGGAGAATGTGCCCCCCCCCAATCTACCTATCCTACTAAGGCTTTCACCAAAATGGCCATTTTCCCTTAATTTTCCCAAAGCATATAAATTAAAATCCTCCTACTCAAATATTTATTCCCCATACTATGATCCTCCTTCTACACTTTATTCATTTTCCATTATTATATTTTTCCCAATGTTTTATTTTATTTCTCTAGAAATCCTAAGGGTTCTAAATTATTTTCCAACCATTTAATATTGACATAAGAATGTAAAAACATAATATAGACACATAAGTTAACATAAATCTTAAAACACATAATATGATATTTAAAATTAGTGCCTAGGGTTAGGGTCGTTACATCACCGGAACCATCTCTATGCCGGCGAACTTTCTTAGAGCGCACATCAAGGCCGAAGCTCGAGATCGGTTTGGTTGCTCGGAGTTCGCTTGACTGGGCGGTGAACGTCGCTCCGGTGTCTCAGGGCTGACTTAGTTGTAAATAGCAACTGGAATTCTGTGAAAGGAAAAAAATAATTGGAACGAAAAGCAACAACCCTATTCTGATTTCTTATTGTACAGAACAAATTTAAATATATTCAGTAACAACGCCAACCAAAATCAAAATCAAATACCCAATTCAAACCCAAATATGGGTTACCAAAGTTTGAAATTCAAACCCAGATCTGGGTTTTCAAAACAAAAACGAATTCACATCCTTCGTACGTAAAGTCAAGCGAAATTAAAATCAGAAGATGGCGGCTGCGATAAAGAGGAGTTGAATCTTGGCCGGCGACTTATGTGACGGGAGATGGCTGCTGCGTCAATTTTGAATTGATGTGTGTTGAGAGAGGGGATAAGATTGAAATGAGGAGGGGAGATAGGCATGCTGGCTTTACACATGAATTTCCAGCTCACATTTACACGTGGATGGGCTCAGAGGCCTAAGAATATTTCTGGCTTTAAATATTATATAGATGGAGATAAAATCCTTTAATTTTGAAAAGTGACAATTTCCTCTCTTATAAATTAAGAATATGTGATAGTATTTCATTTCCTAAAATCATGATTTTATCAATTTTGCTCCCGTTTATATATAAAAAAAAAATTGCACTAAATAATATTTTTGCCCAATTTATGTCCAATTTATACTCTTATCATATTTCACCTCAAAAATCTTTTGTCCCCTTCTGTTCTAGAGCTCTGTCACTGGCTACATCTTTAACAATGAAATTTCAAATCCATCCCTCTCTCCTCCACTTTAATTCCACATCATCAGTCATCAAAAACACAACTCCAAACAATTTTATCTCCATTCATGACAAAAGTCATCAGTTTCTCTCTCCTACTTTTTATTAATAATGATAGTTTTTTCAATATTCTTGTATTTTTATTATTTTTTATATGTTAATTGCAATTTTTGTAAAAAAAAAATTTTAAAATATAACACGTGTCACCCTCTAATTGGTCGAAGACTTGATTTTTTTTCCCCCATACCGTGAACCACGGCTTCTGCCATGCCAATAAACGAAAAGTCATCCATCCATGACTTTGTAAAAGTCGATGGGGGATGTCTTGGATGCCACCTAATGCCCATGCCGTGACTTTGTGCCATGGTTGCAAATGCCCTAACTGTTCCAAATCCTTCCAAATTGTGTATGGGTACTCATGCGTTATGAGCTATGATGATTCACCACTTGAAATTTTCTATGTAACTAGAAAAATATATTAGTAATTTATTTCTAATTGGAGCTATTTTAATCACAAATGAACTTTAAGTATAGATGATATCTTCTTCTTCAACCTCCAAAACGTGATCCAACAAGAGAACTTTCATAGCTAAAATGGAAGTTAAAGTGATTTCAAGAGAAACAATCAAGCCATCTCTACCAACACCTCCTCACCTTAAAACCTTCAAACTCTCCCTTCTTGACCAAATCTCTGTCTTAAGTTACACCCCTATCATCTTCTTCTACCCTAAACCAAAACTACCCTCTGAAGAAAATGGAAATGCCGATATCAATTACCTAACGACTCGGCTCAAGATCTCCCTCTCGGAGACTTTATCCCGATTCTACCCTTTAGCAGGTCGGATCAAAGACGAAGTCTTTGTCAACTGCAACGACGAGGGAGCTTTGTTCACTCAAGCCCAAGTAAGTTGTGACTTGTCAGATTTCCTCAAACAACCAAATATTGAATTACTGCATAAATTCTTGGACCCGTCCCTGAATCTTTGGAACCTCATACCAACAAATCTTGGTTCCACTGTCCAAGTTGCGGTTCAAGTCAACGTATTCACATGTGGCGGAATCTCATTGGCTGTGTGCTTCTTGCATAGGATTGCTGATGCTATTACCATAAAAGCCTTCCTCAAGTGCTGGGCTTCTTTTGCTGCAGGTGCTGATAGTGGTAGTGCAGATTTTCTCCCTTGTTCTCCTGATTTTGCTGTTGGATCGGATTTATTCCCTCCGAAAGATTCATTGCCTAATGATTTCAAGCCTTTGATTCAACATATTTGGAAGTTCAAATCTGGAAAAGGGGTTCGTAAAAGATTTGTTTTTAGTTCTAAGGCGATATCTGATCTTAAATCAAAATTGGTCGGTCCAAACGAGCGAAACAAGCTGCCTTCTGATGTTTTAGTTGTTTCAAGCTTTATATGGAAACATGCCATGGCAACCTCCAAGAAATCCAATGCTTCTATATTGGCTTTTCCTATGAATATACGACCGAGAATGTTGCCTCCCTTGTCAGAACATTCAATCGGAAATCTGATATGGCTAGAAGTGGCACGACATGAAAATAATGAAAACAGTATGGATAATTTGGTGACACTACAAAGGGAAGCGATTTCAAATACCAATGGGGAATATATTAGGAGTTTTCAAGGCGAGGGAGGGATTCAAGAGTTGAACCGGTTCAAAGAAGGGGTCATTAATGTTTACAAAGATGTTGATTGTGCTGATGCGTACGCGTACAGTAGTTGGTGCAAAATGGGATTTGGTGAGTTGGATTTTTTTGGATGGGGGAAGCCGTTATGGTTGAGTACTATTTTTGGGCCGGAGAATTCGCCCGTGCATTTGAATTTCTTTTACTTGATAGATAGCATTTCGGGTGATGGAATTGAAGCTATTTTGGTCTTGGGTGAAGCTGAAATGAGTGTTCTTGAACTTGATCAAGAGTTTCTCGAATTCGCCTCCTTGAACCCGGCCATCTTGTAATGTGTTCATCTTGTGCCCAATCTTAGAATGGAAACTAACTTCAATGCAGATTAAATTTAGAAATTCCTCAATGAAATACTGTGTGCTTCTTTGTATTGCCCTAATGAAATGCATAATTTGCTTACATTATCTTTTAAATTTTATTCCTACTTGAAATTAAAAGGAGCAACTTATCCTCTCTCTGTTGAATCAGATATAAGGGTGCGTGACGTTCGACTGCTTGACAGTCAGATATTTCATTCGACCATCTCGATCTTAGTTGTTTGACAAACATCTCTCGAATCGGCTGCATTATCTAATGTTAAAGTAGGAATTTCACTTCAAATCGATCCTTAGCAGTCAAGATCGAGATGGAGGGATGAGACGGGTAATTAGGAAATGTAAATCACTAATGAACCCAATCTCTTCTGAAGACGGAAAGGGTTACTGGTTTGGTTATGTACGTCCGTACAAAATATCCCCATGGGCTATTATATAAAGCCAATATTAGAATGGGCTTAACTAGCCCAAGTAAAATACTTTTGAGGACTGAACTTTTGTTGGGACTACATTTGTTTCAAACTGCAATGTAAGTATCTATTAACATATTAATATTAATGCAATTTAATTTATCAATTCGTTACAAATAATACAATTTAATTTACGTACTATTTTAATGCAATGTACTTTCTAATTTTGACTCAAATAATGCAAACAAATTGCATTATTTGTAAAAATATTAGAAAGTATATTAAATTATTTTAGGGGCAATTATCAAATAGTCTCTCATCCTAATGAAAACAACCACCAATGACACACATTTTGAAAAAATTCACCAGGTCCACGCTTTATAATGACACCCCGTTTTTTATAAAGGCACACTATGCGACATAACTGTCCCTTTCTCCCCCTGCTTTTTCGTTTTTTTTCTCCTCTCAAAACTTTAAAATGAAATTTCTTAAGATCTAGAACTCAAAAAAATAATCCGAGATCATTGTATTATTCATATCGTCAAAACGAATCAAACTAGCAGCATCAACATATAATTTAGAGCAAATTTATAAGATTATTTGACATATTTGTTAAGTTCACAGTTGTTCTAGTTAAGTTCACAATTATTAAGTTCACAGTTGTTAAGTTCACAGTTGTTAATTCACAACCGTTTTTTATCTTTTATGGCTCTATTTTTGCAATTTTATGAGATTATTTAACATATTTGTTAAGTTTACAGTTGTTTTTAATTAAGTTCACATTTGTTTTAGTTAAGTTCACAGTTGTTTTTAGAATTTTATAGTCTTTATTTTTGCAATTTTATGAGATTATTTGACCTATTTGTTAAGTTCACTGTTGTTTTTTGTTAAGTTCGCAATTTTTTTAGTCCTTTATGGCCTCTATTTTTGCAATTTTTTGAGATTATTTGACATATTTGTTATGTTCACAATTGCTTTTACTTAAATTCACTGGGTTTTTTTTTTGTTAAGTTTACAGTTGTTTTAGTCCTTTTGGCCTCTTTTTTTTCAATTTTATGAGATTATTTGACATATTTGTTATGTTCACAGTTGTCTTTACTTAAGTTCACTGTTGTTTTTTGTTAAGTTCACAGTTGTTTTAGTTCTTTATGGCCTCTATTTTTGCAATTTTATGAGATTATTTGACATACTTGTTATGTTCACAATTGTTTTTACTTAAGTTCACTATTATTTTTGATAAGTTCACAGTTGTTTTAGTCCTTTATGGCCTCTATTTTTGTAATTTTATGAGATTATTTGACATATTTGTTATGTTCACAGTTATTTTACTTAAGTTCACAGTTATTTTTAGTCTTTTATGGCTCTATTTTTGTTTTTTTACGAAAACCTCGAATAATGATTGAAAATATATATTCAACTCATAACACTTCCGTCCTAAAAATAATTTTTTTTACTTTCTGTTCTTGAATCCTTTATTTTTAGTCAGTTTTGCTTTTTGCAATCCCCAATCTACCTAGAACTAATGTAGCATTTTGATTTAGTTCTTGTCAATTTAATTTAAGGTTGTTGTCATGTTGCTTTTTTCATCTCCCATTGACCTTTAACCAAAGCAGAAGATTGGTATCAATATTCATGGCTACAAAAGGCTTTAGAATTTTCTTCAGCATTTCTTAAGTTTACATTGCAAGAATCCACAATAGATTGCTGATTTTTTGAGACAACATCAATTTAACCCTATTTTTCGGCAAACTCTCTCTCTTTCTCTCCGACGACCCTCTCCTCTCCGGCGAACCCCGTTTAGAAGGAGAATTAATCCTATTTTCGTCTGTTCTGTTCCGACGAGCATATCTCTTTCTCTGGGCATTATTTTCTGATCTCCACCGTTCAGATTTTGCGTTTAGGTGTCTATAACAATCCCTGTAAATTTGAGCTCAATCCAACGGTTAACGAATCAGGATATTGAATTTTCTGGGCCTGATCTAGAAATCAAATCAGCGAGGAAAGACTGTCCGGAGGAGGGGTAGGGGGTCGCCGGAGGAGGTAGGGGAAGGGGGTCGTCGGTGGTAGGTCGCCGGAGGAGAGGAAGATGGTCGCTGGAGAGGAAAGAGTCGCCGGATGATGTAATCTGATTCAAGAAATATTTGACAAAGTCAAATATATTAATTATTTTTGTATTTTAATTAATATTTTAGGATTTAATTTGTTTTAGTTTATATTTTATTTATTATTTTTATAATTTATTTTAATAGGATGATTAGAGGTGATTTTAGAGTAGATTTTGAGGAGATTTAGGTTAGGAGTAATTCTAGAAGGTTTAGGATTGTTTTTCAAGTTTTATGGGCACTATAAAATAGGCCTAAGGTTGTAATCCGAATTTAGACTATTATTGATTAATAAAATTAATTTGATTGCTTTGCAATTGTGGGTTTTTCCTTTGGGTCTTAATTGACTTGCAAAAGACTCTCGCGAGAGATTCTCGTTGGAGTTCTTTGAATTTCTTGTGAATGTTCTCATCTTCTTGGTGTTTACCTCTTCAAACCCTAATTCAATTGTTAATTCAATTCGAATTGGGTCAAATAGTTGTTGATTCAATTATTTGCCTATCCTTTTTTTTTTTTAATTTCCGCTGCAACTCGTTTGCATCACCGGAGGGGGAGATAGTCACCGGAGATGAGTAGGATAGAGAGAGAAACTAAAGAGAGTGTGTGTATGTGTGTGTGTGTGTGTGAGAGAGAGACTGGATTATAAAGGAGGGAAGGGACGGGTGAGTTTATTTGTTTTATGGGTGTCATTAATAAGGAATGGACTAGGTGGAATATTTATTAGGATAGTGCACTAGTTGGTTAAATTTCAAAACCCTTGTCTTAATTGATCTTTTGACTTGGGATGAAGGATCCACCGGTAATTTTTCCATTATTTTGTCACTATATATTACAATACCTTTATTGAAATCGAAGGTATAGTAAATTGTATAAGTTGATAATTATTCATATTACAACATATTTTTACTTAGTTATGAGATGAAAGAGTTTTATCTTAAGCGGTATCTATAAAATAATTTTGTTTTAATTAAAATTTAAGTGAATTGATCATAAAAAAAACAAAAAGCAGCACAACGAAGTGGCCTTATCTTCGACCTTGTCTAAAGGCTCAGGGGCAAGAGGAGCTGGTTAGCTCGGCCACTCACCGAGCCAGACTCTCCTTGTTCGTTTAGGAAACTTTTCCAACAGTGTGTTCCTATAAAAGGGTTCTAGTTGTTCCAATGGTATAAATCTAACTAAGATTTACTTTTCTAATACAATTCAATCACGGAATCTGTATTCTTGAGAATTACTCCATTGCCCAAGTATAAATAAATGGCCTCAAAACCAAAATGAGTTCGATTTTATTCTATGATTCTTGTTATTTAGAGCTGATTATTAATTTTCTCTCTAAATACTTAGGCTCCGTTTGTTTTGCGTAAAATATTTTTCGAAAAAATAATTTCCTGCAAAATGTTTTCCGAAAAATGAAAATGTTTTCCGAAAAATGTCATGAACTTGTTTTCTGTTGTTTGGTAAATATTTGGAAAATGTTTTCCAAAAAACATTTTTTTGGTGTTTGGTAATTTCCATGAACTTGTTTTCTGACAGATTAATAGCAGCACAAATATAACTGGAGCAAAACTGCCTTCAATTCATCACCCATAAGCTATCAACCAAAATGAAATAAATAGACACAAAATTTTAAAAAATAATACTAATTAATATTAATGAACAAGAAAAATTATAAACCAAAATGAAATAAATAGACACAAAAGTAGTCTGAATCATCCAAATAAACAAAAGATATTTCACCCAAGTCAATTGTTTTTTTAGACATAACTGAAGCAGTTGCACCCAAGTCAATTATTTTTTTTAGACAAAAGTAGTCTGAATCATCCAAAAAACATGCCTACGATCAAACCCAGAATAGAAAAATTAGTATCCTTGCCACTCTTTGGTCATGAATTTTTCAATCCACTTTCTTTTAAGATTGTCACTCTTGATCATGAATCCTTGAGCCAAACTTATATTGGCATTCAAGTGGTCAAAGACACTACCCAAAAATTCTTCATCAAAACCTTCGACTTTCATTACCTCTCTATAAAGATCTTCGAGGTTCACTTTATCATCCGAAAGCTTTTTTATAGCATTTTCAACCTCTCCTATTTGTCCCGCTAATAACTCAATTGATGAATCTCCATCCTCACGGGGCCTTTTTCGATGAGACCTTGACTTTGATGATGGTCCACTTGCTTCTTTTTGTTTTGTCACCTCTTCAAAGTTATTATCTTCAACATCTTGTGCATCTTGTGCCGAGCTATTCCCGATACTAGCTTCCAAATCAATGTCATTGAACGACTTTGCAAAACAACTGGTAGCCATATCTTTCCCCACAACCATTGTCATCGCATCAAACATTTCAATCTTCTTGTTCAAGAACTTGCCGTGCTTAGGATGTGCCTATTTAAAATATCAACAAAGTTAGAAACAAGTAACCAAAATTCAAAAATGAAACAAGTAAGCAGAAGTTTGGGATGGAGGGAGTCTAAAGAAACACAAGTGTCCACAAACATAAACATAAAAAAATTGAAGATTGTGAGGACTGAACACAATAAAATGACCAAATATTCATCATAAAGGAGATAAAGTGATTATCATAAAGGATGTGCCTATTTAAAATACCAACAAAGTTAGAAACAAGTAACCACTTTATTGATCAAAGGTGTGGTGGTGACTTTATTAATACAGAGGATGAAGATGAAGAAGAGGACTTGTCAATGGTGTCTGATGCATCTTCTGGGCCTCCACTTTTTCAAGAAGATGAACATGTTTATAGCAACCCTAATAATGTTTTTTACTTCTGCCAACATCAAGAACCAGTTGATGCCATTGCCACCACATTGTTGAGTAACAAAGGAGTGAGGAAGCAAAATACCGAAGAAAATCGACATCGAAAGCCTCAAGATTTGCCTTCTTTCCTTGATGACACTGCTAGCTCCCCATTTTTCAACTTCCCCAATGTAAGTTTTTTTTTAAAAAAAAAATCATTCCCCCTCCTCCCCCCCCCCCAAATCAATTTGATTGTCAACCATCATTGTTTTCTTGTTAACAGAATACTGTAACATTAACCAACAACCAAGGTTCGATGGAGGATATGGTAGATTTTTCACAGGGATATTCTACAACCCATTTTGAGGTACTTAAGTTTTTAATAAGCCTAAAGGGTTTCTTTGTTAACTCAAGTAAATGGAATACAATGTTTTAATGTTCAATATCAGTATTTATTCTTGAAATTATGTTGCAGAGAAAATCAAGATTTCAAAATCACTTTGGCTTCTATCACCACTACTCTGAATCTGGTTCTCAATTGCAACAAAATCAGTTGAGTTACTTTTATTCATAAATAACAAATGAATTAATTATGTATTTTTTTTCAGTCACACTAGTCTCAGTGCCTAACCAATTGACATTGTTATTGACAGATGGTATGAAGAAAAGAGAATGGGGATGAGATGAAGTATGGTGAGATCCATCACTGCTGCAGTGAAAGAAGCTATTCTAGAAGTATGTTTAGGAATGGGTAGGAGGCTAGGAAGACTTGTCAAAGCAAAAAAAAAGGAACTTGATTTAATAAGTAAATAATTGTACCGTTATGATGAATATTTGGACATTTTATTGTGTTCATAAAGGAGATAAAGTATCATAAAGGGCCAAATTAAATTAAAGGTAATAAAGTAAATAATTGTACCGTTATTTCTTCTTCATAATTCTCGCTTGAGCATGTGATCATCTTCATATTATCATCCCATCCAAATCCACTTTTGTTGCAAATTTTGTTAATTGTATTCCAAATACTCTTGATGGTCCTTAAATGATTTTCAACATGCTTAGGCTCACACTCAGATGAAAACTTCTCTGATACAAGTTTAGCGACACGAACAAAGCTTGAGTGCTTGAAGGTGTTGGAGGGTTTATTACCCAATTGAGCTTCCTCTGCAAGTGTTTCAAGAAGTAAACGTTCCATCGACGCTGTCCATCGAAAATGGTTACTCTTGTTGTCATTATCCTTTGCATTGCCCATTCTACAAATTCAAAATATCATTATAGATAAACAACACCAGATCAACACAATCAAGTCAACTGATGAAATTTGTAATGTATATCAGTTCAGCATTGGCCTTACCAAAAATATCCAGATTTAAAGGATATTTTACAAGGGAAAAAAACCAAAATAGAAAGAATGGAAAAACATCACATAAAACCAAATTGCCAAACCACATAAATCTGACATACGAATTTTCTTCGAAAACTACATTCAAAACAAGTCTTTGCATGTCCCTGTTACTATATCGAAATAGATTATTAGACAATGTACAACATGGCAGATGGATGAATTTGCCTCAGAGAAAGCATATACCCATGCCAGAAATTTGTAGCAGATAGCAGGTGCGAGAATGTGAAACTTAATTTTCGGGCAGCAAGTAACAGACACATTCAAGTACTGATATTTGAAAGGAAAGAGAGCCAACACCTTGCCAAACCATACATAGGAGAACATGAGTAACAGACTCATTCATACTGAGATTTAGAAAAGAAAAAGGAGCAACATAGCTAAAATTAGCAAACTTTGCAGTAGAAAAAAATTAAAGAGCAAACATACTGAAAACATTCATCTGTAACCCTTAACTTATATAGTTAACTAACATAAAATTGAAATAATAAGAATGATATCACTGTCACAGATCAAAAGCTTATAATTCAAATTAACCCACAATAAAGAAAAAAGAAAAAACTAGATAGTAGCAATATAGTCATTCCACATGTTCCTAGCTATATTATCCCTCTTAGTTGTCCACTCTCTAAATTCTTCTTTCTCTTGTCGTTGTGTTAATTGGACTCTTGCACCTTGATTTCTTAACTCTACTTCGCAACTTGGGTCATTAATGATGATATCATTAGGATCTACTCCCATAATAAAGTTGCGGATAACACAACAAGCCAACACGATGTCCACTTGGACGTCATAAGACCAATGTGGTTCAGAATCTAGTACACGGAAGCGTTTCTTCAAGATCCCAAAACCCCTCTCAATAGTAGTTCTTAAAGAAGATTGTCGAAGATTATAAAGTTCTTTCTCATTTTGTGGTGGGTTTTCAATACTGAACTCTTTCAAATGATACCGAACACCACGATATGGAGAAATGATCCCATTTCGAATACCATAGTCTGCATCACCAAGATAATATTTTCCTACAAAAATAAAAAATAGTTCTATTAATAAAACTATGATCTTCGTGAAAATAATTACTAGACAGAATATGGTGATTCATAATAATACCTTCAGGAATCACCAATCCCCCGGGCCTTTCCAATGCATTTCTTATAATGCGCGAGTCATGTGCACTTCCTTCCCATCCGGCTAGGACGTATGTAAACTTCAAATCAAACGTAATGCTAGCCAAAATATTTTGTGTAGTTCCACCCTTCCTACCACGAAATCTTCCTGCCAACTCTTCACTAACTTTTGCCCGTATAAGACTCCCATTTATTGCTCCTATGCAATCCTTGAAGTATGGATAAAATCTATTATTATATCTAATTTCTGGAGGAGTCAAGTCTTCTGGTTGTTTAACCACGAGATTGAATAACTTTAAAATTGCTCTTAATACAATTTTAAAGTATCGGTGAACTGTCTCAATAGACCTATTGAATCGTACACCAATCACTCTAAATCTCACATTATGTCCAACCAAATGCAAGAACATCAATACTTGCTCCTTTATAGACATATTCCTGGTCTTTCAAAGTAAATGTTTCTCCTCAAGGGTCCCATACAGCTTGAAAAATACAGATGGCTTCATACGAATTTGATCTATACAATTTTGATCACCTCTACATAAAATACTTTTCATATATCTCTCTCGTGCAATTTCTTGGTCAACTTTAGGCTCCCTTGGTCTAGAAGTTGAGGTTTTTCTTCTTTTTAGAATTGTTGTAGCTACAGCCATAACCGAAGCAGTTGCACCTAATACTGATGCTCGGATAACCTTACTTACCATCTACATAAATAAAAAAGTTACTAATAGCCAATAAATTAAAGCATGTGTACTGAAAGCAAATGAAAAAGCTAATTTTATTTAATTTTGACAACTCCAAGTAAAAACTGTCTTCCAACAGCGTTTCCAATTTTGACAAGCCCAAGTAAAGCACAACCAGAAGGGGATAAAGAAACCTGCAAATAGGGTTCCAACAGAGAGTTTATTGGAGTAATAATTGGACCTCACTAAGGGTAGTAATGAATATAAAAATATGTTGTTAATTTGTTTGAATAATCAAATGGGACTATCGTTATGGGATGGAGGGAGTAGTTATTAATAGCCCTCCAACTTTTAAACAGGATTGGTAAAACGTAAAATTAGTCAAACCCTCTAACTGATATGCCCAAACCATTCAACTTGCAGATTTAACTTTCTTAAACTTGTCCAGAAATTGTTTTTCTTAGACAGCCACACAAATTCCTTATAACCTTGTTTTCTAACATGTTATTCAGATTATGTTTGTGGGAGGAACAGAAACATCAGCAGCAGTTCTAGAATGGGCAATGTCTCTCCTTCTAACTCATCCAGATGCATTGCATAAAGTGAAAACAGAGATCGAAAACCATGTTGGGCATGCCCGTTTGATTAATGAAAACAGGAATAGCAATAATCACTACAGAAAAAACACAGAAAAAACATAGAAAAACAACAATCACTGCCTTCAATTCATCACCCATAAGTTATCAATATATTAATAGCAGCAAAACTGAAAAAATAGATCTACAAAACCCCATAAAATCGCTATATGAGGAGAGATCAAAACCCCATAAAATTGCAAGATGAGAGAGATCAAAACTGTCACGACCCTAATAATAGGCACTATTTTATCACTTGTTGAGCACGTGGGGTTCGGGTGGTAATATTTCATTTTATGCCTTTTATGCTATATGTTAAGTTTATGTGCTCAATTATGTTTTTAACTAACTTATGTGAATTTAGGGTGAAAAGGAATTAACTTTAATGTTAAAGGGTTTAAAGGGAATAAATTATAAAGTGTATTGTGAAATAATAATATTTGGAAAATCTTAATATATTGACTATATGTGTTGAGGTGCTTGATTATAAAAGGGGTAAGCTAGAGGTGTTAGTGTTTTGCCTTGGAGTTTAGAGGAGCCTTGGTGTAAAATTGGGATAGTTATCCATGGAATTAACTAAAAGGAAAATCATTTTATTTTATTCCTTACATCCTCAGTATCCTCTTCTTCTCTAAACAAAAAGCCATGGAGAATTTCAAACCCTAGTTTCTTTATAAAAATTCTACCACCTTCATTACTTCTCCGTTTTCAAAACCGTTTGCGGATTCGTGTTCGTGGCGGCGAGGGGAACGTATATATCCGGTCAAATAAATATTCTATTTTTCATCATTTAGGTAAGTTATTATGAATTCCTTTCAAAACTTGTTCATTCTTTGATTTTTGTTGTTATTAATGTTTATAAACAAGTTTTTGGTAAAGTGGAACAAATTTTACTTGGTAAGAATGGTTTTGGAAAAGTGGAATTGAAATGGGTATGGGGTGGTTGTTGAATAGCAAGAAAATGGGTTGGTAGTCATATTAGGGTAGTAATTCTTTGATACCTCTAGTTGCATGGCAATTTGACCTAGAGTATGGTGTTAAAATGATGTTTGTTGATGTTGAAATAGTTTGGAAGGAGTATGAAATGGTTTGGGTTGTATGGTTGCTGTTTGGTACTGATTTTATTACCTTAAAACAAAGTAAATTGAGTATATGTCAATTTGGGTTTGGTGGCTGCTGTTGTTCAAACTCTGTTCTGAATTCTGGGCATCAGGCACGACTCGTGCTCTGGGGCACGAGTCGGGCACGAGTCGTCCCTTGAAGTTTTGCCTAAGTCATGCCTATGCTGGGACGACTGTAGCTGAAGGAGGTTGTAAGGGGCACGAGTCGTGCCCTGGGGCACGAGTCGTGCCCTACCCTGCAATCCCTTAACAATTTTCTAAGGCATAGAAACCTATTCAACCTATAACCAAAGTGAACCCTCTTTAACTTAGATTAAAGTAGAGCACTTTAGCTACACAATGATGTCTTACTTGAGTATAATGGAATGGTGGAAGTACTTTAAATATTGTTTGGAAAACGCTTCGCAACCTTGATTCGTTACTTCACCAAAGTGAATCCAACTTGGTAAATGGAACTTGGACCTTTATAGAGGTTATATATTATTGCATATTGTTCATGTAGAGTTGGTTTGTGATATATAGTGTATAGAATGAATGTTGCACTATATTATTGATTGAACATGAGTATGCTTTACCATGTTGTTATATTCTCATCCCTTTGGTGAATTTTATTTCAAATATCTACTATGTGCTTGAACTTGTGTTAATCAGCTGATGTTTAGGGGTATAACGGAATACGATCAATTATGGAAAGGGTGACCTAATGTGATCGGATTACGTTATACCTGTGACTGTCCCCTTCTGTGGCCACAGATTGGGGTTATAGCATCTGTATTAAGCCAAAAGCCTTACAGAGTTGCTAATATCTTATATGGTTCCCTGAAAAACGGGTCTTATAAGATGTGAATATGCCTAAGCAGTTCACAAGAGATGAGTTATTATAATAGCTCTCTTCGTTATATGTTATTGGTTTTGATGGAGTTTTATCTTTCAATATTGTACGACTTATTGGTCAGACGGGAAAAGGTAAACCAAGGTAACGTAATGTGTTTACGACTTTTCCAATATGTTATATGCACCTTATATGTGTTGCATATTACTTGGCATATTGTGCATTCATAATAACTTATTGAGATTTATTCTCACCCTTCTCCCTTTAATGTTTTAGATCGGACTGAGACAGGAGGACCCGGCCAGTGAGAACGGTGCGGAGTTTGTACTTGTATTTTGGGTTGTCGGGTATGTTTATGTTTAGATGGGTTGTATTTTGGTTGTTACTCCTTTGTTGGAGTTTGTTGATAAAACAAGTTATGTAAAGGGGTGATTTGTGAACTTGAACTTTTGTAAATATGATAACTAAGTAAGTTAGTTGTTTAAAATTGGTAAGAGGGGAACTTTTTTAATGTTGTAAATAAGTGGTTTGAAGTTAGTTTATAGTTACCCCTTTTCCTCCAAGTGGAGATGTCCCAAGTTAGTCTTTGAATGCTAAGGTTAAAGTTAGTTTCATTTCAAGTTAATTCAAAAGTTTTCAAGAAGCAGGTGGTCTTTTCTTAGTTGGACTCTCCGACTCGGGACACGTGTTAGGGTTCGGGTTGGGGTGCCCACAAAAACCCTTAAATTCGGGTCGATTATACTCTCAAACCCTAATAGATTTGAACAAAAATCGACTAAGAAGGAGAAGAGAAGAAAAGGCGTTACCTGAATCAATGAATGAGACGAGAGAGAATCAGATCTTGTCGATTGTACTCTTAAGCCCTAAGAGAGAACCAGATCTCAAGCCCTAAGAAGGAGAAGAGAAGAAGAGAACGAGAGAGAACGCCATATTTTCAGATCTGACTGAGAGGTTGATTTTCCGGAATATGATTTACCGAGGTCTCACTCGGTAAATCAAAATACGGAGGAAAATGCCTTATTTTCCGTTGACCGTAAAATATTTTGCTTTGACTTCTTTTACTTGTCGTTGCCAAACACAGGAAAGTCCGTAAAATGTTTTTCGGAAAACATTTTACGGCAAACAAACGGAGCCTAATTATCACGTCGAATGACATTTGCGGTCGAACTTAGTTTACGTGTTTGTTAATCTATTTCAGGCTTAATGCAAGACAATTCAGATATCAAATATGTTGATTACGGCTAGATTGACCCGTAGATAATTTTAGCTTGATCAAGATTTTTTCTTTTTTTTTTAGACGGAGGGAGTATTTTATTTTCATTGTACTCATGAAGCTGCACATAAATCATTTTTGGAATAATTCCTCTAGGGCCCTCACGCCCAGATTTTATTCCATTTTAAAGAGGGCCCTTTTGTAAAACCCAAATAGGGAGTTCTCCTAAAATTATAATTCCACATACACCCCTCACCTCCGTTGACCAGTCAAATAAAATCCATAAATATCAAAATTACCCCCGCCCCTCAAACAAAACACTAACCTCCTCTCCCCTCCCCTCATTCACGACTCTCTCTCTCTCTCTCTCTCTCTCTCTCTCTCTCTCTTTCCCTATTACTCCTTTCCCCTTTCACCTCCTCGCCGGCGCTCCGAGTCCTGCTACTCCTCCAGATCTGTCTCGCTCTCTCCAGCGCCGGAAAGAGAATTTCTCCGGCCATCTCTCTTTCTCCGCTCCGACCTCCTTGACATTCATCGCCGCGCCTGCTCTGTTTTTCTTACTAAAAGCTCTCCCTCTCTTTCTCTCTCTCTCTCTCTTCATCTTATGTCCAGATCTTGTTTGCGTTGCTCCAGCCATTTCCTCTAGCTGCATCACAGATCTGAGCAACTTTGGCTACTTTTCATTTGTGCTGTGTTCTTGTTTATTTTGATTAGGAGGATGAGGAAATTAGCCAAGGAGAGGGCTGAAATGGAGGATTGGGAATTGGAGTATTGGCCTCATAGAATTCTTTATCAAGAAATTGAGTCTGCAACAAAGAATTTTTCTGATGAGAATGTGATTGGGATTGGGGGGGAATGGGAAGGTGTATAAAGGGGAGTATTAGCGTTTTTTTCTTAAAAAAATTGTGATAAAAATTACTTTTATACTTGATTCAATAGTAAAAAAAAATTCAAAATTGATTCAATGAATGTCCAAAAATATTTCTAATTGATTTAATAGAAAATTTAAATTATTTTTTGACATTTATTTTGAAAAAAAATGTAGTACAAATATGAGTAACATATAAGACTTATAAAACTTTTTTTTTATAAAACTTATTAAAATAGATCTTATAAGTAACATATAAGACTTATTAAAAAAAGTCTTATAAGACTTTTTTTTACAAGACTTATGAAAAAAGTCTTATAAATTACTTATAAGATTTTTTAAAAAAAAAGTCTTATATGTAACTTATAAGACTTATATGTTACTTATATAAAGACTTTTTTAAAAAAGTCTTATATGTTATAAGACTTATTAAAAAGTCTTATAAATAACTTATAAGACTTTTTTACAACACAGTTAAAAATCCCAATGTTCAAATAGGTCTTATAAGTAACATATAAAACTTATTAAAAAATCTTATAAGTTACTTATAAGACTAATTTAAAAGTCTTATAAGTTACTTATAAGACTTATTAAAAAGTCTTATAAGACTTATTAAAAAGTCTTATAAGTTAGTTATAAGACTTATAAAAAAGTCTTATATGTTACTTATAAGACTTTTTTAATATGTCTTTTACTTATATAAAGACTTTTTAATAAGTCTTATATGTAGCATATAAGACTTTTTAATAAGTCTTATAGTAAGATAGTAACTTATAAGACTTTTTTAATAAGTCTTTTTACTTATAAGACTTTTTAATAATTCTTATAAGCAAAAAGACTTATTAAAAAAAAGTCTTAGAAGTTACTTATAACTTATAAGACTTTCTACAACACAGTTCCCAATGTTCAAATAGGTCTTATAAGTTACATATAAGACTTTAAAAAGTCTTATAAATAACATATAAGACTTAAAAAAGTCTTATAAGTTAACTTATAAGACTTAATAAGTCTTTATGGCTTATTAAAAAAAGTCTTATAAGTAACTTATAAGACTTATTAAAAAGTCTTATAAGTTAACTTATAAGACTTAATAAGTCTTTATGACTTATTAAAAAAAGTCTTATAAGTAACTTATAAGACTTATTAAAAAGTCTTATAAGTAATATATAAGACTTATTTACAACACAATTAACAATCTCAAAAATAAAGATAGTATGAATTGATATTTTGAAAGAGGGAGAGGAAGAAGTGGGTTGGGTTTGATGAGGGAGTGGATTGTTTGGGAAAAAAAATTCATTTAACACAATTTTTTTTTTTAAGATTATGATTTTTCTTGCCGATAAATTATTATTATATTGAAAAATGTGGCTCAAAATTGGACGTTTATTTGCTTTACAATAAAATATTATTATAATTATTTGGTATGAACATAATGTATATTCCTAGACATATTACAATAAAATATTATTATAATTATTTGGTAAGAACATAATGTATTTGCAAAAATGTCATAGTCAACCATTATCAGCCGGCTTGGCTTGGTGGACTTTGAAGTGCATCTTCTTGCTGTGATCTTCTGTAATTCTTTTATATTCATGCAACGAGGTACTTCGCAATCTGAATTTATACAGATCTTAGAGTGCTCCGACAGAATCAGCCACACATTTTTGCAGAGGCTGGATCTGGAAGGATGAAACCAAGGAAGAGGAAGGTAGGGGAAGGAGACGGAGGAGGTGAGGCGGGAGTGGAAGAGGGGAAAGGATTTGATATTGTTGCCGGAGAAAATGGCTAGCGACGGAGGAGGTGATTTCAGATCTGCGATTTAAGAAAGGAATGGCGTCGTCACCGGAGCACCGGAGGTGGAGAACAGAGAGAGAAATTGTGTGTGTGTATTTGCTGCGTGAATTACTGGAGGTGGGAGGGGTGGTACGTGTGATTTCACATGCCCAAAGAAGGCATTTCAGACTTTTTGACAACGAGGGGTGTCCGTGGAATTAGGATAATGTCGTTTCTTAAAATGAGATTAAATCTCGCCTCAGGGGTTCTAGGGTCAGTTGGCCATCATTTTTAGATATGCCATTTTTTCTCTCTCGACTAAGACAAATGAAAACATAATTTGGTAAAATGCATAATTCACGATTATAAGCCCTATGCAAAAAAGAGAAACAAAGTAGTGGACCATTTGTGAAGGGCACCCTACCTTATGGTTAGGGATGCCTAAAACTAAAAGGTAGGCATGTGAAGGGAGCAAAGACAAATAACCATAAAATTAAGCAGACAAATATTGAGAGTGACACTCAAACAACTTGTTTCTCTTTGACATTCACAACTTCACACAGAATTTGTGGCCTTTCTATCTTTGGTTTTGTACATGAAAGAGACGGAGTCCCATGCCGAGGTTCCCCGTAATCGATCCTCCATAACAAATTAAAACAATTAGGTTTCCGAACCGAAAATTTTGGTTATAAATTGTGCTCATCAAAGTGAGCTTGCATTGGATGGTAACATAAACAAGCCCGCCCCGCCCCTGTAGGAAATAGATACCTCAAATATAAATAGAAAGAACGATGAGAGGTGGAAAAATGAGAGAAGAGTAGAGATTCGAAAAAGACACCACACTCTTGGTCGTGAGGAGATTTAAAGGACCCCAACCTAATAGTTTTTCTTGAACCCCAAATTCCATACGATCGACCGTATATAATCATTTTTTCTCTCTCTTTTTTTTTTCTTCTTTCCGGAAATATACCAGTAATATCACCTAAAGAAATCGATTCATAAATTCAAACCAACACCAAAAGTTGAGATACAAGAGGGTGGGGGAAGTAGTGCGATGTAGTACAGGTTGGAGATGTTTGTCTGGACTTGTTAAAGTGTACAAAGGGACTTTTAATCTTAGTTGGAATGTTGAGGCCAACCTTTCCTTTGTCCAAAGCTACAAACCATAATATATTTTCTACACATTTTCCTGACTTACATTGTTCATGCAAGCTTTGTTTCCATTTTCCATTTATTCAATATTTGCATGTATAAACTTCTTTTTTTTTTTTTTCCTTTTCTTAGCCATTAAGTTAATCACAACACAAATCTTTATTTCCCCTCACCAATCATTCACCCTTTTTCATTTGGAATTTGGGGTAAGTGTTGTGAAATTTGGGTTAGTGCTCGAGATTGCGCTGACTTAACAAGGAGTCGAGATGTGTTGAGCCAAGCAAATGACTAAATTACCCTTACTAAACCATTTTAACGTATACATCAAGATCAGAATAAGTAAGTAAGATTGGATGCAAGCGAACTGTTGTACATTTCGACTGCACCAGCCGAAATCCTTTCCAATTGCTTTTGCACATTTGATCCGCTTTTTAGTTACTAGACCATTTAAATCAATTTGTTCTAAGTTTTTCACTATAGAAGAACATATCAAAGTTAATTATTTAAATGAGACTATTTTTGCATTTTATTCATGGTAAAGCCGATCCTTACTACTTCCTTCGTCCATGTAAAATTTCCTTTTTGTTATTTTTAGTGTCTCATATAAAATTTTACTTTTCTAAAATAGCAAATAATCTTTACTATTTTTTTCACTCATTCTCTCGTTCTTTTCTTTTATACTCGCAACAATCAACTTACTATTTTCTACCAATCTTCTCTCTCCTGCCTAACTTTTCTCACAACATTTACACATTTTATTAATTCCCGTGCAAAAATTATTTGTAAAATCTTATATGGGATTTTGTGAAAAATCATTTGTAAAATCTTATTGGTACAGAAGGAGTATAATATTTGTGCTTATTGAGAAAACAAAGTGAAGATTCTTATAAGTTCACCCTAACATAAACCCACGCCTAGTATTTACTCCACATAAATCTTGCATGGCTAGGTTAGTTAGACTGTCCATAAAGTTTCCTTTTAAGTTAGTGGCATGTAAAAAGAAAAAGCTTTCTACATCCTTAAGTACTCAATCGACCAAACTCTTCCTTCAACACCAACTTACACACACTCATATTCAAATCTCTCTCTCTCTCTCTCTCTCTCTCTCTCTCTCTCACACACACACCGAGTTAAATATGGCCAATGCAGTGAGTATTGTTCTCTCTTTACTACCATTAATTTCTCTCTTATATCTCCCCCAACCTTCAACTTCAACCAAAGACTCCTTCGTCTATGGCGGCTGCTCCCAAATAAAATACCCACCCGACTCGCCATACGAATCCAACCTTGACTCACTCATCACATCCCTTGTCAACTCAGCCACATACTCGTCCTACAGCAAATCCAGCATCGTAGGCACAAACCCACAAGACCTAATCTACGGCCTCTACCAATGCCGCGGCGACCTCTCCATGCCCGACTGTGCCACGTGCGTAGCACGTGCAGTGAGTCAACTCGGAAACCTGTGCTCGCAAACATGCGGCGGAGCTCTACAGTTAGAAGGGTGTTTTGTCAAGTATGATAACATTTCCTTCATAGGTGAGCAGTGGCGAAGTCACTCCATGGTCATTCGAACTCATTAATTTTGGACTTACCTTATTTTTATCATTTTTAATTTTAAAAAAATATATATTTTTACTATTATAGATACTTTTTTTTTTCTAAAATTTGTCTCATACAGTATTTGATGGTAAACTCAATAAAATTTTGACCACAATTGTATGAACATCTAGCTAACTTTATACAATTTTAAAACTTATAATTGATTCACAATTGAAAATACTATCGATAATAATTTTTAAAATTGTATAAAAATAATTAGATTTTCATAAAAGGCAATTAATCACTTAATCTATGAAAAAATACCACGATATCATAATTTTGACTCTTGTAAATTTTTGGCTTTGTAGGTGAGGAGGACAAGACTGTGGTGATGAAGAAATGCGCACCGTCGGTTGGATATGATGCGGATATGATGGGCCGTCGAGATGCGGTGTTGAGTAGTTTAGGTGGGGCCGGTGGGATGTATCGAGTTGGTGGGGCCGGGGATGTTCAGGGTGTGGCGCAGTGTGTAGGGGATTTGAGTACGGGGGAGTGTCAAGATTGTGTATCGTATGCGATCGGACGGTTGAAAAGCGATTGTGGTGGGGCTGTTTTTGGAGATATGTTCTTGGGGAAGTGTTATGCTAGGTATTCTACTAGTGGAGCTCATGACTATGCCAAATCTCATCATGGTAAGCAAATTTTAATATTCTCAAAATTTCAATGATTTTAATGTTTTAATACTGGGACACCCAGACCAAAATAGAATGCAAGATACTTTCTCGATCTCACTTTAAATTGGACTAGTTTTTTTAATACTGTGATTAAAAAAAAAAAAAAGAGGTAGGACAGAGATGGTGTAAGTATGAAAATTAAAGTATAAAAGAGAATGAGTGGGAGAAATATAAATTAATTGGTATTTTGAATAAATCAATGTAAAATTTTTAGTATGAAACGTACCAAAAAGAAAAGTAATATTTTTTGATCTGGAAAAAGAGAGAGAAGCATAAATTTATAGAGTATTTTGCTATCTGTGATATATATAGAAGATATATACAATTGAAATTGTTCAAAATTAAAGGGGTCGAATGTCCTTCGTAACATAAACTTGGTTTCATCACTGTGAATATTTTTACATTAACACTGATACATTTTAACACATAAATTAAAAATTGTCTTGTCCAATTAGAAAAAAAAAATGATTTTTCCTAATTGTTTTATGTAATTGCATGCAGAGGATCACGATGAGGCTGAAAAGACATTTGCTATTATAATTGGATTATTAGCAGGAGTCGCACTTATTATCATTTTCTTAACTTTTATGAGAAAAGTCTTTGAGGGTAAAGGTAATTAAAATCCCTTTATTCCCTTTTATTTTTCTTTAATTAATTACTCTTATCATTTTTTATTAATCTAATTTTCAAAGTCAGACACACTGAATTATGCAGATTATTATAATTGATTCATTTGTGTTTCCTTTGCTTTTTGCAGGTAAATAGGCTGATAGATATGGCAAAATTACTCCCACGCCCTTGATCATCCTTAGCTTTCTAATTATCTGATTAATTTTTTTCATTTTTTTATCTGAATTACCGGTATTCGAACACTATATTGAATATCGGTTATTGGTTTACTTTTCTTGGTGGTGTCAACTTGCATTTCTCTTTTGGGTCATCTTTTTGAAGGACTTATATTTCCAAAAGAAGATTTGTGGAGGGAAAAAAGAAAAGAAAAGGGAAGAGGTATCAAATGGGATGTACCATCAATGCAAAGTTAAAGGAAGAGCTATAGGTTAAAGATTCCATGTGCAATCTTCCACTTTATAAAGTTGTGTTGTCTATTGTCAAGAAATTGCATATTCTTTTGTAAAGTAGCTAATTATGTTTCATTTTTATGTTGTCAATGGTATTGTATTGAACTTTTAAGGTATTTCTTTTAGGATAAGAGATATGTAGATATAATTTCCATTTTATAACAAGTGTTGCACTTAGGCTCCGTTTGTTTAGCGTAAAACATTTTTCGAAAAATGATTTCCTGCAAAAAGTTTTCCGAAAAATGAAAATGTTTTCCGAAAAATGAGATAAAAATGTTTAGCGTAAAACATTTTCTCCATTTTTCGGTGCGAAACAAACACTGAAAAATGGGAAAAATGTTTTCCGAAAAACATTTTCCCCCAAACAAACGGAGCCTTAATTTAACAAACTTTTACAATAATTTGTTGTTTAACTAATTTTACATTATTGTTTGTATCTTTATAAAGTTGCAATAAGGTTATTTTCTTGTTTAAAAACATAACATTTATTTTGACATACATTAAAAAGATGATCTCATTATTATAAAAGTGCTTACAATTCATAACTTGAGTAGATAAATTTACTTGTGGCATTCAAGTCTTGGCCCAAAAGTTGATTAGCTTGATAAACATATGTTCACTTTCATGCAAGGGCCTAGTGGCTTACAATTTTACTCTCTGACATATATTCCTACTTGTCACACGGAACAAGTTTTTTTAACAAACGCCCCGCGTAATATCAATTTATTGCATTTTAATCTCTGTAATGTTAAAACTCAAAATGTCACCTGCGTACTTTTATTTAATATCAATTTGATCATGTTTTCTTAACTGGTATTAAAAACTTAACGGGCTTGTCCACGTGAAAATATAACAGGGTACAAATAAACATCATTAAACTATAGATCCTGAAAATTAAATATTAAGTTACAAACAGCTTCCCTTTTCCTTTTTTTATAAACCCATTAACTTAAACTTAAATTCAAATTACACAACAAAAATGAAATAAAAAACCCTTCTTCTTCCTTTCTCAGCCCCACCCCCTTCACGCCATCCCTCACTTCCGCCACCGCCACCTCCACCTCCACCTCATCCTCCCCACACCACTCTTTTGGATCCAGATCTAGATATCTATTTCTCTCCAGGCCCTCGTTTTCTTTCCTCTCTTTTCCTCTCATGTGCGCTGCCCTAGGTTTCTCCAACCTCCACCTCTGTGCCGCCCCACCACTCCACCCATCTCAACTTCAAACTCTTAGAATTCCCAAAATTCTTCATTGTTCAATTATTTTTTATTTTAGGACTATGTGATATGTGCGTCTGTGTGTGTGCGTGTGTTAATTTGATTTTATTTTTTTATTGTATGCGGCTGTGTTAAAGTGTTGAATTGTGAAGAATCGGCTGTACATGTGGGCGACTGCCCAGGCCAATTGGGCGATCGCCCAGCTCAAAATCTCAGCAACACAAAAAGGACTGTACAAGTGGGCGACCGCCCAGCCCCAAATCTCAAACACGCTGAATCAACTATACAAGTGGGCGACCGCCCAGCAATGTAAAATCTGGCAATCAGTTTCCTATTGAGATTTAGTTTCCTTTTCTTTCTGGTTTATGTTTAGAACTTTATTTTGAGCAGGGCTCTTTTCCTTTTTCGATTGTAACCTATATATTCAAACAATTGATCAATAAGAAATCAAGTTTTGGGAAAATCCTAAATTGATTTCCTACATGGTATCAGAACGGCATCATACACAAGTCTAAATTCATGGCGGGGAACGATGTTATCATCAATAATCCTCCTAAAATCGAATATAATTCCCCCTTTTTTTTAGGTTCTCAGGATAGGCCAGGCGATTTTATTACTCCTTCTGCTGCTTCATCTTTATCGTTCACAGCTGAGCGATAGCAGGCTTTGGCAAGCCTCGTCGGTAATTCTCAAATCTCAAATGATCACCTCCATGGTAAGTTTGATGCAACTTCATGGATTATTGATACAGGTGCTTCAAATCATGTAACTGGAAACGCCTCGTGTCTCCTTAATTCTCGAACTATACCAGCATGTTTAGTCGGTTTACCTAATGGGTCTTCTGTGTTGGCTCATACAGAGGGATCAGTTCGTCTGACGGACACCATTACCCTCTCTCATATTCTATTTATTCCAAACTTAAGCTGCAACTTAATTTCAGTTTCTCAACTTTCTGACGATATTCACTGCACTGTCCAATTTAACTCCTCTATGTGTGCTATACAGGACCTGTCGAGGAACCTGATTGGAATGGGTGTTAGGCGGGGTGGACTCTACTACCTTCGCGGCACATCTTCAGCTTTTAGTATTTCAATTACCAGATCGCCTTCTTTGTTGGAGCTGTGGCATAATCGCTTGGGGCACCCCTCCGAGAATATAGTAAAGCTTCTTCCCGCAGTTAGTCATACTTTTGGCAGTTTACCTAAACCTTGTGATACTTATTGTCGGGCTAAACAGTCTAGAGATAGTTTTCCTGTTAGTGATCATAAGTCTACTAGAATCTTTGAGAAGGTTCATTGTGATTTATGGGGTGCATACACTAATCCTTCTTCTTGTGGTGCTGTAAGTACCCAAATTCGGATCGCCAAAATCCGTTAGAAGTTAGCAGAATCCTGTTAGCATGGCCCGCTCCAGGATTAGCTTGGAACTCGTTAAGCTCCGTTCCCAAACAAGCCAACGAGACATCCCGGGGCCTGCCCTTCGTGCATCCCAGCGTCAAAGCGTACTAACCACGTTGTCGCACGTAAGTACGGCTTTCCCCCAAGCATACGCACTTTCTGGCACTTTTCGGAGCGTTTCGGACATTTTTCGGACATTTATTTTAAAAACGGACAAAAGCAGGGAATAATGGCACGAAATCCCTTAAGCTGGTGAGTCGCGGGGCACACGTGGCACGCATGTACAGCTCCACTTGTCAACATCGATCAAAAATCGAGTGTGAAAAGACTAAAATACCCACGATATGCGAGTTTCACGGTCAGTCCAGGACTCATTTGACCAGAATCCCGAGAATTGCCAACAAGCCCACTCCCGGTTTCCAAAGTTTCACGAAACCCCTGAAATTCGGCCCCGAGTCAAAATCCAGGACTCTTTTGCCAAAATCACCTATAAATCTGTAGGTCATCAGACATTTTAACAACCTGAAAGTTTACTCCCTTCCCTCTCAAGCCACGGCCCAAATTGGTTCCACCCTCTCCGAGCCCCCCGTTTCGCCTCGGTTTTGCTTGAAAACTCAGGTATTTCAACCAAATACAACCTCAGCCCGCCTCGAATCACCATAGTTCCAGAGCACTTTTCGTATCCCGTATACGCCACGCGAGCCAAAGGAGCCGACCTAGCCATAGGTAGTGCTTTCTCTCTCCTAAACTCTCGTCGAGTCTCGGTTTACGCGCTGCCGGTCGCTGTATGGCCGTTTCGGACGAACGTTGTTGAAATGTAGACGTCACTTGAGTCCTAATGGGGTGCGATACGTTTTAGTCCTTGATCCTCTTCTCTTCCCGTAAGAGAAGTAATCTCGGGTTAAAGCCGGTGTTCAGGCCCAGATTCCGTTACTTTTTACGTCATTTACAATTCCGGATCGTTTGATCCGAGCCAATCCGTTTACTTTCATGTCATTTACAAATTCCTAGGATCGTTTGATCCATTGATCGTCATTTACTTTTACGCAACTTTACAATTCCAGTACATTTGGTTCGTTGAACGCGCTTTACAATTTGGTCAATTGCGTTTGATTCCGTCGATATCGCGCTTTTTAACTCTTTGTCTATTTTACAGAAGCTGAGTCGTTTGGATCGTGATAGTATTTACTTATCAAAAGTTCGAGTCGCAAAACGATTCGTTGATCGCATATCATTTAATGCTTTTTTTCCCGTAAAATCGCTAACAATGTAATGACCTAAGGTTCAAAACCTTAGGAGTTCGATATTCGAACTCTCTTTCAAAACTTGCAGCTAGAAATGGCGTTTGGCATCCAAACGCTCATCTTCAAATTTAAAAGCCGACTTTTTGACATTCAAAATCATTTAATGTTTTTTTCCCAGTAAAATCATTGCCATGATGACACGCTGGTTCACTCAAATCGGAGTTCGACATTCGAACTCTCTTTCAAAACGCGAAATGATGTTTGGCATCAGACGATCATCTTCAAACTCAGACGTTTGATATTCAAATGCTCTTTTCTTAAAAGTCAACATTTGACACATCCAAGTTAAAACTTGATTAAAATCGGCATTCGCGCCGCTTTTCCTAAAACTTCCAAAACCGACGTTTGTCATTCAAACGACTCGCCTTTTCAAAACAAAAATCATATAATCAAAGTTTGACATTCAAACCAAGATTAAGCTTGTCATTCGAAGCCCCATTTTCAAATACAAACACACACACACACGCACGGTAGCATTTTTGAGAAAGGTAGAAAGACTCGTCATACGAGGCGTTTCGGAGTGGATCTCAAAATACTCTTCTGGCGAAACGCAACGTGACCTCACGAACCTAACAATCTACGGTACTCGAAAAGTTTTTACTCATTTTTGCTACCAATAAAAATGACTTCTAGTTTTCAAAGCTTTTCCTAAGTTTTTCTTGTTTTGATAAAAATGGCCTTTATTTTTCGACAAAAGCTAGTTTTTCAGCGTTTGGGCTCAAAATACAAAATCGCGTGGCGACTCCTCTCCTTCCCGAAAGCGGGTCTCGGACACCAACCTCAGCGGGAAAGACAATGGCCTTTTCGCCGCGTGTAATGTAGGAGGTAATTCACATTGAAATTTTTTAACTTTGGTGGATGATTTTCTTTGGAGGATGATTTTTCCCGAGCTGTCTAGGTTTATCTATTAGTTAAACAGAAGTTTTTCGTATGTTTATGGCCTTATCTCTCCTTCATATGTTCCTATCAAAACACAGCTGGCGGATATTTTTACTAAAGCACTTGGAAAACAACAGTTTGATTTGCTCGTTAGCAAGTTGGGCATTCTTAATCCCCATGCTCAACTTGAAGGAGGGTGTGAAGAATCGGCTGTACATGTGGGCGATCGCCCAGGCCAAGTGGGCGACCGCCCAGCTCAAAATCTCAGCAACACAAAAAGGACTGTACAAGTGGGCGACTGCCCAGCCCCAATCTCAAACACGCTGAATCAACTGTACAAGTGGCGCGACCGCCCAGGCATTGTGGGCGACCGCCCAGCAACGTAAAATCTGGCGATCAGTTTCCTATTGAGATTTAGTTTCCTTTTTCTTTCTGGTTTATGTTTAGAACTTTATTTTGAGCAGGGCTCTTTTCCTTTTTCGATTGTAACCTATATATTCAAACAATTGATCAATAAGAAATCAAGTTTTGAAAAAATCTTAAATTGATTTCCTACGTGAATCTAATTTTGATTTGCTGATCTTTATTTGATTGTGTGATTTTGTTTTTAGAATCGGGAGATTTGAAGATTTTAGTGGTGGAGGTGTGGTGGTGTGGTAGGAAGATGGTGATGGTGTTAGCAATGGTGGTGATGCTTTGATGAGGTGGGAGATTTTAATAATAGTTATATTTTTATGATTATATGTTTTAAAAAATATTTATCATATTTTATGGTTATATGTTTTGAAAAAAAAAATCTTAAAAAAAATGCTTTTTATTTTGAAATCCTTAGTTAATATTTTTTGGGAAAATTTAAAATAAATTATTATTTTTTTCACAATTTTCTTTTTTTATAAGGAATTTCTTTTTGTATATATTAATATTTCAAAACCCCTTGATTTTTTTAGGGGGTATGGGTTTCCGTTCAATAATGTACATTTATACCCCCTTTTATTTCTAATATGGACAAACCTGTTATATTTTTAAAATCAATTAAAAATCTGATCAAATTGATATTAAATGAAAGTACGGAGGTGAGAATGTAAGTTTTGACGGTCCAAATGTTAAAATGCAATAAATTGATAGTATGCATTGCCGCTTGTTAAAAAACTAAACATGGAACCCTCCGTTCATTTCGGTCGATAGTTCAAAGTCAAATAAAGATTTGTCAACTTTTTTGTACTTTAACCAATAACTTATACAGTATAAAATTTAATTATCCGAATAAAAATCTCAATAAAATGTATTAAATATTCACCATTAAGAATACTCTAAAAAATAATTTTAATTTTTTCATTTAAATAATCAAAATTTTGTAACTTTTTACAGTTAAATTGTAAGAAAGTTGGGAAATTATCCTTTCACTTTAAACTATCGGCTGAGACGTTAAAAGTATGATTTAGACATGATTGCCAAAAAGAGGACAAAGTTTTAAAAAGGGCTTACTCTTCAATTCATATTTATGCATTTTACACATAGACAATGCATATTAGATATCTTCAACTTTAAATTTTGCTTTCTTTTACGTAAAAGCGATTATTGGATTCGGTTGCATGAGTTAATTTGATTGAATATCCACGACCTTTATCGATTATTAAGTCCATACATACATGGGACGGATACATGATCAAAATGGAGGGATTAATAAATTATATTATTCAAAAACTTCAAAAAAAACAATTATTTGTTGCATAACTACATACATCGATTTTTCATTTATTGTCAAGTGGGTGGGCTGAGCTGATAAGTGGGGAGTACTCTTAGTAGTTTTTTTTTTTTTTTACATGTCAACATTAATTTTGGGGGGTTTACAGCTATCTCTTTTGGTGTGCCTGTATCCACCATGATCAATACTTTTGGCAAGAATCCATTCATTGGGCTTTCTTATTGAATTTATAATGTACATGATTAATGTATACCACATTACCACCGATGATTATCATTACTTCCTTTTAGGGATGGCCAAATCCAACTGAAATCGAAAAATCGAATCGGAATCAGATTGAAAAAGCTCGAAACCGCTATGAACTGCCACGAAAATCAGAATCGGGGTAACCAGAACCGTTTTGGATAAGGGCCGATTAAGGTTCACATAAATGGTGAATCGGACCGGAATCGGAACCGAAACCGGACGAAAATTTCTTGTTTTTCAATAATTTTTAGCTTCTTTATTCATTATTGACCGGAACCGGATCGGAACCGAAACTGTACCGAAACTGGATTGTGGTAACCGAAACCGGATCCGGAGTAAGCAAAAATCGATTAAGGTTCACCCTTTTGCCAAATCGAAATCGGGCCCGAAATCGATTTTGACCATCCCCTACTTCCTTTGTGTTTCAAGATAAATGTTGTTTTGAATTTTTCACAAATTTTAAAAAAGATAATTATTACTTTAATAACAATTCTCTTCCTCAATCATCAATTTTGGAAGAAAGGAGGAAGTACTGAATACTTGTTTTTCACCTTATTTATATCTATTTATATTTTATAAGCAAAACTAACAATTTTGACAAGTTCAGAAATTAGTTAAATTAATTTACTTGTTTTATACTTATACTAATAAAAATGAGTTATAATTATTAAAATAAACTCATCTTAAATTTCCAGAAAATGTGAGCTTATATTTGAAAAACGAGAATTAATTAGGGTATGGTTGGAAAATGATTATCAAATATAGATGCATTTTTAATGATTTTTTTTCTTACATTTGAAGCTTTAAAGCTATGCTATTTTTTTTTATAAATCCAGATAAATTAGGATTTGGGGAGATGATGAATAGATGATAAACTGGGGGTTGAGGTGGGTGAATTTGGGGGTAGGGGTGTGAGTGGTTCGGTTCAAATTGCGATTTGGAATCGAATCAAATCAAATCATGCGGTTTAGTTTGATTTTCAAGTAATCGTGGTTTGGTTCGATTTTAAAAATTGTCAAACCGTTTAGTTCGGTTGGTCTGCAGTTTGGACCCTGAAATCACGGTTCGAGACCGCGAGATCGAACCATCAAACCGAACCAATAAACCAAAGCTCCATACCGTTCAATATTAACCGTAGATATGTATATCTTTCATTCTCACCTTACATTTAAATTTGAAAACCCCTAATTATATGCATGGGTTTTAGCCCATAACCTTTTTTTCTTTTGGATTATCTTCTTGTAATAATGTTAATTTACTATTTAACACATACCATTACAAGTACTCAAATGGCATGTTGTTATCATAAACATTGAATCACAATTTCAAGTTGTGTTTAAATACTTAATCTCTTATGTATGTTATGTTTGGAAAATTCAAACAAACATGACAATGAATTGTGTAGTTTGAAACCATGTTCTAATTAATGGTTTAAGCAATGTTCTATTTCATGGTTTGAACTGTGGTTTGAATTGTGTAAACCACGGTTCGAACCGTAAAATCAAACCGCGGTTCGAACCAAACCGAACCAAATCATGGTGGTTTGGTTCGGTTCGATTTGAATTTTTTCAAGGTTCGATTCGGTTTGAGATTTTTTCAAATCGATTTCTGGTGGTTCGGTCCGTAAATTGACACAAACCGAACCAAATCGAACCATTTACACCCCTATTTGGGGGAGATGAAGTATAAGATAAAAGAGTGATACTTTTTTACACATGCTAAATATTTAACCGATGTTAATTTATTTAACAAGTGTTAGTTATCTTCTTATATGACTTGCATGTCAACCAGAGCTGTTAAAAATATGAGTAGGTCTGCTGAGAAACGCGTTTCTTCATAATTATAGAGAAACGTGTTTTTAATAGCCAGAAGCTTTGCATTTGATATCCAGAAAAAAAACCCCGAGCCAAGACCAAAGCTTCGGATATCCGTAAGCTTTCTTGGTTTGATATCCGTAAAACATTAGGTGCGCATATCCGTAAGTATGTGAAATGTATATCCGTAAACCGTTAGGTGCATATCCGTAAAGCATTAGGCAGCATATCCGTAAATGTGTTAGAGCATATCCAGGAAATTGCTATCGAAGGTTTTCGGATATCCAGAACCTTCAAATGTATATCCAGAAACCATCAATGAATATCCGTAAACATTTGGAGGTTTCGGATATTCATTTGGAAGGTTTCTCAAATCTTTTTCAATCGGATATTCGTCACGCTTCGATATCAATCTTCACGGGACCAAAAATCCGTTTCTCCATAACTTATGGAGAACGCATTTCTCCCTGGATTTTGGCTAAAAATATTGCATTATTTGAAATCATATTGCAAAGTACAATATACGGAGTATTATACAATCACTAGTTAGTACCTTTTCTTTTGAGTTAATAGAGGTTGAGTACGTTGCGTATATCATTAATTATTTCTTTTTGTAAATAACTGAAATTTATTTCAAAATCACGTAGTGACATTTTTATAAATAATCAGAACTTATTAACACCGATGGCACATTGACACTCTTTATAACTAATACTGGCACTTTTTAACACTAACAATGACACTTTTTAACATTAACAATGACAATTAAAAAACACTATCACCGACACTAAAAACCCTATCACTTTCACATATTTTTATATTATAACTGAAATATTTAAACACACAAACTAACAGCGTTCTGTCCAATTTTTTAATGATTTAAAAATTCATTTTTCCTATCCATTAATTAAAATTAATTTTTAATAAGACTAACTATTTTTATGCAATCATGTACTCCCTCCGTCCCAAAATATTTGTCTCATTTGACTTTTTTATTGAACTTTGACCACAAATATATGACAATTTAATTATGTTCATGAAATTCTAAAAATTTCTATTGATTCACCATTAATAATATTATCAACAACAACTTTTAGAATTTCATGAACATGATTAATCTCTCATAAATTTATGATCAAAGTTCAACAAAAAAGTCAAATGGGACAAACATTTTGAGACAGAGGGAGTACTAAAGAAGTGGATTGAGACAAGATAACACGTTTATGATTAGCCTCTCTACACCAGATAAGAGCCCAGACTGCTGTGGGCTATTCAGTAAAAGGCCCAAAACAAGTTTGACTTGGCCCAATCCCTTTCTCTATCCAGTTACTCACACATGCCATATGCCACCAGCCACCAGGCCCGCCCGACAATTGTGCGGGTTTTGACGAGTTAGCGAGTCTAAATGGATTGATTCGCTATAGTGCATTTAATTTAACTGATTAAATGGGCCGTGTTAAAACGGGTTAGGTTGACGGATTGATCATTGAATTGAGTAAGTTTTGGGAGAAATCAGTTTCTCCATAAATTATAAAAAGTCCAATTTTTTTCAACTTGCAAATATTTGACGAATATAAGATCAGTTTAAAAAAACAGGACTTTTTATAACTTTGAAAGAAACTAGTTTCCCCAAAAATATTGTGTTGATCATTTATTTTTTTCAGACCGAATGTATTAAATTCATTAATTTTAACTATTTTTATGGTAATCTACAGTATAAATAAGATCATGCCACCTCATTCCATTCCATGAACAGTACAATAAACAGTTTCATAAATTAAATTTCTCATTTTGCCTTTACTAAGTTTTTCCTTTTTCATTTTGTCCTTAAAAAAAATTATTTTTTTTAATTAAAAAAAAAATTATTTTTTTAATTAAAAAAAAATAAAAAAAACGTGTCATTGGACACGGACTTTTACTTTACTAGTAACTTATAAGCCACCGCCTTCTACAAAATACGAAAAGATAAGACGCCACGAACCTTCTAGATATTCTAGATTCATTCAGAACCCATCCTTTTCTTAATTTAACCCTTTCAGTCCCCACACTTCACACACACACACACACACACACACACACACACACACAGAGAGAAATGGCATTCTTCGGCGATCCTTTCCGGCGATTATTATTCTCCCCTCCGGTATACAGATCACTTCCAGAATCAACGGCACTCATGGACTGGTTCGAATCCCCAAACGCCCATACATTCAAAATCAACGTCCCCGGTACGTTTCTCAAACCAAATTTGAAATCAATTTTGAATTTTCAAAATCAATTTCACCATGATCATCGATCTAAAAACCCAAATTGAAAACTTGAATTTTGTTGGGTAATTGTCAAATTTTGTTCAGGGTACAGCAAGGAAGACATAAAGGTACAAGTTGAAGATGGGAATGTTTTGGTGATTAGAGCTGAAGGAGGAGGGAAAGAGGAATTACAGCCACAGGGGAAAGAGAAGGAGATTGTTTGGCATGTGGCGGAGAGAGGAGGGAAAAGAGAAGGGGATTTTTCTCGGGAAATAGAGCTGCCGGGAAATGTGAAGGTTGATCAGATAAAAGCGCAGGTTGAAAATGGCGTGCTCACCATTGTTGTGCCAAAGGATTCAAGCCCGAAGGCTTCTAAAGTGAGAAATATTAATGTGTCTAGCAAACTGTAGGCTTATTGTAGTTCAAATAAGCCTACAATTTGTGTTGTAACTAGTATAATTGTGCTCACCATTTTTTTTCTCTAAACTCCTCATCATCTGTTCTTCTTTTGTATTTGATATATGCGTTTCCTGCATCCGTCTTTGCAAAGCTTGTATCCAAAATCCCCTCTCCGGCCAAACCCATAAACATAAATTAGGAATATAACAGACCTATGCATTTTGCTTGCATTACCATCTCCGGATGCAAAAAGAACATAATTCAAAACCTCACTATTATATCCAAAAAGACCTGTTTTGTTTCTCCAAAATGAGGGATAACCAATGGCTTACACTCCATTAAAAAGCTGCTATACCAGCAAGTCTGTAATTAAAACTCCAAATCTCTGTTCTAAAAGATCCCGCACAGGCGCCAGGCCTCTCCAACGCCTGGGCCTGCCCCGCCTGGCCCCGACTAATTCCGACTAATCCCGATTAGTCCCCGACTAATCCCCGCCTAGGCGCTAGGCCCGGCTCCGCCGTCTAGCATTCGCCTAGCGCTTTTTAGAACCTTGCTCCAAATAGACTTGTTCTGTTTCTCAAAAATGAGGGATAATCAATCGCTTATATTTCGTTAAAAGGCTGTTATCCCAGCAAGTCTGTAAATAAAACTAAGAGCGAAAGATTTGTAGTTAGGACCGTAATCACTTGTGCGAAGACTTGTGTGTATAGTTGTTCACAAAAGTGTCAGCACAACAGTTTACACAACTTTTTCCAGAAAATGGCTTAAGTAAACAGAATAAAATGTAGCGGAATAACAACGAAATTAAACACTTCAGCAAGACTATGCTTATTGAAAAATTTTCATAAAACACAACTTTGTTGAGAACAAGTTGCCAAGAAAACTTACAATGAAAGAAAACAAACTTATGAAAACATCAAAGTGGTTCTAGACTGAGAACAATAAAACACAAAACAAATCTAGAAGTATCAACAATCTGAAGATACAAAAAAAAATGCTCAAGGAATTTATCTATGCTCCGTTTCTCTCTCGAAAAAGCGTATCTACACAATGAGAGGGGCGGCCTCTTTATAAGGTGATAACAATCTTTCATCAACTAGGATTCGCCCAAACTCTTTCTTATCAAAAAGGATTCTTCTTTCCTTATCAATTGAAAGAGACTTTGTCTTCCTTTACTACTTACCTAAAACATACAAAATCATATCTAAACAAAAAGTCAGTCGTTAGTCAAAATCAAATCCTATATTTACAATTATTTCCTAACCTAATTATATACAATATACAAACCATAATTACAAAAATCATAAGGATATTTCAAGAGTATTTTATACTCTTTCAATCTCCCCCTATTTTTGTGATTATGGACAAATCTGCAAAATTGAGATTATCAATTTCAATCCTACCAGAATAAAAAAAAATACAAGATATCAAGAGTATAAATATACTCTTTCAATCTCCCCCTATTTTTGTGGTTCTGATCAATACCTGTTGATGCTGCATGGAACGTGTTGATCAGCCTACGTCCAGCAATTAGGTTGATCCACTGACTTTGATTGACCTGAAACAGTGAACAAACGACTAGCCGGGGTGATCTCCGGCTAAGACCCTCCGGCGTAAGGATAAGTATCACATATATGATTTTATAAAACTGTATTGAGAATTGAACAACAAAATAAGCATTACATCTAAAGGGTCGATGTTGTGAGGTATTTATAGCCTTCGATAAGAAGTAGAATTGTAGTAGGATTGCATTGAATCCCGAAAATCATGGAGAGAGTCGTGGGCGTAACTGACTCCGAAATTATAGGAGACGGTTATGGAAAGTCTTTGGTCAACGTACGTCTCTGTAGGTCAAGGTCGCCTGAGTGGGTCAAGGTCGACCTGACTTTGAATTATAGCCGGATAAGATTTATACAAGGAGAAGATCGTATGTCGGACAAAGCTAGGTTGGGACCAAGGATAGTCGGACAATGAGCTACGTCGACTGATCTTTGCTGTTGGGCCGTGGGCCTTATAACAATTGGACCAGCCTGCTTAATGACGCTACTGTGATAACGCCTGAATAATTGGGCTTTGATGTTGAGCCTAGCCCGTTATTTTTATTCCGTTCAGTGGCCCCCAACTTTCTGGGCTGACTTTGTCGACTAGGAAGTTATAAGAATTTTGATGAAGGCTTCGGTAGATCGTAGCTAGATGCTCGAACTACTGGATGGTCGATCGCGATGACGTGACTTAATCTCGACCATAGACTGTTTTGACGGCCAGATCTGCTAAAGCGCCACAATGATGAGAAAATACGGCGCTTGGACAACTGCCTTGGGAAACGGCGCCGACATTTATGGGAAGGATTGAACCGTTGCAGCATAAACCTTTCCAATTCAAGTAAGGATTAGGAAAGGTATAAAAGTCAAATCCTTTTCCTTTTCAATCTTTTACAAACTTTCAAATTCTGAATATACCTAGCAAGAACGAAGAGCAAGGCAATTTCTGATTTTGTGCGTAATCAAGCTTACGATTTACTCTCAAAACCCATCTTCTTCGAATTAAACAAGGTACCCCTCTATTCCTTCGTATTTTAGGTTTATATTCAAGATTTCCTTTGATTTACGCTATGGCTAAGACCTTTGGTTGTGAGAGAGGCATTAGGTATGGTTATTACACCCAAAACCTCAGGGTTTATACTCGTAAGGACGGACCGTGAAAAGAGATGAGTAGGGATGAAGCTCGTACCATCTTAAAAGCATGGGGTTTGTGTTATGGAGTCGTAGAGCTTCCAGGTAGAAGTAGTATAGGAGATCTGAAGGTGGACGACCAAAGGGTTATCCGCTTTCGCCTCTTTAATAAATTAATAGATCACTTCATCATTTTTTTACATTAAGGGATCAAATAGACCACCTTTTCCCAAAAATAGGATAGAATTCCCAGGGGAATCTAGGTCGCCCATAGATAGTGATGATGAAACCCCTTCTAGTTCTGATTCCCTGTTTCTTCTTCTGTAGATATGTTGACTCAAAGTTCAGCGAGCTTCTCCTCCGGTAATATTGTGGATGCTTTCTGCTCGACAATCATTCCAGGTCAAAATGAAAGAGGGTATGTGGCCCCTAAGCCAGCCGTGGGGAAGAAAATTTTTGAGTCGAGGATTGAAATTCTCCATAATTTCTTTGAGATCAGCAGGGACGAGTTCTGTCTCACTCACTTCACTAATAAGCAGAGGAAGGCTCGAGAGTGGGCACATTGGGCCCTGAACCCATCTAAAGTAGCTTTTTACTACGGCCAATTCGAGGTCGGGCTACGACTCCCTCTCAACCCCTTCGTATGCGAGTTTTTAGAGTGTATGGACGTTGTTCCCATGCAGCTAGGAGCCAATACGGTTAGGGTCATTATCTGTTTTGCTATGGTATGCAGGTTCGTTGGGTACGAGCCTTGCATGAATGTATTTAGGAGATTCTTCAAGGTCGTAATAGACAAATGATCTCTAGGAATTAGTACTCCAGCCCGAGCTAAAGCTCCCAAGTTGTTCATCAATTTGCCCGACAAGGTAGTTGGATGGAACACTCATGTGATCTTGGTCGAGAGTCGAATTGGCTGGGAATTTCCACTACCCAATGCTGAATCAAGAATAATGAAGGAGGAGGAGTACTGGGTTCCTGATTGGAGCAACGAGCTGACCCTTAGGTTGACACTGATAGCTGGTAGGGGACCTATCAGTTGGGACCTGCTGGGGTCGAATAAGAATAACTTCATCCAGGTCGGCTTGTTGCTGGGTGGAAATGGGGATGTAGCCCCTTTGGCCTTGATAGTTAGGGGCTTGAGGTACCCGGATTGGGTAATTCATGAAAAAGAGATATTTGAGGTCCAGTGCCATTTTTGTAGGAAGGAGGCCGGCCATTGTAGGACCCGAAGAGAGAATCTTGGTGGTAAAGTGCTTTCCTGCTTCTATTTTTGCTTGTAACTTTTTACTCGTCAATCTTTGGCTCACATATCTCTTACTAACTGTTTGCCTCTTATCTGTGCAATCCTTACCCCAGATCAAGCAGCCAATATGGTACGTATTTTGAGCACCAACCAGAGGAAGAAGAGCACTAAAGCTCATGGTGCAGCCAATGCCCGGGCCAGCAGGCAGAAAGAGGCAGAGGAGAGGAACAAACTGCTACCTAAGGAAGGTGTGGGGATGGTCTCCATTGAGGAATCTGGGTCACCTGACCCCATGGATAGTGATGCCCCCCAAGTTCAAGCAGCTGGGGCAGAAGGTGATGAGGTCGACACTTCGGCCAAACCTAGCTCGAACTCCGGTCTAGTACTTGAGCCTGTTGGGGCGACTCCCCAAAATACTGCTGACTGAAATAGCCCGGATCCGAGCAGGCCTCGCGGCCCCGGCATCTGGCATTTTTTTCCCCGCTTTGCAGCTTTTTTCAGGTTGGAGGTGTCTCGCCGTTTGTTTTCGCATTTGTAGAGTCGCCACGCCGTTTTTATTAAGCCCAAAACATTGAAAAAGGGCATCAGTTTAAAGATAATTTTAAACTGTTTTTGTGTGATGAGATTTTGAGTTCGGAGGTCAGATGACTCCCCGGAAAGAGAATATTAGAATATTAGAGCTCACCCGAGTAGCCTCGTAAAACGAGTCTTTCGGATACCCCTAATATCCTTTAAATGTTGTGTGTGTGTGTGCTTTTAAAAATGCATGCTGTATCGGATGTCTACATTGTATGCTATGTATGGAAATGTATTGAAATAGTATGGGAAGGAAGCCTTACCAATGTTGGTTCGTGTCTGTCTTCCGCTGGGGAATGGTGTTTGAGGTCGGAGTAGCGTTCCGGTATGGATCGGGATTGCTTCGGGAGATGCCGGTTGTCCGCGGACGCAGTTTCGCGTGAGTTGAGGTTGCGGCTGCGTTCGGGCGGCAGGTTCGACGTGCGTGGGGATCGTCGGGATCACTCGGCGAGGTTCGGCATGCGTTGCGTGGTGGGATAGTCACTCGGGCAGAGGTTTCGGCGTGGTTTGGGATCGTCGGTTTGACTCGGAAAGAGCCGGGACATCGTGGAAAGACCGTGCAAGGCCTCGGAGTACCACGAGGGGCCTCGTGAGTACCTCGAGAGTGCCTCGGGCAGCGCGGAGCGTCTCGAGAGCGCTCGGGAGGCTTCGGAGCACCGCGGGGAGCTCGGAAGGCCTCGGAAGGATCCGAAGGGCGGGAGTGCCTCGAGAGGACTTAGAGGGGAGCCAAGGCTAAGGGAGGAAGAGAGAAGAGGGAGGTGTGTGAAAATGAGGAGGGGAGCCCTCATTTATAGTAAAAATTTCGGAGCAAAGAGGTCCGTACGGACCTTCTGGTAATTTTCGATTTCCGGATTTGAGGGAATGGACGCAATGATGGTGAATATTACGGAATGATGGTGTTCCACCGAGCAATAAGGTCCGTACGGACCATCTTGCATGTGATGCAAGAAGAGGTCCGTACGGACCAACTAAGCATGAGGGTAATCATTTTCCACGGGATTTGAGGGAATATTGTGGACTTTAAGGGGATTTAGTAATCATTGAAACAAAAAGGTCCGTACGGACCTTAATTGCCTACGATTTCTGAAAATTCCCAAAAGGTCCTTTGTTCCTTTTATCGAGAAAGGCTCCTCCACTTGGTTTGGTTGGGGGTTTGAGAGGGTTTTGAGAGGGTTTTGAGTGCCGAGGTCTCAGAGGCTGCGTTGATGAGTGCGGTGTTTCGGGTGCTTGAAAGGGGGTGATCCAGTTGGGGTACTTACGAAGCCCTCGACGGCGTCGCTTATGAAAGAAGTGGGAGTCGCCGGTAAGATAAGGAGTCCTACTGTCTGGATCGCGTCTTTGGGAGAGGAAGTGACCGGGTGGGGTCAATGTGAGGACGTGGTGGTGTCCTTTTGTGTGACCTGTTTAGGTCGATAGATTTGGACCTGTGATAGGATTCCCTACGTATCACAGGCGGGAATCGAAGCCTCGTCACAGTCGTAGTTCGGGTGTGGGGTGAGTGTTTTGTGAATGCGGGCGTGGTGGTGCCACAGGTGTTGTGTGGCCAGTGGTGCCAGGAGTCGTGGTAGTGTCTAGATGTGGTGAATGTGACCGCGAGGTCAATTGTGAGGCGTGGTGGTGTCTGGGATGTGTATTGACCGCTGAAAGTCGGTGTGAGGACGTGGTGGTGTCTGGGATGGAAATTTACGATTTTCGAATCGGGTGGTTTAAGGCCTTAGGGCCGGAGTGAGGACACAGATCGTGAGACTTCGAATCGTCTTCCACGGTGCGGTCAGGACTTTGAATGGAGGATTTTGCAATCGTCATCCGGCGGTTGGTGCACCGGCCAGAGGGACTTCTGAATCGTCTTGGCGGTTGGATTTACTGCCCAGAGGACTTTGAATAAATCGTCTTCCGCATAGTGATCAGTCAAACGCCCGGAGGACTTTAGATAAATCTTAGCCGGCGCGCCGCTTTGGTGTTATGCGCGCGGGACTTTGAATCGTCTTCTAGCCAAGTTTGATGTAAGCTACTGTGGAAGACTTTTCCATCGCCACTGGGTTTTGCATGATTGGCATGTTGGCTTACGAGAGCCCGAGACTGCCTTTGTGTTTTGCATGTGATGTGGTAGAAGGACTTACGATGAGTGCTGCAGGTACTTGGCGCGTTGAAGTGAAGGATGATGGCCCGATGATGAGGATTGCGACTTGTGATGACTTCCTTTGACTTGTTGAGGGAGGAGCTCGGGCTTACTTTGATGGCGGTGCTTGCTTCTTGCCAGATTGAAGTGGCTTCGAGATTCGGGCGCTTACATCATTGCCGGTGCTTGAATGCTTTGGGATACGTGACCTTGTAGGGGCCGTTTTCGTTGGGAAGATGACCCGGACCTCAGAGTGGTTGAGTTGTCGTTGAGCGTTTGGAGCGTCTTGTGCCTTGATATGTCTTGTCTTCCCAGGAGGAATTGTTGGCTCCTTCTTGAATTACCGTATGAAGATTGAGGCTGGTGGTCCGATTGCCTGCCGTTGGATTGCAGTTAGGCGTGGCGAGGACCCCGGTCTTACGTTGATGTCAAGAGACCGGATTGAAATACGCGGGTGAAGTGGCGAGGAGGGCGCCCGGTCTTCTACGGCCCGTTGACGGCGGTGAATTGCCGGGTGTACGTTGAAGTGGGGCGGAGTCCGGTCTTGCTGACAGTAGGCCGTGGATTAGTGCAGTGGGCGTTGAAGTCTTGTGGGCGAGTCCGGTCTTCGTACAAAGTTGACGGCCCAGGGGGTTGATTCTGCACCCGTCGAGTTAAGTGGCGGGACCCGGTGCTTACGCTTGACCAAGGGGAGTGGCCGTTAAGTTGAAGTAGGAGCGAGGACCGGTCTTAACAGCTTTGACGTAGGCCTTTGGAGTGCCTAGTTGAAGTAGCCGAGTCGTAGGTCGCCTTACGCTTGCAGATGTGGCCGAAGTTGGTCTTGCCGTTGAAGTGGGCGCGGCTAAGTCCGGTCTTACGTGATGCCGGCGCGTGGTTGATTTGCCCCGTTAGAAGGTCCGGAGTCGGTCTTACGCCTGGACGGCGGCTGGGTTGGGTGCCGGTTGAAGTCAGGGCGAGGGCCGTGCTTATTGATCACTTGCTTGACGACGGTCGGGTGGTGACCATTCGGAGTAGCACTCTTTAGGGACCATTACGGCACTTGCCGTTCTTTGAAAAGGCCTTGGCGGTGAGGAGTTCCAGGAGTTCATTTTTGTATGGAGATTTAATACGGGGCCTTCAGTGAGGAGGAGAAGTTGAGGGCCTTCCGGCAGGTATTGGCGAGAGAGAGAGGAGTAGGGTGGCCGCGTCTGTTCCCCGGAGGAGGTTCCGAATGTCGGGGCGGATTTCACGTATGTCAGGTAAGAGGGACGGATCGAGGAGGAGGGTGCATGTACTTTACGGCGAAATGAGTGCCTCTATGCGAGTGGCATCTAGACAAAGTGGATCCCGATAAATCATGAGCCTGCTAGCTTACTCTCTTGGCATCTTCTGCTCTTTTATCGTCTTTTTCTGTTTTGTTGAAGTATAGCCCTTTGTATTCTTTGAGCATTTCTTTGGTGCTTGCTTGTACGGAGTCCGGGGAGAGCAGATGATTTATCTTGGGATGACTGCTCTATCTTTGACTCGCCGTCGACTATGTGGCGATGAGTCGTCGTTCTGCAGAAGAAGATGGCGTCGAAGATATATCTTGGGGTCTTCGCTGGCGCGTGCCATGATTGCGTACGAGCCTGCAGCGATGGTGCATGGCAGCATCAGGCATTCAGAGATGGCTCACTTTGCCGCCCAGGCGGAGGGACCTTTGAGGGACGCTCTCGGCGCAAGTATAAATCATAGGGACGTCCTTCGGGAGCCCGGGCGGAAGAATAAGGCCCTTTTATCGGTTCTTCTTCCTCCTCGGAGATGCGCGGGGCTAGGAGGTACGTCAGAGGCCTTCTTTCTTTGATCCTTTCACTAGGATTTTGGGCGCCAGTCGGTTATTACTTTGAGTGGCGGCCTCGGCGAGCCTCATGGGCTACTACGATGACGGCCTGGGGGCGGGGTTCGCGAGGATGCAGGCATTTTACTGGAGGACCTCGGCGAGATGATGATGATCTTTGAAGAGTCGGATTAGGGTCCATTTGCTTTCCCTCTTTCCATATCTTCTCTTTTTTTGTTTAGCAACGAGACATTTTATGGGTACTGTAATAAAACACATGTATTTGCATGGCAAACGGTATTTTATTTTAAGATGTAATGTCATTTTTGTGATTCCAGGAATTGTCCTAGAAATTGTTGCTATTATTATTTTATTTTAGTGCATGCCACGTGAGCGAGAGTGCATTTTGTGGGTAGTGTTGGTTTCTGCAGGGAATGGCTTTGGCCGGTGTTTGGGCGGGTTTGGAGCAAGGTTTCTTTGAGGACGGTGGCTTTTATGCTTGTTTCTTGAGAAATGGAGTTACAGTGTGAGCGTGAAGCTTGCAGGCTTTCTTCGTACTTCGTTGGAAGAAGTGCGGGGGCATGATCCTTGATTCGGGTCATATCGACATTTGCGAGGCTGGGGCAGTTCATGGTTGATGATGAGAGTGACGTCTTTTGGGATGCCTTCGCCTTGTATGCGATAGCGACGCTCTTCCAGGTCGGCTCCTTGGCATTTGTGATGGCGCTTTGCTAGATGTGGTAGAGACGCTATGACTGGAGAGGATGTTGTCCCGTTGGTGCTGGGGAGACTTTTCATGGTATCGGCCGTCTGCGGCCCAGGGATCGTTTTATGAGAGGGAAGCCCCGCTTTGCTCACACTTGTAGGCTGCGAAGAGACTTCGAGGCCATGTCCAGAGGCTCAGACGTCGTTTAGCCCGTGGTCATTTGCTCCCGGCGACCTCTTGTGTTGGATATGGATCGATCACTTTGGGAGAGATGGATGGCACGGCAGTACGCATCGAATCACATTTGGTGGGTTCCATGGCTTATTTGGAGGATTGAGACTAGGAGGATCTTGCGGGGAAGGGTCCTACGTTGTCGGAGTTCCAGGTTTGTCTTGGTCCTCCTTCTATATTCCGTCGCTTGTTTTCGGCGGTTTGGGATGAAAGCAGGAGCCTTTGTTGGGGTGGGATGACCTTGCTCTTTGCGGAGGTAGTTCCTCTTTGTATGGCGGCTTCGGGTTCCTTCTTGTATTTTACGAGGGTATGGAAGTATTCCGCTTTCCCTCTGTGGTACTCCTTAGATGTCGGGGAGCGTCGTATTGACGACTCGATTACTGGCCCGGTATGAGCGGCGTGTTGGGCGATCCCAAGTGGTCTTGGAAGCCGAGGCGTGTAGCGATGCAGGACCCGGTTGCCGTAACGACTATTGCCTTAGGAGTTCCGAAGCACAGTCGACCCTTTGGATGTGACGGGAGACACTTTGTTTGACTACGAGACTAGAGTTGACCGACCGACAGGGAGAGGTCCTCTTTACGACTCGCAGGAGGAGATCCGAGCCGAAGCACGGCGAATGAAGCCCCGAGAGCTACCGGATTGTTTGACTCTACGGGGAGGACCCCGGATCTCTGACCGAGAGACGCAGAGTTGGTTCATGTGGAGCGAAAGAAGACTCACGGGGACGAGGAAGAAATGAAAGAATGGCGAGGGGACAAGCGCAGATGGCGCGGAATGACCTCCTAAGTATCCATTCATTGCATTGCAAACACATTATTAGTTAAATGTATTAAGCCGTCTTTTAGCATGTTGTGAACTTGAGAGTAGACCGTGCTTGAACTCATCAAGAAATGTTGTAACCGTTAGTGATTTGTAAATTTACTTTTAAAGCTTTATCGAGACGCAAGATCTTTTGTTTGCCTTTGCTTCGTTGTGCACTTTGTCGGCGTCCATCTTTGAACTTTTCATTGCATCCGCGGACCAGAAGCAGCAGGCCCCGACGGCAATCCCATTTGCTTTGAGGCCTCAGGCTTTGGCCGAGAGGTTGAAGGCTTCCCCGACAAGTCGTTTTGACGGTCCTTTTCCGTAGATTCCTTGCCGCTTGTTGGCGTCGGGCTCTTGACCTCAATTTCGCAGCCTTCGCTTGAGCTTTTTTGTTTTTTTTGTGAGCCCTTGCTCGAGCTCTTTTTGTGAGCCCTTGCTCGAGCTCTCTTTTTTTTTATTTTTTTTTGTGAGCCCTTGCTCGAGCTCTTTTTTTTTTTTTTTTTTTTGAAGCGCGTGAGGGCGAAGACAAGCCCTCGGCTTGGAAACCACGAGTCGGTCGTTTGATGCCGAGTGACCCTCGGATGTCCTTTGATGTTGCCGCCGTCGTTTGACTTGGTCAAGGTGACCGCTGGGGCGTGTTTCTTGAAAAGTGCGTAGCTTGATGGAGGTCTTGATTGACATTCAAACTTTTGACTTTTTTGTGTATTTTTAGACCAGGACCAATTAAGGTTGCCTACGTTCTCCTGACTAGAGGGCTCAGGTCCGCGTAGTTCGACACTACATGGAGTGCCAAGAGATGCACGCTTGTTCTTCTTCGTGCGAAGTATTCGCGAAGTTTGCTTCCGTTGACCGGATTCATGAAGGGATTGCCGTCCTAGGTCCGGTAGCTTCATGGCGCCTCCGGAGAAGATCTTTTGAACCACGAAAGGGCCGATCCATGTGGGTTCCCATTTTCCCAGCTGGGGTTGGCTCGAGTGGGAGGCTTTTCTTGAGTACAAGGTCACCTTCCCTGATGTCTCGGGATTTGACTTTCTTGTCGAAAGCTCTAGCCATCCTGCTTTGATAGGCTCGGACGTGTTCCATGGCCTTTAGTCGTCGCTCGTCTAGCAGAGCCAATTCGTCATGTCGGCTGAGCCATTCGACTTCGTTGATGTCATTTTCCAGCAAAGACTCGGAGTGAGGGAATTTCTAGCTCGATGGGAAGGACTGCTTCCATCCCGTACGTCGTGGCAAATGGGGTTTCTCCCGTGGCATTCGACCGATGTGCGGTAGCCCCAAAGTGCAAGGTGCGGCTTCTCGGGCCAATCTCGTCCCTGGTGGTCATTTTTCTGATGATCCGTTCGAGGGTTTTGTTTGCCGCTTCCACGGCGCCGTTTGTTTGTGGGCCTGTAGGGAGAAGATTTGTGGCGTGTGATCTTGAATTCAAACTGCCAGCCTGTCGAATTCCCCTTCGAAGTGTGAGCCGTTGTCTGATATGACCTCATTTGGGATGCCGTATCGGCATATGATGTTTTCCTTGAGGAAATGTGCGACCTTCTTGGAAGTGAGTACCTTGTAAGACTTGGCTTCGACCCATTTGGTGAAGTAGTCGATGGCTACTAAGATGAACTCGTGACCGCGTCGCCCGGGCGGAGCGATTTTCCCGATGACGTCAATTCCCAAGTGGCAAAGGGCCAAGGTGTAGTCATGCGGTAGAGATCGTGAGGTGGTAGATGATTGAGGTTGGAGAACCGCTGGCACTTGTCGCAGCCTTTCGGACAAAGTGGATGCACCGCTCTCCATGGAGATCCAAGAGTAGCCCATCCCGAGAATGATTTGCATCGTGGCTCGGGCGTTCATGTGGGGACCGCAAGCCCCATTGTGGACTTCGTTCATGAACTTGTTTGCTTCTTCTTGACTGATGCAGCGTAGGAGTGGCCCACGGTAGCGTTTCTTGTATAGCATGTCCCCGAGGATGACGAAGTGAGAGGCGAGGCGTTTTAGGGCCATGATGCTCTTGGTTTTGACCCCTTCTGTGTGTGGGTCTTCCTTGTTCATGAAGGTGGTTTCCCTGCTCTTGAGGTATTGGAAAATCTGGTTTAGGCCGGAAATGGCGTCTGACTTGCGTCTCTTTGGCTCTTCAAAGAATCTTGCAAATCGTTGTGATTAAAACCTTCTCGCAGCTTGGGCCCGGTTTTTCTCTCGTTTGACAAACATGCTTAAATGTTTGCTTGATGCATTTATTTAATTAATGTGTTTGTTAGATGAATTTAACTGTTTTGATTAGTTAATGTCATCATTTGTTAAAGATGCAATGAAATGACTTTTTAGGAAGGTCGGACCTTTTATGGAGAGCGTGAAGACTGTACATTGTTGACCAAAGATTCACAATCGTTGGGCGTAAAGCCGTCAAAAGACTCAAAAGATGTGAATACACAGACAACAAGACTCAAGCTAGACTATAGGCGACGAGGGATTGGACCAGGCTTCATTACTCTTGGATGGCCGTAGCTCTAGAGGGAGTGGTGCCGGTTCAGTGTGGCCAATCTTCCTCGTACGAGTCCCGGAAAGTAGCTTGCATGCGGTTCGATTTCAAACCGTATCGCGGAGGTTTTTGGCCGCTCCCCGATGATGTCCCTCCATTAGTGTTGCCACTTTGATCCTTGGGGTTTTTGATGATAGAAGTCGCCGAGGGCTACTTCTAGGAGGGCGAAGCATTCGCCGATTCGGAGTGGATTCTTTGCCGATGTTGATCACTTTCATAGAATCTCGCCTCTTTATCTCGGGATCTTTGCTGACGACGTTTACAATGTCCGATTCGAGCGGGCATGCTATATCTCCTTCCCCGATTAAGCCTCGGAGGAGGTTGCGCCACTGCTCGTCCGTGCTCGGACACCGGAATGTTGAATTGAACTAAGCCGTGATGGCTGCCCCCGTAAGATCCGAGAGTGTCGGCTAGAGGTTGTCTTGCACCGGGGATCGGTGATGAGCCGCTTGCAAGAGGGTTTTCTGCCAAGTGAAGTGGTCTATTCCTCGATCAATCTCCATTAGTGGCATCCATCTTCTTGATCCTCTCTCAAGCATTCTTCACGCCGCATATATCGTAGTTGTCATCCCGACCCATGAGTTCTTCAATTTCCACTCGCCGCGCTAGAGCGCGGATGTAAGGATCCACTTCGTAGCGGGACAGGGTAGGAGAATCATCTCGGAGAAGAGTATTCGGTCATGTCGGGACCTTCTTCTCGGGTCATAGCTTGCCGGCCAAGCACTTGCCATTGCACCGCTTCCGCGGATCACTTCGATCGCTCCGTTGGCATTGATGAATTTCTACGCATTGGTGAAGAGTAGATGATACCGCTTTCATCTCGATGTATCCAAGGCCGTCCCAACAAAGCAGTAGAAGGTTGGTTTGATTTCCACGACTTGGAACTCTACCGACTCAGCTTGTACGTCGAATTGGATCCTCAAATTGATGACTCCTACGATTGGGTCGTGGCAAAGGAGTCGTAGGCTCTGATTACCCGAGGTGAAGGCCTTATCGAGAACGGCCGATGCGGAGTCGTTTCAAAGGTGCTTAAAGCGATGATGTTGACTGCGGAGCCGTTATCAATCAAGACGTTCGGGAGGAAGAACATCTCTATTTTTATGAGGATGAGGAGGGCTTCGTTGTGCCGATTCTCACATATTGGCAAGTCATCGTCTCGTGAAGGCTAAACCGCTTCCCGTGCTACCGCTTGACTCCGGCCTCTTCGGGGAACGTTCGATCCATCCATTTGTATGCCTCGGGCCGGGGCAAAGATCGTAGGAGACAAAGCTGCCCTGGGCGTTCTTGTCGGAATTCCCTGGCCACGAGATCTCTTGACTGTTTCACGCTCCTGGGCCGTAGCGGGACAAAGATGCCGACGGTTTCGAAATTGCAGTGAGTCCGCTTCGCTTGGAGTTTCGTCAAAGGCTATTGAGTTTACTCCCGTCGTTCGGGGAATGGATTTCCGATGGTATTGGGACCACGAGGGCGTTCCAATTTTCCCTCCTCAATGAGCCCCGGACCACCCGCTTGAGCACGAAGCAATTGTCGGTGGTGTGGCCGGATAGTTGTGGAAGGCGCAGTGTTTGCTCATATCCATGTTGGCCTCGAGGTCTTCGGTTGGAAATTCTCGAGTGGTTTGAGAAGATTTCGCTTCACCAAAGCTTCAAATACTTGACTCCAAGGGCATTTCCAGTTATCTAAATGCCGGAACTGTAGGAAGCGAGGGGGTTGTTATTCTTCGGGGCCGCTTGATCGCGGTTTACCCGAGCTCCGCTCGAATGTAGTGCAGACTGTTCCGCCGTTTCCTTTCCTTTGGTCGGGGCAGGAGTTGAAGTTGCCAGGTTTGTTCGATAGCGGTAAGATGAGGCAGGGGTTGTCGTTGCCTTTTGAAGACTCGTAGTCTTTTCAAACTTTGTCCCGGCGTTGACCATGGCACGGAGATCCGGGTAGAAATGGTGGTCGATCAAGGTTCTCAAAGATGGCTTCGAGGCAGAATGGAAGATGTCCATCTCGCTTCTTCCTTGGAAAGCGGATCCATTATCTCGCTTAGCTTCCAGCCCATCTTTTGTAGAATTCGCCCACCGGTTCGTCATCCTTTTGTTCGGTGGCTTGCGTGTGTCATGGCGGTTTGTTTCCCATTCAAGATTGGCGCGGTACTTCTCCAGGAAGATTTCACCGATCCGATCCCACGTGGAGCGGTTTTCGCCTTCACATTGAGGAACCACCTTAGTGCCGTGGATTTGAGGGAATGCCGAAAATGATCTCGCCATCCGCTGAGGGTTGCCCCTTCGCTCTCATACCCGTGACGTAGGTGTCGATGTGGGTTTTTGGGCATTCTCGTCTCACAAACTTTTCCATTTCCCATCCCGAACTTTGGAGGGAGAGGGACCACTTTGTTCGGATCAAGAGGCGGTGAGGAGTCCTTCCGAGAACTAGCTATCTTGCCTTGCATGTCTTTCATTTGTTCAATCGCCAGCCATGTGGGGATCACTGTCCGAGGTGGGTTACCGTTTTCGGGGACGGACACCGAAGATGGGGGTGGATCGGGCCGATGGGATCGCCATTCGGGAGTCTTGGGGAGGTAGTTGAGTGTATACCAACCCATACCCCGGGGTGTTGAAGTTGAGGGCGTGATTGCCAGGTCCGCTAAGGGTCAGTGTGTTTGGGAACCTGGGGAAATGATTCGTTAGCCCCAATCGCGTACTCAGCGGTGGCAAACTTGAGATGTCGGGATATCCGCCGGATGCCCGTCCCCGGTAAGAATGGGGACTTTTGATTGTGGTTGCGAGGCTCGTATAGAGGCAAAGGATTGAATCCTCGGGGGATACCGAGATGCATTGGGATCTCAAGTGAGCAGCACGTATGTGTGCCGTTGGTACCGAGCTTGATGTGCAGAGCCGGAAACCGACCGATCCGAGGCGGGCATGTCTGAGCCGCTTGACCGACGCCCGAGGGAGCTTTGAGCGAGAGCCGCCGCGTTGCCGGGATCTCGTAGCTTGGCGGAGGCGGGACCCGCCGATAGCTTTGAGAAACCGGGGAGCCGGTATATCTTCGTCCTCTATGAGAACAAAGGTTCCGTCTGGGTTGGGAACCGCAATCTGTTCCTCGAAGACGCAAGGTGTCGACGATCCAGCTTGCCGTTCTTCTTGGCGCTTCTTGATGGTTTCGAAGGCTCGCAAAGCACCTCCTCCATTGTCTCGGAGATTCCTTAGTGGCGGGGTTCCGTTTCCTCACCGTTATCCGTTGATCCCGTCATGGGGAGTATTGGATCTGCGGGGACCAGATTGAACCGGGAAGGGCTATCGGACCCTGTGACCTCGACACTGAAAAGGCGGCTTCCAGGTATTCTCAACCACTCTCGGTTCGCTGGAGGGGTGACGGGCAAGGTTTAGACACGGGAATGGCCTAACGGGATAGAAGGGGGAAAGCTCACGTGGCATGCGGTTTCCGTTTCTTTTATTTTTGATTTTTTTTTTTTAATTTACTTAAAACATGTTTTCTCAGAATCCTAGGTAGCTTGGAAAAGATTGCTCTTCTTTTTCGCAACTATGCTAGATCCCGGGTCGATGGAGACCATCTCGCGCGGCTATAAGCCCCTCGTTTTGCACCTCGTATTTTGACATCCGGTGGACAAATTCTGTGCGAGGGTCCTATAGTGCAAGCGGTTTCCACCGGCCTAAAAGAAAATCGAACCTAAGGACCGAGCCTCGTCATGTTCGTTTTGATGCGTTAGCCATGTGAATAGTGAACCGAGCCGCCACTGAGTCAAGATCAGGTCAAGAGTTCGGCATGACCTCTCTTTACCTTGCTTGCGCAAGGGATCCGCGACGTTAGGCGTTGGCCGGGTCATATTGTCATGGCCGACGTATCAAAGGCGTGATGACTGGTGTCATGCAAGCATGGATGTATATCCGGACGGAACATCGTCTCGGGTGTAGCTTCGGAAATCAAGATCAGGTCAAGATTTTATCATGACCTTTCATCGCTCTGCTTGCGCAAGGGATCTTGAGTTCCGAGCCTTGACTCGTAAAATGGCCGGCATGGTATATGTATCCAGCCGTATGACACGGGACCGGGTAAAAACCAACCGAGTCCGGACAGAGTGTGACTCAAGACTCAAACGTGCGGTTGACGCTTGGCTAGGATGGGATGTTTGGAATGATCCCGTGCGCGCCCAAGAGGCCTAGGAAGACCAAACGGATCGCAACCGAGACCACTCCGGTTAAGGGTTGTAGTGTGCGGTGTATCCGAGGCAAAGAAGGCGAGTAGCGTGCGGTGTAACCGAGGCAACAAGGCGAGTAGTGTGCGGTGTAACCGAGGCAAAGAAAGGCGCGTAGTGTGCGGTCTCTAAAATTCTTTTTCTGAGTAAAACAGAAGTTTTTGAAGAATTTTAAATGTATGCACAGATGTATATTGATGCATTTTTTTGTATTTTTATTTTTTTTTGTAAAATAAAAACGAAGCACGTGCACACACACACAACAGTTAAAGGAAGGGGTAAAATGAAAGTTTGACCCTCATCATCGTTTTAAAAATCTTTTGTTTTGTTTAAAAGTTTTTAAAACAAAATTTCCCCAGCGGAGTCGCCAACTGAAATAGCCCGGATCCGAGCAGGCCTCGCGGCCCCGGCATCTGGCATTTTTCCCCGCTTTGCAGCGTTTTCAGGTTGGAGGTGTCTCGCCGTTTGTTTTCGCATTTGTAGAGTCGCCACGCCGTTTTTATTAAGCCCAAAACATTGAAAAAGGGCATCAGTTTAAAGATAATTTTAAACTGTTTTTGTGTGATGAGATTTTGAGTTCGGAGGTCAGATGACTCCCCGGGAAGAGAATATTAGAATATTAGAGCTCACCCGAGTAGCCTCGTAAAACGAGTCTTTCGGATACCCCTAATATCCTTTAAATGTTGTGTGTGTGTGTGTGTGCTTTTAAAAATGCATGCTGTATCGGATGTCTACATTGTATGCTATGTATGGAAATGTATTGAAATAGTATAGGAAGGAAGCCTTACCAATGTTGGTTCGTGTCTGTCTTCCGCTGGGGAATGGTGTTTGAGGTCGGAGTAGCGTTCCGGTATGGATCGGGATTGCTTCGGGAGATGCCGGTTGTCCGCGGACAGAGTTTCGGCGTGAGTTGAGGTTGCTGGCTGCGTTCGGGCAGAGGTTCGGCGTGCGTGGGGATCGTCGGGATCACTCGGGCAGAGGTTCGGCGTGCGTTGTGGTGGCAGGAGTCACTCGGGCAGAGTTTCGGCGTGGTTTGGGATCGTCGGTTTGACTCGGAAAGAGCCGGGACACCGTGGAAAGACCAAGCAAGGCCTCGGAGTACCACGAGGGGCCTCAGAGTACCTCGAGAGTGCCTCGGGGAAGCGCGGGAGCGTCTCGGGAGCGCTCGGGGAGGCTTCGGAGCACCACAAGGGAGCTCGGAAGGCCTCGGAAGGATCCGAAAGGGGCCGGGAGTGCCTCGAGAGGACTTAGAGGGGAGCCAGAAGGCTAAGGGAGGAAGAGAGAAGAGGGAGGTGTGTGAAAATGAGGAGGGGGAGCCCTCTATTTATAGTAAAAATTTCGGAGCAAAGAGGTCCGTACGGACCTTCTTGGTTATCCAGAATTTTGGATTTCCTCGATTTGAGAGAATCTGCAATGATGGTGAATATTCTGGAATGATGGTGTTCCCTGAGCAATAAGGTCCGTACGGACCATCTTGCATGCAAAGAGGTCCGTACGGACCAACTAAGCATGAGGGTAATCATTTTCCCCGGGATTTGAGGGAATATTGTGGACTTTAAGGGGATTTAGTAATCATTGAAACAAAAAGGTCCGTACGGACCTTAATTGCTTTTCTGATTTCCTGAAAATTCCCAAAAGGTCCTTTTGTTCCTTTTTATCCCAGAAAGGCTCCTCCCTTGGTTTGGTTGGGGGTTTGAGAGGGTTTTGAGAGGGTTTTGAGTGCCAGAGGTCTCCGAGACTGCGTTGATGAGTCTGCGGTGTTTCCCGGGTGCTTGAAAGGGGGTGATCCAGATTGGGGTACTTACACTGACGTCGACTATGTCGACCTAGAAGATGAAGAGGATGATACCCTTCCATTAACCAAGATAAGGAGGTCGAGGTTTGACCAAGGACCTGAAGAAGCTGAAATTCACAAGGCGTCAGGCTCCGATCAACCCCCACTCCCCACCCCTCCACCTACTAGCACGAAATTTGTGCAGGCCAAAGTGGCCAAGCTCAGTGAGGTGCCTCCCCTCACTTTGATTGATAGCTCAAGCCATCAGTATCCCGAACTGGGATATGGCAAGGTCGTCGTGAGGCGGGCTGTAGATCCCAATCTGCTGGCTCTTCTTACTGAGAAGGGACTCACCCCGAGGAGTACATAGAGAGGTCCGGCCTACTTCATAGCGAGGTAATTCTTTACTTCTTTTTACCCTTTGTTTGGTCGCTTGATTTCTTTTAATTTTGATCGCTTTGTGGACCTGACACTTCTGTTTTGTGTTTGTGCAGTCTCTCACCCTTAACGAGCAGGCTAAGAGCAGCCGGAGGGCTACTATAGAGCAAGAGAGGGTCGCCACTGCTCAATATGCTTGAAAATCCGCAGAGGTTACTGAGCTGAGGGAAAAGCTGGTGGATTCCGAGTCCGCCTATGACTCTCTGAAGCTAGTCCATGATGATACAGTGAAGGCCAGAGACGAGGCGTTGTTCGAGCTTGGGGTTGCTAGGGAGGAGCTCAATATGTCGAGGGAAGAGACCACTGCTGCCATCTTGGAGAAAGAGAAGACTAAGATTGAGCTGGAGACGATCACAAAGATGCTTCACGAACGCAACGATCTTATGGTCAGGATGAGTGACGACCATCGGGCTGCCAGAGCAAAGTGGGAGGAAGAGTCCTAGGCTAGAGTGAAGGCCGCTGTGGAGGCTGCAAAGGAGGCTGCATGTAAGGCGGCGGTGGAGGCCAACAAGAACAGTGACGAGTGCTTCGATGTCATCCAGAGTCGAGCTCAGTCTTTTTATGATGTTGGGCGACGTCTCATGGCCCGCCGCATTCTCGTAGATCCCTCCGTCGACCTCTCACTTGATCAATTGGCCAAATGGGCTTCGGAGGACTAGTGTGACATATTAGCTCGCAGTGGTCATCCCCTGGTGCCATACAATGCTAATGATCTGGCTGCCATTGCCCAAGAGGATGAGGAGGTTGGGGCTGAGCCTTGGGTCGCACCCCCTATTGAGCAGATAAATTTCAACACCATACTTCAAGATCTTGAGGAAGCTGACGAGATGGAAGAGGATGTTGGTGCAGAGGTCTCCTAGGACCAACTATTCGATAAGGTCGACCAACAAGTGCCACCCCACTCGGGAGAAGAACAACAATAGCAGGCCCCAGCCAATGATAATCAGGATGTTTGAATTTTTGTTTTTGTATTCATCTTTGTAATGAAGAAGCCTCAAACATTCTTTAGTTTCATAATCACCTACCTTGACCCGGTTTGGGAGGCGGTATAACATATACATTCGTAGCTGTTATTTTCACAAGTTCTAGCCCGCTTTGGGGGACTTGCTCATTTAATATAGTTGACTTTTCTGAACCATTTTGCTTTGATCCATACTTGCATTTGCATGTTGAACTAAATTAGTTGGAGGATCGGCCAAAGTCTTGGTTAGAACAGTTGGTAGATCTACGAAGCTGACAAAGGTTTTAGTCGAGCTTGTTTAAGAACGAGATAGACCTAAGTCTTAGGTCGGACATGTTTGAGAACGAAGTCGACTTAGGACTTCAGTCGAATCTGTTTAAGGGACGAGATTGACTCAAGTCTCTAGTCGGACCTGTTTTGAGAACGAGGTCAACTTAGGACTTCAGTCGAATCTGTTTAAGGAACGAGATTGACTTAAGTCTTCAGTCAGACCTATTTTGAGAACGAGGTCGAATTAGGACTTCAATCGAATCTGTTTATGGAACGAGATTGACTTAAGTCTTCAGTCGGACCTATTTGAGAACGAGGTCGACTTAGGACTTCAGTCGAATCTGTTTAAGGAACGAGATTGACTTGAGTCTTCAGTCGGACCTGTTTGAGAACGAGGTCGACTTAGGACTTCAATCGAATCTGTTTAATAATAACATCTATAGACACCCCATTTTGAACCAATAATTACATGATTACACTATTCTTCGTCTCTCTTTTGTGTTTTGATGAAAGCATATTAGTTTCGTCATGTTTACTTAAGTTTCTAACTAACTTTGTTAGTTTTGGACCTAACTGACTAACAGAATAACTGAAAAGGACAGGATAGTCAATTGACTAGTTGTCCCGCGCGGGACATATGTGTCTCGCGCGAGACATCTCCTCTACAGAATGTGTAGATTCACTTTCCGTCTCCGTCTCAATCTCTTTTCTTGCTCCCTACTCTCCTAATACGGAATTTACCTTATCTTGGACTCTCCTAGCACCTTCCTAGGAGTTTTATTCCTAAATAAACTCTTCCAAATGAAGTCTTTGATTCCCTCCGTACTTGAGACTCCTAACTTGGTGATCAAGTATTCTCCACCTATAAATACAAGAATCCTCCTTTGTATTTAGGGAGAAGGAAGAGGGGAGAAAAAATACAAGAACCAAGTTCTAAACCAAATACTCCTTAAATTCGTTTTTTATCATCTTCCTACGAAGATCTCGAACCTCTGTCGAGGTTATTAATTATAATTACTCAAGAACACAAGGTAAACTCCTATACTTTCATATTCTTCTTCTCAATCCCTCTAATTGCTTTTAGAGTAGTGTAATCTCATCAAAATTGTTAGCCTAGAGTCCCTTCAATCCATGGAGGTGATCTCGAAGCATACAATCCGAAATTCCTAATTAAGAAATTAATTAGGATTTTCTTGTTCTTATTTAATTATTATATTATTTTGATTGATAATACTCAATTGGCAAGATCAATTTTCGAATTGGGTGAAATGGGTACTCCACGACCTTCCCATCCCATAAATTAACCCTCGAACTGTGGGCCGCCCTCCCCAATCCGGGACCTATAAACTCGTGTCCCAAGCTGGAGGGTCCCAAACCACCTCCATTAAAAAAAAACTTTTTGTTTAATTAACCTGAAAGTAAAAGTAAACTTTAACAAACCACATGAACCTTTCCACTTGGAAGCGGTATAAAAACAATCTTTCAAAAGTCATAACCTGTTTTAGATACAATCACTACAAATGTAAAGGCTTTCAAAAGCCACCTTTGAAAGAAAACCAATCCCATGTTTAATTACAATACAAACACCTGAAAACATGTTTATAAAAGTTTTATATACAAATCTCCCCAAACGAATAACAACCACCACTACTCCCCAACTCCCAAACCAAACACATACCCTGACAACCCAAAAAGAAGTCCAAACTCCTTTCCGGCCTCACCGGTCCGGTCCTCCTGTCTCAGCGGGATCTAAAACAGTAAAGGGAAAAGGGGTGAAAATAAATCTCAATAAGCTATTATGGATGCAACAATATGACATATAATATGCAACACATAAACAGGCTGCACATAATCACATTGGTAAAGCGGTAAACACATTATGTTACCTCATTTTACCTTTTCCATCTGAACAATAAGTCGTACAACGGCGGGGGTAAACTTCACTCATTTGTGAACTGCTTAGACATATTCACGTCTTATAAGACTCCTAATGCGGAGAAACATATAAGACTCCCAACTATTTGTAAGGCTTTTGGCTCGATACGGAAGCGGTAACCCCAGTCTGTGGCCACAGAGGGGGAGTGGTCATAGGTATAATGTAATATGAGCACCTTATGGAACAATTTCTCATAAGTGATCGTATTCCATTATACCCCCAATGATCAACTGATATAAACACATTCAAGCACATAATAGATACTTAAAAATAAATTCACACTTTGGGATATCAATACATAGCATGGTACTATTACTCATGTTAAACCATCACAATAGTGCAACATATATTTAAACACTATTGAATAACAACAATCCAACAACATGGTATTAATACTCATGTTCAAACCATTGAAGTAGTGCAACATGCATTTAAACACTATGCGCACAACCAACCATGAATATGTAATCAAATATGGCCACAAGGAATAACAAGTAAGTCCTACATATTCATTACACAATATTGAGTACCTTCTATAAAGGTTCCATATCAATTTACCAAGTTTTGACAACTTTGATTAAAGTATTTACAATGCCTTCCAACCATTTTCAAGGCTATATTTAAAGACTTTCCCTTTATCATTTTGGGCCATTTAAGACTCCATTGTAAAGTACTAATGTTGTACTAGAATTATAGTCAATATGTGTTAAAAGATGTACTAGGAAACTAGGGTCTACAAGGCTTGGAAAATGCTTCACAGTCAACTGCAGTGGGCACGACTCGTGCCCCATGGCACGACTCGTGCCCCATGGCACGACTCGTGCCCCAATTCCGCACGAATGCCTGGATGGTCACGACTAGGGATCACGACTGCAAAGGCATGGGAACGACTCATGCTTCAGGGCACGAGTCGTGCCCTTACCCAGAAACCATGCTGAAGTTCAACCTTCAACAGCCAAGGCAAGAAAGGACCCATATTACTCATTCCCAGCTACTACAGCATCAGTAGAACAACTCTTAAGTCATTGAAAATGTTCCCACAAGACCATATAACATAGTTATACCAACTTTGTCCCTTCCAATCCAATCCCTTATGCCATGAACACCTTACTCCATCTCAACTCATTATTCTTTCATTTTCCAAAAGCCAAATAAAATGATTCAACAATACCAAATATCATTTATAACCCATAATATCAATATTTAACATTGAATGAACAGTTATTAGAAGAAATCATAATAACTTACCAAAATATTTCGAAAATAATAATAACTTTGATAGGCTATAAATGTTCCACTCGACTCCCTAATCGATTATTTGAAGTCAGAACAAAGAACGAATTGACGGTTGATTTTTAGGGAATTTAAGAAGGTAACCCTAGGTTGAAAGAACCTTCTGGTACGTAGAGAGAAAGAAAAGAAATTGACAGAGAAACTGAGCTTTTGAGAGAAGCTTGGAAAAGGATTTATATAAAACATTTTACACCTAAGCTCCTCCAAGTTTCAAATCCTACAATCAACCACCTTAAGTTTATATTTACACTCAAGCTCCTCAACAACTTTTATAACTTTTCATTTAAAATTTCAAATATTGTAAATTCACTACATCAATTCTTATTTATTCCATTTAGACATTATATAATTGAAATTAATTTATTAACATCTAAAATCACGTAAATTAGCAAAAAATCAAAATAAACACGTAAATACTTTCCTTTATCATATAATGCCTAACATGAGATGCAATGCACCCCACCCCCACGTGCTCACCACGTGTCCAAAATGGTGCCTAGGTTTAGGATCGTGACACGAACTTTCGAATCTCTTTAAATTATCAAAAAGGTTTTTCTTATTGTTTTTCTAAATAAATAATAAGTGGCGACTCAGTGTTCATTAAAATCGCATCGCTACAGTTTGGCGACTCCGCTGGGGACAATTAATTAAGAGGGTTAGACTTGCGCACAATTGAGTATTATCAATCTTTAAATTCTCCCTCATCATTGGATTATTTTAATTTTTACCGGTCATCGGTTGACTCGGGCTTTGTAATTAATTAATTTAATTCTCTCTCTCTACTCTTTATGTGGAACTACGACGGCCTGAGTCTTCCTAATTTGGGAGAAATGTAGGCAACCACTTGGTGCGGCCATTATTTGTTTTTCTTTTAGTTTTCAAAAAAAAAACTTTCTATTTTCCTCTATCACCTAGAATTGACTCTCACACACGTGCACATCATGATATAACTGTCATTGCACTACATACCTTTGATAAAACCCGGGACCCACACTAAGGACGGATGACGGTAATCACCTAATCGCCGGTCTCTCCAAAGTTGGATCATCCCACCTCGTGTTTTCAATCCACCTAGATTGTCAATATCGCGAGGAGCCTAGCCGTAAATCCTGCATCAACCACATATTATGTAGATTTACTTTTTAGGACACTCCGTGACCGGTCGGTTTGATCTTGGAGTCTTTTTAATCCCTTGTCAAGATCGTTTTTTGTGCAATAAGTCATGGAAAGAAATCAATAAATTGTCGTTGCAGATTTGTCCCCTCGGAAATGTCCCTATGATTATTCCTTCAGATTTGCCCCTAAAGACAAAAATTTCTTACCAAATTTATTGCACAAAACTCGATGTTACTTGAGATAACTTCGACCCCTAGGTCCTTAGGTTTGGATTTTGAATGTTAGAAACTCCCAAAACGGATTTTCCGTCTGACCAAAATTAGGAATAAAATCAGAAAAAATGTGACTTCTAGTGGTGGTGTCGCGTACGAGACTACTTGTCCCGTGCGAGCCAAGTGTTTTGTCTTTTCGTATTTTGGCCAAAACCTTCAAGCCTTCATACCCCCTATTCAGCCGACTTGTTGGGACTCGATCATGGTTTAATACAGTCGCGACACATCTAGGTTCATTGCCAAAGCTCGGCACAATGTCTACTTCTCCTTCTGTCAACGAAGCCGAAATCAAGGAAACTAAGGCCGAACTCATCGAAGCCCTGCTTAGGATGGATGAACAAAGTAATAAAATTGATGAGCAAAATGCTCAAATGGCTGCCTTCATGCAAGAGCTCCACGAGATGAAAGTCAAGAAAGGAAGAAAGCAAAAGAAGAAAGATGGATCCTTCTCTGATGAAGAGGAATTCTACCCCAAGAAGAATAGCAAAATCAAGAAGTCAAGCAAGAAAGAGGAAGAATATGATTAATCCTCTTCATCATCCTCCTCCGATGATGAGGGACATATCTTCAACGGTACTAAGACCAAGAAGGAAGGTAGTGTAGACGTGTCCATTTGGTTAACCGGAACCGCAAATCGGCCGGTTTTAAACCGGTCAAAACCGGTCAACCGGTTTAACCGTAACCGGTTTAACCGTAACCGATATTTATAAGGTTCGGTTTCGGTTTGTATTTTCAAAAACCGTGAACCGCCGTTTTTGAACCGCCGATTTTATGCTCGGCCGAGTCAAGAGGGTTGCTCGGCCGAGCAAGACATTTTTTCCAGTAAGTATTTACCATTTAATGGTCATGCTCGGCTGAGTCATATGAGTTGCTCGGCCGAGGGGGTCATTTTCCAGTGTATTTAACCGATCATGCCTCATGCTCGGCCGAGTCATATGAGTTGCTCGGCCGAGCAGAACACTAGATATTAAAAAAAGGGTATGCTCGACCGAGCAACACCAAAGACTCGGCCGAGCAGATCCAAACCGTCAAACCGTAGGTTAACCGGATAACCGTTAAAATCGTGAACCGCCTAAACCGTAACCGGTTTAGCCGGTTAGGCGGTTCGGTTCCGATTGGGGATTTGGAGGTTGAAAACCGCCGGTTGAAAACCGGCAAACCGGCGGTTTAACAAACCGGCCACCTCTAAGGTAGTGATGAAACTACTAAGCTTGTAATCATGTAACTAAGAACTACCTTGAGAAGAAACTTGCAACCCTTGACACTTCAAAGGGATCATTCGTCCCATTTGATCCCGTTGCTCTTCAATAATCCATCACCAAGTTTCCTCGCAAGTACAAGACACCCGATATTGTCAAGTTTAATGGCACTACTTGTCCTCGAGCTCATGTTGAGACCTACACTTGGGTTATACTTCCAATGGGCGTTGATGACACAATCTTGGCCCAATACTTTCCTCAAACTTTGGAGGGTGCTGCAAGGGATTGGTACATGTCTCTTCCTACGACTACAAGGCTTGACTGGTCATCTGCATGTTTAGTCTTCCAAATGCAGTTTGAAGACAATTCCACTTACCGCCCTACTAGGAGGGATCTTGAACAAACCAAGCAACATGCAAATGAGTCTTTTGCTGACTTTGCTAGAAAATGGAGACTCAAACTTACTGAAATTGTCGAAAGACCTACTCTCAAAGAGCAAATCCACATCTTCCACCAATGCCTTCGTGATGAATTTCAAGAGAAGCTCGCTGGTAATTACTTTTCTAGTTTTAATGAACTTCATGAGTCCGAAATTAGGATTGATGACTTCCTAAAAAGTAAAAAGAAGGAAAGCACTTTTCTCTACAACAAGCCCACCACAAGTAAGGATGCTTCAGTCAATACTATTGCATTCAACCGCCCCAACACCGGCAAGTATTCTGCTATTCTTTCTCCCGAAAAGAAAAGGGGGCACTATGACAAACTTGAAGGAATCACTCAAGAAGAACTCTTCTATGTGCTTGTCAAGAATGAAAAGATCAAACCAAGAGAGGGTGGTCCTCCTAGGGATATGGGTCCTAATCATGCTCATCACTTATTCTGCAAGTACCACAACTTCACCGGCCACGACACCAACACTTGCCACCACTTGAAAGACATCATCCAAGACCTCTTTGAAAATTGAGGGGTAGAACATCCCAACGTCATCACCAATCCTCTCCCTCATAATACATGAAGAAGATGAAGCTCCAAGAAGAAATCTACACTTACCACTTTGGAGCTACAACTATCCTCTCCCTCTCTCCTTTGATAGAAGTAGATTAGGTTTTAAATTTTCAAGTATGAACTCGAAGAGTCATTCCGTCTTTCTAGTACTTCTCACCTCCTCTAGTTTGTGTCATCTAAACTATCGAGTATGTTTTAATTTTTCCGTTAATCAAAGTCATTTTCTTTTCCTAAACACTTTCCCTGAGATTGTTCTACCTCATGAGTATCATTTAATTCATGCAAAATAATGGACCCTCCATTAGACGTGTCCAAGGTTAAGCGTTAACCGGCTAACCGTAAGGTTAATAACCGGATTTTAACCGCCTAAACCGTTAACCGTCTAACCGCCTTAACCGCCTAACCGATAACCGTGTAACCGAGGTTAACAAAGGTTAAGAAATTTTTACTCCGGTTAACCGCCGGTTAACCGCCGGTTAATTAACCGGTTAACTTAACCGTTAATTAACCGTCGGTTATTCAAAAAAAATATTTCAAAGTTATATTTTAATATTAAATTTAATTAAAAATCTGAAATTCTGTAAAAAGTTAAGTTTTTTCTTTATATACTTCCGTTTCTTTTAAATCCATTAAGTTTTCATTTCTTTAAAAATTCATACCTATTTTTCTATAACTTTTTGCTAAAAATATTAGTCTTAACAACTATTTAAAATAGTTTTATTTATCCAAAAAAAAAAAAAAAAACAGTTCATATACATAATACAGCTTACATATTTACCGTAAAACCGTTAAATATTTAACTGTTTTTTCAAAAAAAGTGTTAAAAACATAACTTTTTATTCAAAAAACTATTAAAAAGTTATTTTTTTTAACTTTAGATAAAAATCTGACATTCTTGAAAAAAAAAAAAATAATAATTAACCGTTTATTAACCGGGTTAACCGGGTTAACCGGATTAACCGTTAACCGGTTAACCGTAACCGTGACTTAACGGTTAACGGTTAAGTCCGGTTAATGATTTTAACCTTCGTTAACCGCCGGTTATTAACCGGTTAACCGCGGTTAATTAACCGTGGTCACGTCTACCCTCCATTCCCTAAATCATCGCAAAAATAGAAACTTCTAAACGAGCTTAAGAAGAAAGTTATCATTAAAAGGATTAAGTGCTAAACATTACCCCTACTGATAGTCAAAGGTCAACAAACAAAGAAAGTCAAAGATGCTGCTGTCAACCTTCATTCCAAGAAGAGTGAGGCTACTCAATTCAAAGCTGTTGGAAAAGTATGTTGTGTGTGAAGGAAATTGTGTACATTTCCTTGGAAGAATCGTTTGTCGTTGGACAAAGATTATTGTGGGTTCATATTCTACACCGTGAGAACATGAAAATGATATTTTATTTGTTCAATTTAAAGATTGGATGATAAAAATATTACAGCTTAAATAAATGGATGGAAGTTGGAAATGTGAGTTTATCTCACATGTGAAAAGAATGGAAAAACTAGTTGATAGTTTTGGCCATTTTTATTGAATTATAATTCTTTTAATTCAAGATTAATTCCAAGAATAACTTTCAAGGTTAATGTCCATTTATGATTGGCAAATGAAACTCCAAAAAGAAATTGATGGCAAGGTTAATTGTTGAATTAAGATGATCATCAATATGTGGATTAATTGGAGAGTTAATCCTTGGGGAGTTTTGAGCTATAAAAGAAATACCCACAACTCTTTGAAGAGAAGAGAGAAAAAGAGAAGAGAAAAACACACAAAAAGAAGCTTTTTTCCATCAATCTTCTTCTACCCTCTTGCAATTTGTTCATCTTCTTCCTTTGCCCTCCTTGAATAATTGGAATGGTGATATTGTCCGAGCATATTAGTTCATTTCGTCGAAAAGCTTAAGTGCGGAGTGGTTCCGATTAATCCGTTTCATCCTGGGAGACTAACGCCCGTTGAAACCTCAAGCACTCGTAGAGAGGAGGACGAATTAGTCTTAAGGAGAGTGTGTTCTCACACGACTCGGATATAAGAGATCAAAGATGGACTAACCCAATGAAGAGATCAAATACGGTTGTATCTTTTTTTTATGTTTTTTCAGAATTGTTGTATATTGTATTTTCAATGTTGTAATTTGTTTTTCTTTCTATATTTACAAGATTTTATCCAACAATCTTAAGACTAATTTCTTTGTTGAGAAAGGATTGCAGATTACAGGATTCTTGTAGCGTGGTGGCTAAGGGAGAAAATATTGAAAATGGACGGGAAAACAATGAGAAAGAAATCAAGAAAATTTCCTCACAGATTTTTCTTGACCAGGTATAGTAAAACAGCATTTCCTTCTTTGTTAACCGTTGGATCGAGCTCAAATTTGGTGAGCATGTTATAATCTCATATAAGAACAATCCGGACGGTGGAGATCGAAATCTTTTATTTGGAGATGAAGATAAAATTTTCTGAACAGAACAGTTTATGAAAGGAAAAAAATATTTTGAACATATAATCAACTCACGGAAGAACATCAAGGATGTTGCGATGATTGTGTAAAATAGTTGTGGCGATACCACTTCTAGTATTTATACAATGTGTGATATATCTCTTATGGTTCATGGGATCATAGTGAGAAAAATCAAAAAGTTCGATTGAACTAAATTGAGAAAATGAACGGTTAAAGATATCGTATTTAGCGTTCTTTTGATTCACAAGAATCTTGTTGAGAAAAATTGAATAGTTCATTGAACTAAGTTGAGAAGATGGACGGGTAAATATTTAGTCTTTAACGTTACATTTTATAAATAAAAAGTTCTTTTGAACTAAGTTGAGAAGATGAACGGATAAAGACGTAGTCTTTAAGGTTGCATTGTGAAATTGTCAATGGCTTCACTGGAAAGAGATGTTACCGTAGATGTTACCCAACACCTTGGTTAACACACTGACGGACAGCACACACACACCAAAATAAATAGTTTATAAAAACTTTGTGCAGCGGAAATAAATAACACAAGATATAATTTTCTCAAGTTATATAAATATATAACTTGAGTGTGCCTAGATGGCGAAGACTTTATAATCAATATAGAAAAATTACAAAGCCGAAAGTTCCCTATTGCTAATACAATGATAATGCTCTATGGAACTAAATGAGACAAAGAACGAATCCTATCCTTAGCCAACACTCTCTTAAACACTCAGTGTTTAAGCTAGAATCACAAGGGAGGAAGGATATGCGAACCAAAGAACTTTGTCTCTCTTGTGCTATGGTGTGTGTGTTTGATATTTGACATACTTCAAATGAAACACACCTAGCCTATTTATAGCCTTCCAATGCCTTGGAGGCTACTCCAAAATAACAGCCTTGGACCTTCAGATCGTGTGTGAGGAGTGGAGAGATTTCTTGGCTTGAATTCCTCATCATTCGCCAACTTCCCTAGAAAGTAGCAACCGAATTCTTGAAGCCCAAGTCCATGCTTTATCACCTTGTACTCTCTTGCTTTCTTTGTATTGTACACTTCAAATAATCAGCAACAACTCCATGACTTGGTCTTCCCACGTTTTTATTCCTTCTTCAATTAATATGGACCAAGCAATAGTTACACGTAAATCTCCTATTTACGTGTAACTCCTTCTCCAACTTCTTCCTTGTTTCTAGCAATTGATCCAACCATATATTAACCTGAAATATGGATCAAAAAAACACATATATCTTGCAAATAATATTAGACATTAGGATATAAAATAATATGGAAAGAATTATTAAATTACAACTCATTACAGTTCGGGTAACACCCAATGCCAAGTGATAGCACCTCGTGGTAACACCCACGACCGCATTAACAATCTCCCCCATAATTTATAATTTCTTTCCAAACTCTAAAGTGCTGATCCCTGCAAGATATTGTTAGCCATCCAGAGCAACTTCATAGTTATCAACTCCCCCATAATTAAGGCATTAACAACTACAATGATTTATCACAAAAATACTAGTTATCAAAACATATTTTCCAAAATAAGTTTTCCAACTAACTAGTAACCTAAAGTACCAAAGATAAATCAAAGTTACTAAGCTACTCTATGTTCAAAACAACCCTAAAAGTTTAAGCACCATAAGCAAATAAAACAAACCACCAAAGTATTTAAAACATGTTCCAAATAAAAACATAAAAGTAAATTGTTTTTCAACCACCAAAAAAAAATATCATCACCATAAGAGCGGCAACATAAACCTTCAGGCAAATGTTTGCAATCACTCTTCTCGTTCATCATCAGCTTCTTCTTCTTCCTCCTGTTCATCCCCTTCTTCATCTCCAGCATCTAAGTCAGCACCATCGGTAACATCTGCGGCGGCACCAGCTGGCATCTCCAACACCACCACCACTAGGACCGGCTCCATCGCACTATCAACTCCCCCAGTTTGGGAAGAAACCTGCTTGGATGAATTCATCGCAATGTCCTTGAGCTTAGTCCAACCTTGCACAATCTCGGCAATTGTAGCAGTTTGTTTGTGGAGAAACGCCAAAACTGTGGTCTTTGGTATTGTTGGTGAAGCATTCCCCAACAAATTGTAAACATTAGCAAGAACATGTGCTGCATCTGTACCTGAAAAACTTGGAGATTTCGGAGTAACATTTGGGATAACAGATTGAGTAACACCCTTAGCAGAAACCGCATCACTTGACCCAAATTCATTTATCTTTGACCAAGGAAGATCACTGTGTATCTCACACTCTTGGTATTCTTCTTAGTCACCGGGAATCTATAGCATAGAGATCAAGATTTGGGTGTATACTCATCCGACTCTTCAATGGGCAATTTTTGAGATTTCAAAATTTGGAAGATTAAAGAAGGGTAAGGAAACATAGTAATGTCTTTTCTTCTACCCCACGAAGCCAAATGTTTGAAGATCAATCTACCCAAGTTCACTCTTCGATTCTTTCCTAACTTATACAAGATTTCACTTGTTGCAATGTCACATATTGCTCGTTAGAAGTAGGTACCCAATTAAATATGCAAAGCTTGTGAAGCACGGCAAAGAGTGAAGTGAGACTTTTGAAGCAAGAAAATGAACTTTGGTTTTGGGATAGGATTGGAGGGCCATTCATGCACGACATCATGAGAAATAAACCTAGCAATTTCATCCTTATGAACAATAGGACCATCATCATCCAAATTTGGGAGTCCTAAAGTCTTGTTGATCAAAGAAGGAGTAATAGAAAAATTTTGTTCCTTAAAAACACCTTTCCAAATTGATCGAGACTTTTCATTATCTAGGTTGGCATGAAGATTGGCATAGAAATTTTTGACAATAGCTTCAACAAATTTCGAAGGATGCAAGTTAGCTTTCAAAAATTTCTATCCTCCAAGAACCGAAAATACCATGCTTTTTGAAATCAACCTCATCAATGTGCTTTTCCTTGAGAATTTTTGTGTCACTATGCCTTAACCAAAACTCCATATTTTCTTTTCGATAACACTCCAATGAGAAGTAAGGTTTTGGAAAAGCAAGGTATTCACATCATCAAACTCTTTCTCAAGAAAATCGGTGGACTCAGAATAGGCAAACTCACTGATAGAAGACTTCGAAGCTTTAGAAACAGAGGATGTTACCTTGGGTGTTGCAGATTTCTGGGTAACATCTTTGACAGCAGCCCACTTGCTTTTGCCTTTAATGTTTCTTTTCACAACTTCATATAAGGGCTCTTCTTCCTCAATCTCCCAATCTCCAAAAGTCTCAACAGAACGGCTCTTCTCAAGATCGGCATGGAAGTCTTCATCCGAAACATGAGCCGAGGAGAGACCAAGAGAGGATTCTTCAGAAACTTCAACTGGATCGGAGGATGTGTTGGATTTTGAGGTCCCTTTGTGCCTCATTGCAGTGAGCCTACTTGAGCTCCTCTTTTTGACAGGTTGAGCCGAGGGTTTATGAGCAATGGCTTTTCTTTTTGGCTTTTTGGTTGAAGGAACGGGTGGAAGAGGTGGTAAGGTCACAATGGGCAAGGGTTGCGCCATTGTTGTCACCAAAGGAGGATCATCAACCGACATTGTCATTGCCGGAGACACATTGAGAGGGATGGTCGAAGTGTCCATTTGGCTTGGACCACTTGAGCCAACACCCGGAGAGACCTCCAAAGGGGCGGATTGCTTTTTGGAAGGGGTTGCCATGGTTAGGGTTTAGGAAGGGTTTGGAATTTAGGAAGGTTTGAGAAGAGAGAGACGGTGACGGAGGGATTGTATATACCGTGTAGAGAGAGAAGGGGTTAGGCGGTTAGAGAGAGAGGAGAGAAATTAGGAATTTAAATTAGGATAAGCAATTAAATTGATATGACATATCCCACTCCCTATTTTCACTCAATTAATAACTATCCTCCCCCTATTTCCTAGCCACACAAAGATAATTAGAATTAAAATTTACTCCCCCTATTTTCTAGGCCACAAGAAAAATCAAATACAAAACTCTTCCCACACAAATTAAACATCCGGCCATTAAAAAAAAAATTTTAATTTTTTTTAATTTTTAATTTTTAATTTTCAGATTTTTTAATTTTTTTTTTTTTTAAATATATAAAACAAAAATAAAAATAAACATACCAAATATACTAAGTCCATATGGTTTTTGAAAATCAAATCCCTAAATTTTAGGACTTAGTTATTTGAGTAGTTTACTGAAGATAAACTAGATTTGTTAAAGACTTTTTCAAACTTTTAAAACTCTTAAACAATAAAAAGACTTTCAAAGTTAAAAAAATTAAATAACAAACCGAAAATAAAGAAATAAAAAACATAATATAGCACATACAAATATGTTAATGGCAATGATGGTAACATCTAGGATAACACATAAGATAAAAATCCCTTGATAAATATATTCAGTTTCAAACACTTGAGGCATAATAAGCTTAGCCATTTTCAAGCATTTCAGGCATAACAAGCTGAGCATTTTTCATGCACTTTAGGCATTATAGGCCTATATATATATTTTTAAGTACATTGCTTGTTACTCACGTATCAATACACTTCTTTAAACAAGAAAGCATCGAAGTAACGAGCTCCGTGCTTCGAGTTTTATTTCAAGTGTAAAGACCAAGTGATCTATGCCTTTCAAGTAGGGTACACTGTAGTAGCGAACTCCATGTCCCTAATACTTAGCATAAATCACTTCATACATTCTCATTGGCAAGAGTACATCGTTGCAGCGAACACCGTGCCCCGAGCTCGAGAGAATAGTATGGATAAAATGCCTTTGCCTTTTATTTATCAAAAGAGATTAGTGACTTTGTCACTTTAAGCATATGAAGGGAGTTTTATCAAGTGTGTTATTCAGGGTGCTATCCTACCACAACAAAAAGGTCAGCATGTGCAAGTTTGTGAGAACTCTCATAGCTCGAGAGAACTATGGGAACCCTCGTGAGAGAATAAAACCAAACAAGCAAAAAATATGCACTAGTATACATGTGTTACCCCAGGTGTTATCGGCACCCATGGTAACACCTTACTACGAGAGGACAATTTTTAGAGAATGCAAAGACCAAGAGATCTCTTTAGACTAGAGAATCTATCATGGTCTAAGGGTTTTGTGAAAATATCAGCAAGTTGACACTTTGTATCAATATGCTCTATATTTATTATCTTTTTATCTACCATATCTCTTAAAAAATGATGACGGATGTCAATATGTTTAGTACGGGAGTGTTGTACAGTGATTTTTGGAAATATTAATAGCACTCAAATTATCACAATATAAGGTCAAAATATTGCTATCAAGACCATAATCATCAAGCATGTGTTTTAACCAAATTAGTTGTGAACAACAACTACCACCGCTACATATTCTCGATTCAAATTGTGGATAATGAAACACAATTTTGTTTTCTACTATACCATGATACTAAATTATTTCCCAAGTAAAAACATCCCCCACTTGTACTTTTCCTATCATCCATATCCCCGCCCAATCCGAGTCACTAAAGCCTACTAAATTAGTATTAGTATCTTTACTATACCAAATCCCTAAATCACTAGTTCCGAAACATATTTAATGATCTTTTTCACGTAATTTAGGTGAGACACTTTAGGATTGGATTGATATCTAGCACATACACACACACCGTACATCAAATCGGGCGACTAGAAGTAAGGTAAAGGAGACTACCAATCATGGAACGATATAGGGTTGGATCAACATCTTCTCCCACTTGATCTTTTCCAATCTTGAGAGAAGTGCCCATATGAATTTTGAGCTCTTCGAACCTTCCAACCCAAACTTCTTCACCAGGTTCCTTGCATATTTGCTTTGGGAGATGAAAATCCCTTCACTTGATTGCTTAACCCGCATGCCTAGAAAGAAGTTAAGTTCCCCCATCATGCTCATTTCAAATGTTGATGTCATAGCCTCTACAAAATCATTTAAACAAGTTTTTGATGTAGAGCCATATACTATGTCATCAACATATATTTGAACCACGACAAGTTCTTTTCCATGTTTAAGAATGAATAAAGTCCTATCTGCTTCTCCTCTAGTAACACCATATTCTAGTAAAAAACTAGTTAACCTACGATACTATGCACGTGGAGCTTGCTTCAACCCATAAAGAGCTTTATCAAGTCTATACACATGGTTGCAGGTTGAAATGGATCCTCAAAGCCTTTTGGTTGTTCAACAAAAACTTCCTCATCTAAGTATCCATTTAAAAAGGCTGCTTTGACGTCCATTTGAAACAATGTGATTTTAAGAAAACAAGCAATGGCCAATAAAAGTCTTATTGACTCAATTCTAGCCACAGGTGCAAAGGTCTTGTCATAGTCAATACCTTCCACTTGTGTATAGCCTTGAGCCACAAGACGAGCCTTGTTCCTAACAATGTTTCCATACTCATCGGTCTTATTTTTGAAAATCCATTTTGTCCCAATAACATTAGTGTTTGAGGGACGGGGTACCAAAGACCAAACATTGTTACGAGCAAATTGATCAAGTTTATCTTGCATTGCTTGAATCCAAAAATTATCTTTTAAAGCTTCAATCACATTTTTAGGTTCTACAGATGAAGTAAAACAAGAGTATGTTACCTTTGAGTATGTGGTGGACATGCACACATACCTTACCATGTCACGGTCACTAATGGAATTCATACGTCTTGTTTGTACACCCTCATTCACCTCCCCAATTACTTGGGTTGTAGGATGATTCCTACTGATTCTAGGTGGAGGATCTCTTCTCACATTCTCGTGAACCTTTGCTTCAACTCCTTCTTGATCTTCATTCGCTGGGACTGGAATCGAGATGCTATACGAGGTGTTATCTCATCAATGGTAACACCACTGCTCGGTTTACGTGTTACTATCGGTGTTAGCACTCGTGGTAACACCTGTGGTAACACCTTACAGACGACTTCTTCCAACAGCTCCAAGGGTGTCTCTTGTACATTTTCTCCTGCAATACTTGAGTGATCATCAAAAACAATATTCATGGATTCTTGGATGGTTTTTAGCCTTAGATTAAATACCCTATATGCACGACTATTTGAAGCATAACCAAGAAAAATGGCCTTATCACTCTTAGAGTCCAATTTTGCTAAGTAGTCCCGATCATTGAGAATGTAACACACACAACCAAAGACATGAAAATAATGAACTTTTGGTTTTCTACCATTCAAAATTTCATATGGAGTCATGGTTGTCTTAGGGTCTTAGAAAAACTCTATTGGCCGTGTGACAAGCCGTATTTAGTGCCTACGCCCAAAATCTTTTCGAAATTCTTTTTGAAAATAACATCACACGAGTCATTTCAAGTAAAGTCCTATTCTTCCTTTCAGCTATCCCATTTTGTTGAGGTGTTTTTGGGGCTGAAAATTCATGGTGAATACCTTTTCTTTCACAAAAATTTGAAAAAGAAACATTCTCAAATTCCCTCCCATGATCGGACCTAATTCGAAAAATTGAAGCACAAAACATGTTTTTGATCTTAGAGTGCAAGATTTTGAACTTTTCAAAAGTCTCGGATTTTTCCCTTAAAAAATAAACCCATGTAAATCGTGAAAAATCATCAACAATGACATAAGTATATTTCTTGCCCCCAAAACTTTCTATCTCAAGTGGACCCATTAGATCCATATGCAAGAGTTGAAAACAATGTGTAGTACCAGTGTGTTGCTCATTGTGTTGGGCAGCACCATGGGTAACACGAGTTTGTTTCCCTTTGAGACAATCCTCACAAACAATTTTTTGTTTAAGATCAAGACTAGGAATGCCTTGGACAAAGATCTAGATTAACAATCTTTTCTATGTTACGAAAGTGAACATGTCCCAACTTTTGATGCCACAATGTAGTGTTATCAAGTTTTGCCGAATGGCATACTTGCTTGTCTTCAACAAGATAACAATTATCACTAGATCTTGTACCTGTCATCACACAATTGTTAGTCTTGTCATAAACTTCACAAGTATCTTTATTGAATTTCACCTCTAAATTGTCATCACAAAGTTGACTAATACTAATTAAATTAGTTACAAGTCCATCAACATGTAAGACATTCTTTAAGGTTGGAAATCCAGGACACATTTAGTGTCCCTCTCCCAATGATATTACTCTTGCTCCCACCACCATATGTTATACTACCCCCATGAATTGTTTCATAATCTTTTAAAAACAATTTTGTTCTGTCATATGACGTGAACACCCACTATCAAAGTACCAAGAACCTTCAATATTTGTTTTTAAAGCGGTCAGACACAACATCACATTTCAGATTAGCTTTTGGTTTCCACACCTTTTTTGAATTTTTACCATTACATTTGGGTGTGTTATCCCGTGTCTTTGGGCAACACCTCGGGTAACACCAAGGGACTCGGACAGCTTTTTCGAAACAATATGGCATTTATTTTTAAAATGTCCAGGTGTGTGTGACAAGATTGACACACCTTCCCTTTGTCACATGGTTCTTTTGAAGAAGAATCTTTGTCAAAAAACCGCTCCTTAACAAAACAATTCTTATTATCATTCATAGACAAAGTAGAAAGAATACTATTCAAAGATTCTTGAAAACCAATACTGCTTCCGAGAGGTGTACTCAAGTTCAAGATCTCATCCAATTTGGTAGATCCGAGTGTTGAGCTTCTTCAAGGTGGTTTCGGCTAGAGTCAAATTGCCCTTGACTCTTTCAAGCTCGATTTCTCTCTTTATTGCTTGAACCTCCATATGAGTCACATAGGCCTGGAGTCCTTCATTCTTCTTGGTTAAGGACTTAACCAAATTGTTCTCTTTCTTCCATTCCACGAGCAATGCCTCGTAAAGGTCTTTTAATCCGGAAATGAGGTCATCTTTGCTCTGCTCATCCTCTTGTGTACTTCTGTATCGGGGTTAGAAGAGCTAACAAAACAAACAACATTATTATCACATAATTCATCATACCGTCCGGGTGTGATCACAGATGTTATCTCGCAGTTGGATAACACCTTGGGTAACACTTGTCCTTTTCCGTGTTACTTACCGTGACAAACATGGTTGTTTGATCGGATTCTACCTCTGAGATGGTCCTTCATCCTCATCATCACCGAGAGAAACCCATAGGTTCTTTCCTCTCTTCCTTAGAGTATTTGCACACTCATTGGAATAGTGACCCCAACCCGAGCAAGCATGACATTGAATGGATTCAATGTGCTTTGGATCAGACCTTAAGCGATCCGATGATGCTCTTCTTGGGTTCGACTTTGGGTTAGATGGGAAATTCCTTTTGGCATCGAATCATAGACCTTGGTTTGCTTCTCCTTTGCTTTCACCTGCATTTTTTCATTGTTATACTTTCTAACCATAGAATTGTATTTTCTAGCAAGTAAAGCAACACTAGCATTCTCATCAATTTCTTCAAAAACCTCATCTTCGTTTTCATCCAAAGAACTCGAGGCTTGAGTTTTCAAAACAACATTTTTCCCTTTAGATGCTTCACTTTGATCTAAGAGATTTAACTCAAAGTTTTTCAAAATACTCATTAAAGAATTGATATCCATAGTTGCAAGATTGTGAGCCTCTTCAATAGATGAAACTTTCATATTAAAACGCTCAGGAAGGGTTCTAATTGCTTTTGAGACAAGTTGTTTGTTGGTAAAAGGTTCACCCAACAATTGACACTCATTAGCAATATCAAATAATTTTTCAAAATAAGAAGGAATAGTTTCATTTTCACCCATCCTTAATCTTTCAAATCTGCTAGTAAGACCCCTAAGCTTAGTTTCACGCACACTGCCATCACCGTCACAAAAACGTTGTAAAATATCCCATGCTTCTTTTGCAGTGGAACTATTTTGAATAAGTTTGAAAATATGCATATCAACCCACTCAAAAATGGCATTAAGTGCCTTTTCATTGAAACTAGCTTGGTTGATCTCTTCCATGTTCCATTCTGATTCAGGTTTGACTTGTACGTCACCATCTTCATCGGCGGGTAACATTGGTAAGGAGTAACCATTTGTTATAGATCGCCATGCTCGAAGATCAATTGATTTGATATGCGGCGTAGACGGATCTTCCAATAACAATAATTCGAGCCATCTAACACGGGAAGACGCTTATTATTAGGATTAGCCGGATCATAAGCCATGACACCTAGACCAAGCACTTAGTATCGTCAAGTGACACTGCTCACGATACCAATTGAAATTGTCAATGGCTTCACTGGAAAGAGATGTTACCGTAGATGTTACCCAACACCTTGGTTAACACACCGACGGACGACACACACACACCAAAATAAATAGTTTATAAAAACTTTGTGCAGCGGAAATAAATAACACAAGATATAATTTTCTCAAGTTATATAAATATATAACTTGAGTGTGCCTAGATGGCGAAGACTTTATAATCAATATAGAAAAATTACAAAGCCGAAAGTTCCCTATTGCTAATACAATGATAATGCTCTATGGAACTAAATGAGACAAAGAACGAATCCTATCCTTAGCCAACACTCTCTTAAACACTCTGTGTTTAAGCTAGAATCACAAGGGAGGAAGGATATGCGAACCAAAGAACTTTGTCTCTCTTGTGCTATGGTGTGTGTGTTTGATATTTGGCATACTTCAAATGAAACACACCTAGCCTATTTATAGCCTTTCAATGCCTTGGAGGCTACTCCAAAATAACAGCCTTGGACCTTCAGATCGTGTGTGAGGAGTGGAGAGATTTCTTGGCTTGAATTCCTCATCATTCGCCAACTTCCCTAGAAAGTAGCAACCGAATTCTTGAAGCCCAAGTCCATGCTTTATCACCTTGTACTCTCTTGCTTTCTTTGTATTGTACACTTCAAATAATCAGCAACAACTCCATGACTTGGTCTTCCCACGTTTTTATTCCTTCTTCAATTAATATGGACCAAGCAATAGTTACACGTAAATCTCCTATTTACGTGTAACTCCTTCTCCAACTTCTTCCTTGTTTCTAGCAATTGATCCAACCATATATTAACCTGAAATATGGATCAAAAAAACACATATATCTTGCAAATAATATTAGACATTAGGATATAAAATAATATGGAAAGAATTATTAAATTACAACTCATTACAGTTTGGGTAACACCCAACTGCCAGTGATAGCACCTGTGGTAACACCCACAGTCTGCATTAACACATTGTTTATACGATGTGTATTGACAAAGATTATAGGGCTTCTTGAAAGGAGTTGTTAAATTCTATTATTGTCAATAGTGACAAAAGTCACAAATATAAAAACAATAGAGCTTTTTGAAAGAAGTTGTTGAATTCTATTGTTGTGAACATTGAAAAATGTTACAAGAACAAAAAATATAGGGCTTCTTGAAAGTTGTTAAAACCTATTAGGGGAAATATGTGACTAATGTCATAAAAGAAAAAAAAAACAATAAGACTTCTTGAAAGAAGTTGTTAAATCTTATTGTTGTTGATGACGACAAATAACACAAAATATTTAGAATGAGAACTTCTAAAAGAAAGTGTGTTCGTTGTAAAGAGAATGTGTGTAACGACCCCAACCCTAGGCATTTATTTTTAATATTATATTAGATGCTTTTAATATTTATGCTAGCTTTTTGTGTTCAATCATGTCTTTAAATTCGTAAATTAAGATAAATTGGGTGAGTAGTAAGATTGGAATCTTTTGAGAATTTATTGGATATTAAATAAAGAAATTTGGGGAAATAATAAAAAGGGAAATAAGATAAATAGTGCAAGGAGGTTATTTGAGTAGGATGAATTTTGGGTTAAGGAATTATTTTAAATTAAAAAGGATGAAAGCCATGGGTTTTTAAAGTTCTTGAAGGGGGGGCCATTGGTCTTGCTCCTTCCTAGCATGCCAAGTGGCACCTCCATCCCCTCCTCTTACTCCCCCCCATATCCGGCCCCTCCCCCCCTCCTTTACCCTCCTCACATTACCTCCTTCTCCTTCATTCATCCTTCTTCTTCAACCTAGAGAAAATAGAGAGAACCTCCATTGAAGTCCTCTTTGCCCAAGCCTTGAAGTCAAGCATTTCTTCACCAAAAATCAAGTCTAGGAGCACCATTGGAGTTGGATCACCTAGAGGAAGTCATCTAGCTAGAAAGATCAACATTTCCTTATAAAATCCAAAAGTGAGTTGTTATGACCTCTTTTCATTTATGTGCTCATGAACTATCCATTGTTGTTCTTGATGTTTTAATGGTTGTTACATGTCTTGGAAGTCTTCTTGGAGTTGAGTAATTAGTTAATGTTATGGAATATTGTTGTTGTTCATAAGAAATGATTAAGAGTGTAAGAAAATGTGTGGAGTTGGATTAAGATGGTAAATCATGAAAAATGGAAGTAAAATGGGTTGGAAATTAAGTGGTAATTGATTTGGGTTTAGGTTATCTTGGGGTTTAAATGAATTAGTATAATGTGTATGAAGTTTAGGAAGTCCTTATAAGTTCACAAACAAGGGAAAATCAGTTTGGGACAATTTTGGTTAGGGTTACTAAAGGATTTTATTCTGTTCTGAATTCTGGGTTCAGGGCACGAGTCGTGCCTTGGATGGGGACGAGTCGTGACGAGGGATAAAGGGAAGTCGTGCCTTACTGGGGACGCCAGATTCAGGGGAAGGTCAAGGGGGCACGAGTCGTGCCCTGGCCTGGTTTCAAAGTATCAATTTTAGAGCTGCTCAAACCTAATCAAACTCGAACCAAAATGAAATCTCTTTAACCTAGATTAAAGTAGAATACTTTGGCTACTCAATGACATCTTAAGTGATCAAAATGGAATTGTGGAAGTAGTTTAAATATTGCCCCGAAAATGGTTGATAGGTTTGATTTGTGACTTCACCAAAATAGTTCCAATTTGGGAAATAGAACTTGAACTTTAATTAATGTTATTCAAGGTCGTATAATGACTATGTAAGAGTGGTTTATGATATATAGTAGCCTCACTCCCTATCTTTAGTGAATAGTTGCAATGGTGTAGAAGCCATAGGTTTCACTATTGAACTAATTGGTAATGGGCATGTATCTCCTTGTGGCATTATTATCCCAATTTGTGGAATCATTGAATTTGGTGTATACCTTAATACCCTAAGTATGGATTATTTGGCAAGTTGTTGTGTTGTATCCCGGTGTGGATTTATTGGTACATGATTGTATTGTATCCCGGTGTGGATTATGTGGTTATATTGTTACCTTAATTGAGTTCATATGCATTGGTGATATTATGCATTGTGTATTACATGAATTGTTGTACTATGGTTCGGTTTAGCATGAGTATACATTACCATGTTATTATATTGTTATCCCGTTTTGTGGATTATCTCGAGTATCTATTATGTGCTTGAGCGTGTTTATGTTCGGGTGGGTATGATGGATTTCAATCAATTATTGATTTGTTCAATAAGTGATTGAAGGTTCGTCATACCGGTGACCCTTCCCCACTCTGTGGCCACGGGGTGGGGGTATGCAAGCTACCGTGCGAGCGATAAGTAGCCTTTACATACCGCTGCGATTAGGAGAAACCGGGGGAATGCTCGTATGAAGCCAACGGCTCTCTGCTGATGGCGATGATAGTGTATGATACTCTAAATATAGGGGTCATATATGTATCCTGTTTTTCTTATATGGATCTCGGGGTATGAGACCTATAAGCGGTGAATGTGCATGGAGGCGATTCACCAAAGAGTGGAGTTTTACTCCCACGTTGTACGACTTATGGTTCAGACGGGAAAAAGGTAAAATGAGGTAACGTAAGGTGTTTACCGCTTTCATAATGTGTTAAGTGTTGCCATGCTACGTGTTGCATCTTGTATGGCATCTTGCTGCATCCATAATAGCTCATTGAGATTTATTCTCACCCCTCTCCCTTTACTGTTTTAGATTCCGAGACAGGTGACCCGAACCAGTGAGGTCGGGGTATCATTGTGGACTTTGCTTTTGGGGCTTGACAAGTTAAGTATAGGAGTGGGTTGTTAGGAGTATTTGTTAAGTATTCCTCTTTTATATTTTGTATGGAAAACCCTTTTGTTAAACAGATGTTAATTAAGGTTTCCAATGTATTTGATCAGATATCGGTTTATTAAAGTTATGGTTGGATTTCCTCTAAGTAGAGATATTACTAATTGATTTTAAAATTGTAAGTTTGAAAGGTGGTTTTCTTTTAAAGGCAAATAAATGTTTTAAAAATTGAGATGGTTTTTCTTAGTTTGAGCTCCCTTAGCTCGGGACACGTGTTAGGTCCCGGGTTGGGGTGCTCACAGTTGGTATCAGAGCTTAGTTTAGAGGTCAAGGGTAGATGTCTAAACTAAGGGGGAATGTGTGGAAATTGACGTCGAGTGTTTTATGCAGGAGTTCGTTCTAATGGCTGGAAGCAAGGATGATCAGCGGAAGGTTCTAGAAATTGAAGGAGATATGGATATAGGTGAAATTCAGAATGAAGGGATGATGAAATTATTCAGGAAGTTTGTACAGGATATGGAGACTAGAGGATCAGTTCCGAAATCAACATGAAGGATGTCAAAGTGATGGATTGGAAAGATTTGTGAAGATGAACCCCCGAGCTTTAACGGAGGTCCGAAACCCGTTAAAGGCAGAAAAATGGTTAGCAGAAATGAATAGGATTTTTGAGGTTATAGGAAGTCCCAACAAGGAGAAAGTTAGGTATGCTGTGTTTAAATGTGAAGGTTTAGCTGATCAGTGGTGGCGAGATATTGAAGGGAAGTTGGGAGCGGGACCATACGCCCCAGACTTGGGATAATTTCACCAAACAGTTCGAGGATTATTTCGTTTCGATGGTTACAAGGGACAAGAAGGAGGTCGAATTCTTAGGACTAGAACAAGGGATCATGACGGTGAATCAGTATGTAATCAGGTTTGAGGAATTAGCTAGAAGTTGCCCTCATTTGGTATCGTATGAAGCGAAGAGAGTTCATAGGTTTATAAAAGGTTTGAGGATTGAGTTTAGGAAGAAATTTGGGATTGATAGCTTCACCAATTATCAGACAGTCTTAGAGAGAGCTTATAAGATCGAGAATGGTATGGAGGAAAATAGTGGGAAATTGGAAGGTGAGATTGGAGATAAGCCAAAGTATCTAGGACAAGGATCCAAAGTCATTGGAGATCAGCCAAGAGCTTTAACTTCAGGAAGGATGAGAGAGAAACTTGTGGTAGCTTCTTCGTCTAGGCAAAAATCCAAACAAGATGGGATGATGTGTAAATATTGCAAGAAGATGGGTCACACCGAAGATCAGTGTTGGAGTAAGCAAGGAAATGTATTGAATTGTGGAGAGATGGGGCACTACAAGAGGAATTGCCCAAGGTTTCGACAGAGCGAGCTTGCCAGCAAAGGTGGACGACAAAGAGGTGGTATCAAAAGAGATAACAAAGGGGAACCGAAAGAGAAGGTCTATGGTCGAGTAGGTGTTTCGGGTTCAGGAGAGATAGATCCCTCGAGGTCACTAGAGGTATACTCCCCGTCTCGAAAGTTAGGGGTCATACTTTATAGATCCGTTGCATATCATTTATATTTGGCATCCCATTTTGCTTATATGTGACATACATTGTTTGAAAATTTGTTTTATTGTTAGAGGATTACCGCTCTTATGAGAGAATACCTCGAACCTTCTTTGGTTTACCACGATGGTGATGTGGTTATGGTGAGCATGTATTGCCGGTTGAATTAGTATAATTATCAATTTATGATTTTGAGATATACTTGACCTGGAGGGTTAAGTAGTTGTTGTATAATGATAGACTATCCTAATAGGTGAGTCTCCTTTTTCCATGCCTAAATTGCTTATATTGGTATTTGTTATAGGTGAACCTTAAATGTGAAATTCTGGTTACATGTGGGTATATAAGGTGAAAGTTTTGAATTAAGATGTGAAGAGTAATTGGTATATGCTAGACCTGCATAGGGAGTCTTTTCCAAAATTTTATGTGCTAGCTATGAGTAATTGGTAAATGTGCTTCCGTCGGTATATTTCGTGTGTTGGTTCTGAGTAGGATAAGCAGAATTGTAATTCTTATTTTGATGGCTTTAGGGTAATTAGAATTGATGATCTCTTTGTTAATTAAGGTTCCGGGAAGATCGTAAAAATAATTTGAGAATTGGGTTAATTATTCCTTGTGAAGAATCTTTGTATGCAAAGTTTAGCTAGTATGAGTTAGCTTGAGAGGATTACAAATTTTGGGTTCTATAGTCTTAAACTCGGATGTTACCAAGGATCTTGTGAGGTTGAGTCCGTGATCTTTGAGTTAGCAAGTACTACCAAAGAAATTTAAGAAATTCTTAAGAATTGTAGAGTCGTTGCTTTAGTGACTCTAAGGGAAGTATAAATGGTGTAAGATGTAATAAGGATGAATCATATTGTTAGTAATGGAAAAATAGGTTGGCTCTTACCTTACCTAGTGGACGTGAGAATCTTGTGAAATTTTAAGTGTATATTTAAAGGAAGATCAGGGTGTAGTGTTATGCGAAATGGGAAAGTGATAATGTGTGCTTTGGGGAATTTAACTTAGATAAGTGGGATTTTCTTATCCTCTACTCGGGAGTAGCTACACTTGTGTTGCGTCATTTAAATAGGAACCTTATCTTTTGAAGTTTCCTTTGAGAGTTGTTACCGATCCTAAGAGTTGGAGGATTTAGTTAGTCGAAAGGAAGAGAGTTGAAGACTACCCAAATTCTGGAAGAATAGGTTGTGTTGTGTGACGGATTTTTCCTTCGACTTGAGAAGTTTAATTAACCTTAGCGGGTTTGCGTATTATAACAGTTATCATTCTAGCATTAAGATAAAACCATATGAGGCGTTGTTAGGGAAGAAAATATCGATCTCTAACTTGTTGGGGTGAAATTGGAGAAGCAAGGTCTAAGGTAAATTGGCGCTAAAGTTGTTAATCCATTTAAAGTTTTAGAAAAGATTGGTGAATTGACTTATAGACCGACTTGGGGCAGCTTGCAGAGTATTTGACGTTTTAAATGAAATATCGTAATGTATTGGGTAACATAAGATGTAATACTTTTTATTTTAATATACTTTCTTTGAGGTCGTGAAAATTCGGATTAGTGATGATGGCATGATATTCTCGGAATATTAAGTTGTAGTATCACATTACTTATGAAATTGGAAAATCTTGGAAAAATCATAGTATTGGAGAGACTAATTGGGAAGTGAAGTCCTAGAGTGTTAGGGTTATGAAATGTATAGTAGAATCATGCCATTGAGAACCTAATTGAAAGTATTAAGTTAGAATGTGGGAAAGGTAACTTTTGCTATGTGATCCTTATAGTAAGCGACAGTCAAATTCGGGACGAATTTTCTTTAAGGGGGAGTGAGTGTAACGACCCCAACCCTAGGCATTTATTTTTAATATTATATTAGATGCTTTTAATATTTATGCTAGCTTTTTGTGTTCAATCATGTCTTTAAATTCGTAAATTAAGATAAATTGGGTGAGTAGTAAAATTGGAATCTTTTGAGAATTTATTGGATATTAAATAAAGAAATTTGGAAAATAATAAAAAGGGAAATAAGATAAATAGTGCAAGGAGGTTATTTGAGTAGGATGAATTTTGGGTTAAGGATTTATTTTAAATTAAAAAGGATGAAAGCCATGGGTTTTTTAAAGTTCTTGAAGGGGGGGGGCCATTGGTCTTGCTCCTTCCTAGCATGCCAAGTGGCACCTCCATCCCCTCCTCTTACTCCCCCCCCATATCCGGCCCCTCCCCCCCTCCTTTACCCTCCTCACATTACCTCCTTCTCCTTCATTCATCCTTCTTCTTCAACCTAGAGAAAATAGAGAGAACCTCCATTGAAGTCCTCTTTGCCCAAGCCTTGAAGTCAAGCATTTCTTCACCAAAAATCAAGTCTAGGAGCACCATTGGAGTTGGATCACCTAGAGGAAGTCATCTAGCTAGAAAGATCAACATTTCCTTATAAAATCCAAAAGTGAGTTGTTATGACCTCTTTTCATTTATGTGCTCATGAACTATCCATTGTTGTTCTTGATGTTGTAATGGTTGTTACATGTCTTGGAAGTCTTCTTGGAGTTGAGTAATTAGTTAATGTTATGGAATATTGTTGTTGTTCATAAGAAATGATTAAGAGTGTAAGAAAATGTGTGGAGTTGGATTAAGATGGTAAATCATGAAAAATGGAAGTAAAATGGGTTGGAAATTAAGTGGTAATTGATTTGGGTTTAGGTTATCTTGGGGTTTAAATGAATTAGTATAATGTGTATGAAATTTAGGAAGTCCTTATAAGTTCACAAACAAGGGAAAATCAGTTTGGGACAATTTTGGTTAGGGTTACTAAAGGATTTTATTCTGTTCACTCTGGGGTTCAGTGGCACGAGTCGTGCCCCCGCGGCACGAGTCGTGCCTTGGATGGGGACGAGTCGTGACTAGGGATAAAGGGAAGTCGTGCCTTACCGGGGACGCCAGATTCGTGGGAAGGTCGGTGGCACGAGTCGTGCCTCAGTCGTGCCCGGCTCGGTTTCAAAGTATCAATTTTAGAGTCTGCTTCAAACCTAATCAAACTCGAACCAAAATGAAATCTCTTTAACCTAGATTAAAGTAGAATACTTTGGCTACTCAATGACATCTTAAGTGATCAAAATGGAATTGTGGAAGTAGTTTAAATATTGCCCCGAAAATGGTTGATAGGTTTGATTTGTGACTTCACCAAAATAGTTCCAATTTGGGAAATAGAACTTGAAACTTTAATTAATGTTATTCGAGGTCGTATAATGACTATGTAAGAGTGGTTTATGATATATAGTAGCCTCACTCCCTACCTTTAGTGAATAGTTGCAATGGTGTAGAAGCCATAGGTTTCACTATTGAACTAATTGGTAATGGGCATGTATCTCCTTGTGGCATTATTATCCCAATTTGTGGAATCATTGAATTTGGTGTATACCTTAATACCCTAAGTATGGATTATTTGGCAAGTTGTTGTGTTGTATCCCGGTGTGGATTAATTGGTACATGATTGTATTGTATCCCGGTGTGGATTATGTGGTTATATTGTTACCTTAATTGAGTTCATATGCATTGGAGATATTATGCATTGTGTATTACATGAATTGTTGTACTATGGTTCGGTTTAGCATGAGTATACATTACCATGTTATTATATTGTTATCCCGTTTTGTGGATTATCTCGAGTATCTATTATGTGCTTGAGCGTGTTTATGTTCGGGTGGGTATGATGGATTTCAATCAATTATTGATTTGTTCAATAATTGATTGAAGGTTCGTCATACCGGTGACCCTTCCCCACTCTGTGGCCACAGGGTGGGGGCTATGCAAGCTACTGTATTGAGCGATAAGTAGCCTTTACATACTGCTGCGATTAGGAGAAACCGGGGGAATGCTCTGTATGAAGCCAACGGCTCTCTGCAGTGGCGATGATAGTATATGATACTCTAAATATAGGGGTCATATATGTATCCTGTTTTTCTTATATGGATCTCTGGGGCATGAGACCTATAAGAGGTGAATGTGCTGGAGGCAATTCACCAAAGAGTGGAGTTTTACTCCCACGTTGTACGACTTATTGTTCAGACGGGAAAAAGGTAAAATGAGGTAACGTAAGGTGTTTACCGCTTTTATAATGTGTTATGTGCTACCATGCTATGTGTTGCACTTTGTTTGGCATATTGCTGCATATCATAATAGCTCATTGAGATTTATTCTCACCCCTCTCCCTTTACTGTTTTAGATTCCGAGACAGGTGACCCGAACCAGTGAGGTCGGGGTATCATTGTGGACTTCGCTTTTGGGGCTTGACAAGTTAAGTATAGGAGTGGGTTGTTAGGAGTATTTGTTAAGTATTCCTCTTTTATATTTTGTATGGAAAACCCTTTTGTTAAACAGATGTTAATTAAGGTTTCCAATGTATTTGATCAGATATCGGTTTATTAAAGTTATGGTTGGATTTCCTCTAAGTAGAGATATTACTAATTGATTTTAAAATTGTAAGTTTGAAAGGTGGTTTTCTTTTAAAGGCAAATAAATGTTTTAAAAATTGAGATGATTTTCTTAGTTTGAGCTCCCTTAGCTCGGGACACGTGTTAGGTCCCGGGTTGGGGTGCTCACAGATTTCGTGTGATTATACACGAAATGTTGAATGACATTTCGTGTAAAATTATACGAAATATTTCTTAACATTTCGTGTGAATCTGCACGAAATAACTCAATACATTTCGTGTATTTTTATACGAAACATATCTGATAACGTCGTGTATAATCACACGAAACGTTCTCGTACGGGAGGGACAATTTTGTCCATTTTTCGTGTCTTGCAAATAAGGTGCCTTGCAAATAACCACGCCCGATTTAAACCCTATATATGAACCTAGTAAGTACCTACTCATTTGACCTAATATGTATAGCTATTTGCAGAAAAACGGCTCAGCAACGGAATAGCAAAGGGCATGTGATGTGGGAGGCTGAGAAATCAGAAATCGCTACGGAATAGCAAAGGGCATGTGATGTGGGAGGCTGAGAAATCAGAAATCGCTGACGTGTAATCATCATATTGCATTTGGCCTACTTTAAAATACTTATAATATAGATTTTATCATTGTATAAGTAATATACAAACTAATAAAAAGTATCTTAATTAAAAATGTTGGCGAGTGAAGTACGCATTTATTTCGATACGAAAGACGTAATTTGGTTAGAGATATAATGAAAAAGAAAATTAATGAGTGCATATTTATATTCCAAAATGACCAAAAATTTTTAAATATCAAAAATAAATGAAGAATGACAAAAATAATTGAGACGAATGGATGGAGAAAAATTTAGCACGAGTTCAACTCTAGAACCACACGCAAACAAGAATGGCAAGTAAATGCATGCCAAAAGATCTAAAATGATGCAATCAAATGTCCACGTCATATTTATCCTACTAAACAAAAAATACTCCAAATCTTATTTGTCCTATTATTAAACATGAATATCACCTAGATATGGTGGAAATAATACATAAAAATAACTCATCTCCATACATATATATTTATTTGATTTTGAATTATTAATTTTTTGAAAAAAATGGTGATTTATTATTGATTGCATTGTTATAAATTTACATTAAATTTATTGTTAAGGATCCTAGGTTGGATTTATGTGAAATTTCGAACACCGAAATATATTTTGGCCTCAAATTAAACAATAAACGCACCAAAATCCAATTAAAAAAAAAAACAAAAAAATCTAGATAACTCAAGTTTAGTGGTTGAAGTTTGATCTATAATTTTAATATAACTATCCGAATAAAATTTTAAAAATAACACAACTGCTCTCGACATAGTGTAAAGAAGGCGGCAAACATTCTCGACAAAAGAAAGAAAACAAGTAATAAGGCAAAGAGATTAAAATCTGAATTATGGTGGATATCAAACTATTTTTGTAGCGAACAAACAATCGACTGACGTTTGAATATTGCCAGAAAATGGAATTACAAGGAACAACTTTCTCCTCCATCAAAGTTGTCATGCACACCAATCAATTTATTTATTAAAATTTGAATAATGGTGGTCATTTTAATTGAAGTTTGATCAATATTGAGTAATGTTAATTTACATATCCGAATAAAATTTAAAAAATAATAATTGGTAGATTTCAAAAGTGTATCAGTAACAAATTTTTAATTTCTTTTAAGACAATTTCTTATAAAATTTGCATAAAATTGTTATTAAAAATGATACTCCCTCCGTTAAGGGTCCTAGGGTAGTATTTTACGCTTGTTAAGAATTTTTTTAAAAAAAAATGAATAAAGAATTGTAAGTGGGTAGAAGATTAGAGGAGAGAGAATGTAAAAGTTAAAACATTTAATCTTTCCCCTCTTTTTGATTGGTTTTTTTGTAAATATGTTAACATTATAAGGGTATAATGAATAGTTTTTTTGTAAATATATTTACATTATAAGGGTATAAATATCCGAAATACTGTTTAAAATTTGTCATTTATGAAATGAGACTCTTATTTTATTCTAGAACGGATAAAAAAAAAAAAAGTAGTACTCTTTGAAGTGAAACGGATGAAATACTATCTTTCTCAGGAACCATAATGTTGTATCACGGAGAAAAGAAAATATCTGATAGAAGCAAATTTTGGACATTAATTTTGGGACAAACAAAAGTAACTACACTTGTAGCGCTAGGGCTAGTACAAGTACAATAGTACCATGCGCCTTAATTATTGTACAGGTGACCGAGCCCAAAGTGCGGAACCAGGCCCCCACACTTTCCGTGAAATGTCCGAAATATTGGGCCCCCAATAGGGACCATCAATTTTAAAGAGGCCAGAAGCTCTTTGGATCTTTCATTTTCATGTAGCCCTTTTATGTGGTTTACCCACGTGCTATGCCATCTCCTATCACGTGATTAATCGTACCTTGATTGTTGGGTACTAGAAAACCAGCTAGGCTTACAAACAAAACATCTGTAATACTTGCCACCTAAGCTCACCCCTCTCTCTCTCTCCTCTCTCTCTCTCTCCCCAATTGTGTATATAAAAAGTGTCAAGGTGATGGGGTGAAAGCAATTCAAGCAAAATTAAAATAAAATTTTGAGCTAGTTAAAATACTTGGGCATTGTCAAGGTGTCCACTTTTACCTGCATTTGCACCTGCACCTTACTCTCTTTCTCCCTCGAGCCCTCTTTTGGATTGTTTTCGGGTCATTCACTCCGAAAAACTAATAAATTTTCTATTATTAGTGTTGCGAGCGAGTCTAATATGACCTATTGTGGTGACGTTTTTCACGGTAGTTATGAGAGAAAGGTGCAGGTGTTGATGCAGTTAAAGTGACATCTTGGATCTTGAATTTATCACATGTACAGGTATAGCACGGTAAGTATAAGAGCCATCTTTTGGATTGTTTTCGGGTCATTTGCTCCGAAAAGCTTATAAATTTTCTATTATTAATGTTGCAAACGAGTATAGTATGACCTATTATGGTGACGTTTTTCACAGCTATGAGAGAAAGGTGCAGGTGTTGATGCAGTTAAAGTGACATTTTGGATCTTGAATTTATCACATGTACAGGTATAGCATAATAAGTATAAGAAATTGGATGTTCATATTAATTTTGAAATATTTATTTTTCGTTATTTTTATTATATTGTTTATTTTGATTATTATGGTTATTGAAAGATTTGAGATTTGACATGTAAATAATAATCTTGCCTTTGCATCAAAACTTAATATGAGGAAGGTAAGAAGGCAATTTGAATGAAGGTGACACTAGTTTTACACATATTTGTAATAATTATATAGGAGTATTATTTATCATTTTAATATTGGGAATGATAACATTTGATCATCAAACTTTTACTATTATAAATGCAAACTTCCTATTTTTAATTTAATAACAAATGTGTGCCCTAAACTAATATCGGGTGTTAATTTTTAATAATTTCCGTTAATATTGTTGGTTTGAATTAACGGATGTTATTTTTTTGACATTTTTCCGAGGTAATTTTTTTACAGATTTGTTTTATTTATTAAATAAATTCGTATTTTCAATGAAAGTTTATATTCCTAGAGAAAAATTATTAACATTATTTTTGTTACAGTTTCTTGTTACAATTTATAAATGAACAATTTTCTCTATGATGAGATTGTTTTTAGAAGAAAACGTTGTTATTTTAATATAGTTTAAATTAATTTAAGGTTGAATTATATTTCCTCCGTCCCACAACAAATATTATAAGTTCTCCTTTGAGCATCTCAAAACAAATGCTTTACTTAAAATGTCAATAAGACTCACTTGCGATACGATGCGTACAACAAAAATCTTCATACCCCACTTTTCTTACTTTTCATATTCATAATATTTATTTTTTTTCTTAATTTTCGTGCATTCAATTTTAATAATAATTGTTATGAGAAAGAGGTATATTTTTATGACATTTTTTCAAGTCAAATAAAATATTTGACAATAAACGAAATTAAATTCATTAGTGAACACTTACAATTATTAACTTAAATATTAAATTATTAGTATAATGGTAATATTAAAATAATGGTATAGTGGTCATATTTGGAATAGTTTGGTGGTCATATTGTAATCTTAAAAGTTTGAAAGTATATTTAAAAAAAAGTTTGATATTACCAAAATACATCGGTCGGTCCTATTGTCATAAAACTAGTACTTTCTTACACGTGCCTCATCCAGGGTAACAATACCAAAAAACATAAAGAAATGATAAAATCGCCCCCTTTCCTTATTGGTTATAGTTACAAAAGTTTATTTAGTCACATAAAAAAAATGATAAAATCGCCCCCTTTCCTTATTGGTTATAGTTACAAAAGTTTATTTAGTCACGTTTCTAACATCACGACCTATAAGTAGCGGATTTTACTCACACAAGCAAATGAGAAATATAGTAAACACATAAAAGCATTAGGTATAAAAAAGTAAATAACAAATTCATAGACAGTTAGTACCTCCAAATTTATCCATTACATATTTTGAATCTCATCCACCACTTATGTGGTGTTAATTGAGTAAACGATCAAAATAACTCGCGTACTATATGAATACAACCAAATTGACTCGCATACTATCTAAACTACCAAACTAACCTGCGTACTTTACATAATATAACCAAATCAAACTAAATTACTAACGGTTGTTAATGGGCGTCTACATGTTAATTATATTTTAGAATCAAAATTTTCAAATTGCCCCCCATAACCTAACAAATTTCCTAACTCGCTTAACTGAGAACTAAATTGGCATATTGAACTTCTTCTTCGGTAACCACCTTTCACACTACTTCCTGCCACCACTGCCTACCACCATCCCACCATCATCGCACACCACCACAAACCACCATCTTCCCGCTGTCATCTCTCTCGACTGCCTTCATTCAAAAGCCCAGAAAATTCAAAAATAAAATATAAACCATCATCATCTCAAATGGGTTGCTTTCAAACCCACATTCATTTTCATGTTCCATCCATTCAATTCCTTCCAAATCAAGTGTCAAATTAAAATCACTATCATGAAATACAAATCAAATCTTGAACCCATCACAATCTCTACACGTCTTCATTCTTAGCCTCTTTCTATTTCAGATCTGAAATAGAAATTGTACACGCGTACAAATGCACTCAAACACATAGCACATAGATACATAGACACACATTCACAAACGCATCAAACCATATCTTTGTTTCCAGGTTAGAATGGGGGGAGATGGGTGTTGAACTGTGAATGTGAAGGCGGAAAGAAGGTTGTATTCAAAGAAGATGGGGAGAAGAAGGTGAAGAAGTCGGAAGCTAAAATTCGAGGTAGAGAGGGAGTCGAAGAGGATGGCAGAATGGTTGTGTCGGTAATGGGTAGGGTTGGAATGAAGGTGCGAATTGGGGACATGCGGTGGGCTGTGGAATTCTTTTCAATTTTTCGTTTTGCATCAGGGTATGAATATAAATTAGGGGACAAAATTATTCTCTCTTTATATTTTTGAAAAATATTTTAACGGTCAAAATTTAAACATTAGAAATATTAATTCTCCAAACATCCGCATTTGCAAATTTTCGCAAAATATGGGTCAATATGAAAAAATTGATTCTAAATTTTGTTAAGTTATTAACATTTGTTGACACCCATTAACATATGTTAGTTATTTAGATTGATTTGGCTCATTTATGTATAGTACGCGGGTTAGTTTGGTAGTTTAGATAGTACGCGAGTCAATTTGTTTGTATTTATATATTTATATAGTATGCGGGTCATTTTGGTTGTTTACTCGGTGTTTATTTCTGCCCTCTAAGTAATCAAGCAAACAAAATAGATAAACCCCATATTGAATTTTTCCCTTGGTAATTTCAAATTTTTATAACACTAATACTTAAGTAAAAATATGAAGAAAGTAAAAAAAACATTACAATTCTTAAAATTTAAGAAGTTATAAAATAGATAAACCTCATATTGGATTTATCCCTTGATAATTTCAGATTTTTATACCTTTTATACTTAATACTTAAGTACAAATATGAAGAAAGTAAAAATAATATTACAATTCTCAAAATATAAGAAGTTAGAATAGTTCAATTTTAATGGTAGAATCCAAAATAAATGTCGCATTTGACTTATCAACGTTTTTAAGAAATGTGTTTTACTTGTTGGTATAATGAAAAATTGCTTTCGGACTATTTTCAAATTTAGAAATACGACATTTATTTTGGGATTGAAAAATTGCGACATTTATTTCGATATAGAGAGAGTATGTGAATACGAATATAAAATTGTGAGGTGAGTTTCGTGAGTCTTCTCTTGGAGATTATCCTTTCAAATAAACCCACAACATCCATCGACTCCTAGTCATTCATGATATACATTTTTACCTATCAGGTCAAGCTATTAAAGACCACTTGCTATTCCTTAACCCCATCTTCTTCCGCAACTACCTCGACCCCATCAAGATCGCACCAATGCTTCCGGCCAGCTCCGCCAACACACCCCAGCCAAAGAGAACATGAAGGAGTATTACAATTTCAGCTAACTCACTTTGTTAACATATACTTTCCAAAACATCTCAACAATCAAAACTATATTCCTACAATTAACAATTAACAAATACAATATACATGTTTTATTGAATATTTCAACCAAACTTAGAAATATGGAATGGCTAATCCAGCATCTAGTAATTTCATTGATCAAATGAGACAAACGTTTTATAAATCATGAATAAAATAATAATTACTTCTTATCTTGTCCCATAATGAATGTCAAAAAAATCAAATTTGCTTTTAATAAAGAGTAAATTTGAAAATTTGTTGGACATTCATTTTGGGAGGAGGCAGTACAAAAAAAAAACATTAACCTTAAAATAAAATCTAATTTTAAATGTTAAATAGAAAATAAATCAATTGAATTGACTAAGATCCGGCCCCCTGGAAGTATCTATGAAGTAGATCAAGATTGTGAGAGATTAGTGATGTAAGGTTTCTCTTGGTAGCTATGAAGTAGATTAAGGTGGTTTCTCTTGGTAGCCTAAATGGTCCAAACACGTTGAAGTATGGTCATTACTGATGCAAGGTTCATGATTTTGCAAGGGGCGAAATATATTCCTATTTTAATTTTCACACTGTATACATGACTGTAAGTTGTAATTTTTGATCGAAAAAAATTGTTAAATTGATCTTATACTTCAACTATAAGAGTAGTAATGTGTAAATTATCATATTATTTCCAGGCTATTATTGAAACTTTTGATTTTTTCGATTGAAAAAATTATCTTATATCTGAATTATAAGATGTAAATTGGTCTTATACTTCATCTATAAGAGTTATAATATGCAATTTATGAGAATAATTCGTTACTAGAGTTTAATAATGTGAAAAAATAATCTTATAATTCAATTATAAAAGACAAATTAGTCTTATAATTCAATTATAAAAGAACGATGGTGCCCGTGAGATTTTTGAAATTTCGTATCCTACATTACATTAGATTTAAATCTCGCATGAAGGGCTCTAGAGACAGTCGCCTTCCAAAAAACTACATAAATGTTCAAATTAAAAAAAATGAATTTTACCCATAAGTTTATTTTTGGACAAATCACTTTCCCTCAAATTTCTTATTAAATTTAAATGTCCCACAAGTTATTAAGCAATAGTATATTATACTGCATGCAACATGTAATATAAAAAATTATGATACAACATTATCAATACTAACTCCTTTCACCATTGTAGTCCATCGCTGGAATCAGTCTTCGGTCGCCACCTGATGTTGTATTATATTTAGTATGTAGTGTTATTCATTGTGATGTATGTTGTATGTTTACGGAATAATACAGCGTAGAAAAAAAACTTATGGAGCATTATGATATTTTTTAAAAATTTATGGGGCATTCCAAAAATAATCACAAAATTAATGTCTTTTTTTAAAAAAATGTTTTAAATGTTTTTTTACTAAAATTTTTTGCCTCTCATTTTATTATTATAATATTAAATGTTTAGAGAGTGAATAATAGTAATAATATTTACACATTTTCAGAATGATCTTAAAATAAAATTTGGACTTTTATTTATGTACGGAGAGAATAAAATGCTTTTTAAAAAAAAAAAAAAATGAATGACCACTAAAAAAAAAAAAAAACAATTGTGTCCTTGAGACCCAACTTGACAATCAAATTGTCGATGGCTAATATGTTGGATTTGGGTTGTGTGCTTTACAGTAAGATTACACAAATCCCAAATCTCATATTATATAAAAAATATATGTAAAATACATATTTTTAAAATAAATTATTTTTTAAATAAAATATTTATTTTGAAACGAAGAAAATAATGTGTTTGTGGCAAGTCGTTTGTGTGCCCTTTGTGGACTTTTAGGACCACTACTTTTGGATTGTTCTTCCTGGAATTATACTCCCATTTTGGATGGGAAGGTCAATTTGGGAAGCACATTTTTTTGTTTCTAACGGAGATATCTAAAGTGGGCCCAGGCCGCCGCCACTGGGCCCGACCCTTAAATGCATATCCTTTTTTTTTTAGTGGACAGTCCGACCCGTGAGTCTATGGTGTACAGAACTGGTCTATACTTTATCAATTTGGGTCCCAGACTGGCCTATTGCTCGCCAAGCCCAACCCGTAAATCCTTTGTTTTTGAGAGTTACTATTTAAACCCCAAAAAACTATGAGTATACCCCAAATGAAAAAATTGCAAAAATGTCATTGAGGCTAATTACTTCTTTACCCCTATTTTCATCTTCCCCTTTACAATTAAATTTCACCTACCATTCTTCTTCCATTAATTTACCACACTTACCACCCCTTCCCATTCATTTACAGTCCCCCCCTCCTTCTACAGCCATTACTCCCTCTCTTCAAAATTCTTATTACAAAAATTTTCATATTTTCTTCAAATCAAAAGCAAGAATCATGGATGAAATGACAATCCAAGTAAATAATAATGAAAGTTTCTTTACTTTATCATTATATTTTTCATTTTAATGCAGCAAGTTAAAAAAAAAAAAACGAAATTTTTCATAGTCGGCCAGTATCAGATTCGGGCATAAAGTCGGTCATCGATCGACTTCCTAGACATTTTGCGGCCCATACCCGGCCGACTACATGGACATTTTACCACCATACCGTGACTATTTGGCAAAAAGTCGGTCACCTCCACTGACCCCTTGTTTTTCATAAAACCTCCCTAATTGTTTCATTTATATGTACATAGTTAAAAATTATAGTCATATAAACCGATTTTACCATTATTTTTCATCTATGAATCCTTTAAAAAAAAAAAAAAAAGGAAAAATCAATGGGTCGGCAGGTAGTGGCCGATTCTGGGAATATAGTCGGTCACCTCCAGCCGACTACTTTGAAGAGAAGTCGACCAACAGGGGCCGACTTTCTACTCTCTGTGAGAAGCACCACCGGCCGACCCCTGCAATATGAGTACCATTTACATTTTTTTTGAAATTTTCAGGGATATATTTTCTATGGTGGGACGTTCGGACACTGTTCTCTTGGGTTAGTCACTGACCTGAATTTGAGGTCATCTCATGACTAAAAAGAAGAAAAGGGGATAGAAGAGATGCTTAGTCTCATAGATCAGCCTTGTCAAGAGTTCACAACACCCAAGTGGCTCACTTGTGATACTCCCTTGAGGATTTGTTGTTCTTGTCAATACAAAGCAAATAAAAAAAATTAAAAAAAAATAAAAATAAATAAAGGGTCGGCCAGTACCAGTTGATTTTATAGGTGAAATTCGGCCGGGTATGACAAAATAATTAGGCCAAAGTCGGCAGGCAGTGGCCGATTTTTTAAACAAAGGGTCGTCCAGGAGTGGTCGAAAAATTACCCAGAGTCGGTCGGTACTGGCCGACTATTTACCCAGTGTCGGTCGGTACCGGCCGACCCAAGCCGCCGACCCAAAGCAAACCTCAACAGAAATGAGAGAGGAATCAACAGAAATGAGAGAGGAATAAGGGAAATGGGTTTTGAAATTGAGAGTTAATTTGGGTGTTGGGATTGGTTTGAAGAAGTGGGTTTGGATAGAAAAGGGAGAGAATTCAAGGGTTTTGTAGAGTTTGTTAACTTGATGGGAAGAAGATGAAGGTGAAGGATTAGAAGGAGGTTGAGAAGAGTTGTTGAAGGAGAAAAAGTCTTCTTCTTCTTTCTCTCTCTCTCTCTCTCTCTCTCTCTCTCTCTCTCTAGGCTGTAAATGAAATGGGTGTGGGTGGGTGGGTGAATGGAAGGGTATAAAGGGAAAGTAAAGGGGTGTGTGTAATTTATTTGGGGTGATATTAGTAACGGGGTATACTCATAGTTTTTTGGGGTTTAAATAATAAATCTCTTGTTTTTTTTGTTTTTTAAGTTAAAAATTTTGGGTAGTGGTTAAACGGTTTATATATTTAACTAATTTAAGTACTACATCCCAATCCAATGTTATAGTTCGATTTTACACAAAATTTAACAAAAAATAAATATTATGAATACGAAAAATAAAATTAAACTAATAATCTTAAACTAAAACATGCTAAAAAGAAAATAAAAAACTTAAATCGCAACGAAATACATATTATAATGTTAGCCTCAATAATTGAATAATTGAAAGTTATTTGGTTGATAGTAATTTAGACTTTAGAGCGTGATATTTAATATGAAGGACAAAATATGTTTAGCCCTACAAAAAAAAAAAAGTATATACCCATTGCCATTTTATATCCTAGCGCATTTTGTTTAAAGGTCGCACTTTAATTAACTCTCAATCTCACTTTACACCCTAACACATACTCCCTCCATCCCATTCAGCTTAAGAAAAAATGAAATGGCATGAAAATTAAGGAATATTATTATAGTATTAGGAGAGAGAATGAGTGGAAGAAGTATTGTGAGTGTGAAAAATTAAATAGGAGAGAGAATGAGTGGGATGAATAGTTAGGAGAGAGAATGTTGTGAGTGTAAAAATAAAGTAGGAGAGAGAATGAGTGGGGTAGAAAGAGTATAAAAATAATAAAAACTTTCCATTTTTGGAATTCTTAAGATCGACGAGACGTCCAAAATGAAAAGTTTACTTAAGATCGATGGGACGGAGGGAGTAATGAAGTTAGAAATTGAACGAAAATTGATAATGTTAATATCACATGAAGGCTATTTTGGCCATTTTCCTTAAAAAGAGGAGCAAATATGTAAATTCGTTGTTGATCATCCTCTACGCCAACTCCACCTATAACCACCGATCATCAACAACTACCACCACCACCATTTTTCCGAAATTTGGTCACCATCAACATCACATTTTATCCTCAAAATCGGACACCACAAATACCAAAATTGTGTATGTATCATGATTGTCCAAAGGGATTTTGATCCATAAATTCATTTTGGAACAAATCACTTTTTCTCAGATTCCTCATTAAATTAAATTATAAATTATGATAAATCATCATCAATAATGCCGCATGCCACCATCACCGTCAGTCGCTGATCATTGCCGTCGGCTGCCACCCGTCGCCCACCAAAAATTAGTCGCTGCCTGCCATCATCTATATGCAGTATTATATTCAGCAATGAAGTATTATATACTGTCATGTGATGATGCAGTATGTTAGAGAATAACATGGGAAAGAATTTATGAGTCATTATTATAATTTTTTAGAATTGTTTGGGCATTTTCCCAAAATAAGGAAATACCCGAAAAAGAAAATTAAGACTAAAAAGAGGGGGAGAGAGCGGGATGGATCTAATTTTAAAATGAGAATTGTTATATAAATCCGTAAAATTGTTGAGTAAACCCGTAAGTTAGAATCTTCAAAAATGCCATTGAGTGAAATGGCAAAATTATCCCTAAATCTATTACCTCATTCACTAATGTTAAATAAACCCGTAAAATTGTTGAGTAAACCCGTATACCCCCTCCCTCCCTCATCAATTTTCACCACCTTCCCCTCCCTCCCTCATCAATTTTCACCACCTTCCCCCTCCCTCCCTCATCAATTTTCACCTTTTTACTTAATCACTTCCTTCTTTATTTTTTTACATAAAAAAAAATTACCTCCCTTTCCTTCCTCTTCCTCTCACCATCATTTATCTCCCAAAAAAAAATTCATACATATTTGTTCCAAGACAAGAGATTCAGCAGGCTCATCATGGATGCTCTACCATCGAATGTTAATGTAAGTTTTCTAACCATTTAAATTTGTTAAAAATGTATTTTCTGTTTCGTAGCTCAAATTCGGCCAGTAGTGACCGAAAATCTGTTCAGGTTCGGCCACGCCCGGCCGAAATTCAGTTATGGTTCGGCCACACCCGGCCAAAAATTTAAAATTTTTCGGCTCTGGTTTGCCGAATCTGGGCTTTTTTTCGGTCAGTAACGGCCGAATTTTTGAAATATTTCGGTCACACCCAGCCGAACCATCGAAAAATATTCGGCCACCACTGGCCGAACCTTTGTTTTTCTTCATACACCTCCCTTATTGTTTTATTGAATTGTTGCAGTATTCACTGGGTGACAACAACTATGTCTCGGTTGATTTTGAAAGCGTTTTGCGAGACTACACCCCAGAATTCACAATGCCCTTATTTTTTCGAGACCGGAAAATAATGTTTGAATGGGTGCGTAAAAATTGGGAAGAGCATGGGTTTGTCATCGTAATCGGTCGGCCGGATAACGGGAGCCGTAATTCCGCTCCTCGAATGACGCTTGTTTGTGATCGCTGAGGGACATACAAGGAAAAACCAATCTCTGTCCTCTCAAGAATCTGTCAACCTTGAAATATTGGGGAAAAAAAGAAAAATTGAGAGAGCGGAACAAAGAAATGTGGTTGTAAGTTTCAGTTGAACGCCAGACAAGTCACGGTTGATGGTGAATGGCAATTAAAAGTGGTTTGTGGCTTTCACAATCATCCGATTTGCGAATCCATGTTGGGTCACTCTTATGCCGGTAGATTACTGAAATCAGAGGAGGAGTACGTGATAGAATTGTCACATGCAAATAGCCGGCCGAAGGATATTTTACATGGATTAAAAGAGAAATTTTCGAAAAACAAGTCCATAATACGGACTATTTTATAAAGCGCGAGTGAAGAATAGGGCAACTGAGCATGCGGGTCGTTCTCAAATCCAACAGCTCATGTTTAAATTGACCGATCATGCTTATCACTTCGAATATCGGCAATGCGAGAATACAAATGTCATTAAGGAGATATTCTTTGCTCATCCGAAAAGCATTGAATTGATGAAGGCATTTCCATACGTCTTGTTCATGGATTGCACTTACAAGACAAATAGGTACAACTTACCTTTGCTTGAGATTGTGGGCGTGACTTCAACCAAAATGACCTTCTTAATTGCTGTTGTATACCTAGAGGCTGAGAAAGAAGGAAACTACACGTGGGCATGCGAAGTGCTGAAATCTTTGATGGATCAATCATGTCTTCCTAATGTTATCGTAACCGATAGGGAGCTTGCCTTGATGAATGCAATTCGTGAGACGTTCCCAACGACAACTCATTTGCTCTGTCGATAGCATATCAACAGGAATATTCTAGCAAAATGCAAGAAAATGTTTGATATGCAAGAGATTTGGGAGGCGTTCATCCTTCATTGGAATGTAATGGTCAAAGCTGATACAGAGACATCGTTTGATGACTATTTACGGCGATTATCAGAAGATTTCAGTCAATATCCCGATGCGGTCAATTATGTCCTGAACCAGTGGATTGTGCCTTACAAAGAAAGATTTTTCTCGTGTTGGACAAATCATGTTATGCACTTTGACAACTTGACTATAAACAGGTATATCGGGGGAACTTTATGTTTCTGTCATATGTTTTGATGTTTTGTTAATTATATGCTAATAAATTACGTAACCTATGTTAGGGTGGAGAGTCAACATCTCTTATTGAAGAAACAACTTGGATCGAGCTAGGGAGAATTTGAGACATGTTGGAAACAAATTTATAAACTCATCGAATGCTCCCATATTGCAATCATAGCCTCATTTGAGAAAAGCAGGATTGTGATTCAACACAAATTCAAGTCATCGCTATGGAGTGAGGTTAGAGGCATGGTGTCTATAAATGCATTGGATTTGATTTTCAACTCACTGGATTCTCTATATGATGATAGCCGAGATCCATTGTTGTGTGGGTGTGCGGTGAGATCGACATGCGGACTCCCTTGTCCACATGAGCTTGCACAGTTCATGCAATTCAACTCGCCCATCCCACTTGATAAAGTTCATGCATTTTGGCGTAAGCTAGATACCCTACCGATCATGAGTTACGATGATGATATTGAAGAAGAGATTTGAAATCGGTACAATGAGATTCACAATACTCTTGATTTAAGATTTGAGGCAGCTCCACGAACCGTAAAGAATTTGATTGTTCGGAGATTGACCGAGATTTGTCATCCTGCAACAACAATGGCCAATGAACATGCAGTTAAAACAAATAATAAGGGTCGTCCTAAAGCAAAGAATGCTAAGTTCCTCAAATCCACGAAGCGGGATCCTAGCGCATTTGAGTACGTGAAGGCCATACCCGACCAAGTTTTATTCAACATCGATGCAAATCAAGGTACTCCGATGTTATCTGCAAAAGCCAAGTTACAGGTAACCTCAAAACTATTTATATTATTCAGTTAAACTTTATATCATGAAATAATTAGTCATTTCAACTTATTTTTTCTTTTTTTGAATTTATCTTATAGCCCGTTCGTCGAAAAAGTCAACATGCAATCCAATATCTTAATCAACTACCGGTTTTCATGCATGGTTATATTGAGAAAACAGTTGATGTCCGGGGTGATGGGAATTGTGGCTTCCGGTGTATTGCGGAGTTACTTGGCCGTGATTCAAATGAGTGGCAGTGGGTTCGGGAAGTGTTATATCAGGAGGTTTTTGGAAATCAAGAGTTGTATGCTGAGTTATTCATGGCCGAGGATAGGGTGGATAAAGTTCTTTCTGCTATCCACTGGTTTGATGGACCATGCGGAGAAGCAAATTGGTTTAACGCTACAGAAATGGGTTACGCTGTTGCAAATGCATTCAACGTTGCGTTGGTGACTTTGAGTAACACCTTGTCTTTGACCTTCCTTCCTCTACGAAAATCAATGCCACATAACCCAAAATTGATTTGTATATGCTATGTCAACGGCAATCATTACATTCATGCCAAGTTGAAGGAAGGATGTCCATTGCCACCAGTACCATACAAATGGTATGAAGAACGTCATGAATGTGCAACCGGATGGCTAGATTCTTATCAAGATCGATTAATACAAGTACCCAAAACATCAACTTATGTAATTGATATTAAATAATTTTATTTATGTTAAATATTATGATTTGTGGTATTACATATCTTTAAATAATTTTCATTTATTATTACATTCCATTTAAAGCTATATTAAAATTTAACTAAATTTAACTAACTTTAAATTAAATTAACTTTTTTAATTACGGGAAACACATTGTTACATTCCGTCTTAATAAACAGAAAAAAAAATGGAAATTTTTTTTTGAATGGTTCGGCCGGTAGTGACTGAATTTTATCAAATATTTCGGCCAGTACTTGCCGAAAAACTGAAAAAAAATTCGGTCAGTACTGGCCGAACCTTTGTAACTATGGCAAAAAAAAATTAAAAAATTTAAGCCAATGCTGAGAACACGTAACAATGTTTTTTCGTGAACGTTTCCAAAAAAAAACACACTCTTATTATAAGTCTCGGTCAGTACTGGCCGAACAGAAATGGGATTTTCGGTCAGTACTGGCCGAACTTCTTGACTGGTTCGGTCAGTACTGGCCGAATTTTTTCCAATTTTTCGACAAGTCTTGGCTGTATTCTGCACTCATCAGGGCACGTCCCCGACTCGTCTATGCTGCAACCATCACCCATACACACATATACAAATCCATACACCAACCAATCACCAACAACAACAACACATATACAAATCCATACACATAAAACCATTAACCCATATACACACTCACCTCATACATACACCAACCAATTACTCCATATATATACAAACCATAAATCCATAAATCAATCATTACCTCATTTTCAAACATCAAATACAAAACCAAAAATAATTGTTCATACAATCATTACCACATTTTCAAACATCAAATACAAAACCAAAAATAATTGTTCATAAAAAACCAAAACTACAAATCTATTGTCGTCTTCTACCACCCTGAGAAGTTGATGTCCGTGCTGGGTTTTGAGTTGCTGCCAATGCTCTAAAGATGACGTCCATAGCCTCCTCTAAACTAAATGAGCGATCTCCATCTGTCCATCTCTCAGCAATAGGAATCATGACGTTCCGGACATTCATAATCATATCCCACGGATTAGGGGCAACAACTTCAGTTGTCCTCCTGACAGCGTGAGCCCGCTCAGTAATGGGGTGCACAATAGGGTGTGAATATGCAGAGTACCATTGCAGATAATCATCTGCAGCCTCTTGAGGCACTCTACATCCCCGGAACTTGCGTTTATCGACGCAATTCGACTTCCAGTCATAGAATGACTGGGCAAACATGATCCACCCTACTAAAGACTTCTTATCTCCTCTCGCCATCCCAAGACCAAGTGAAGGATTTGGTATTGTTTGCATGCACCCAAACTGTCGCAAGACCCGATCAGGAAGATGTGGTTCCACAACATTACCGGCAACTATGGCACCTTGATATAGCGCGACTCTAGGAAAAGGATATTGAGCGCGGATACCTTCATACGGCATCCAAATCACCTACAATAAAAACATAAAAAATATTAATATAGTTTCATTTAAGAAAACAAAAATACATGTGAAAATTATTACTACAAAAATAATACTTACTTTCGTGTCCTGAATAATGTCAATATGTTGCCTCTTTACTTGCACGGAGGCAACTGTCGCTGGTTGAGCCCGAGGTGGTAGCCACTTCAATGTGAGCGGCAAATTGGGTAGATAGAAGTTGTTGAAATCGTTCCTAAACGCAGGAAACCTCTCATAAACCCATGCCTCCAACAAGGTTAAGTGCCCGGAAATCTGATGGCAGTTAAACCTAGATCCTTTTCCTAGTTGTCGGTACAGAAAAGCTAACGCTCCGGCTCCCCAAGCATAATTCCCAATTGCCCCATCATCTCTCAAAAAATCTAGATAGCTAGCGTTGACACATGTCCCGGTCTTATCAGAAAAGATTGTGCACCCCAATAAATATAAGAGATATGCCTTAGCAGCACAGACAGCTTTTCGGGGGTCTGAGGAGTACAACTGAGGGGAGAACTTCGATCTCAGTCATTCTAAATTGACCAATGCCCCTTTGACAGGAATTTCATCTTTAACAGCTTTTTTTGTCACTCCCAAAACCTCACAAACCTTATTAAGATGTGGCTGACTAGAATAAGCGGGACTCTCAAATAAGGGTGCACCTACTACCGGAAGCAGTGTAAGACAAGACACATCCTCTAAAGTGATGGTCATCTCCCCAAATGGCATATGGAAACTATTAGTTTTCGTATGCCATCGCTCAACAAAAGCGTTAACCAACGTTTTATCTACGTTGTCATACGCTCCACTTCCATTAACTAAGCACAAGAGACCGGAATTAATGATAGTATTTTGAACCGGCTCTGATACTTTAGTCAAATCCAATTCCCATTTTTTCAATTTTCCTATATGATTAATACACTTTAGGATTCTATCATCTTTACCCTCCCAAATGGATTTAGCAATATGGGTTTCATAGGAAATGAGTAATGTTTTGTACCTCGGGCCACCGGGATAAGACGTTACATCCCCACCTCCCTCCTCATCATCCTCATCATCCTCATCCGGCTCATCTTTCGGCTCATATTCCCGTTCATCTTCCGGGTCACTATCATTTTGAGCCGGAATAAGGTCTATCTGAGGCTCAAGTGAGGTTTCCATAGGCTCATTGTAGACCGATAAGCGAGGATCAACATGTAAATCCTCAACTGGCTCTTGGTTCTGTGAAGATTGCCCTTGAATACGTGCGGCTACTTTTGAAGTCCGTTCGGAAGCAGTTGGACGCTTTCTTCTTGAAAAAATTTGCTTAACTGCAAAGAAAACATCAAAAAATCAAACTCATAGCAATTTTATAACATATCATATCAAAATCAAACACTAACATCTCATTGAGCAAGGTTCGGCCAGGTGTGGCCGAAATTTTAAGAAAGGTTCGGTTGGTCATGGCCGAATTTTTGAGCAGGTTCGGCTGGGGGTGGCCGAATTTTTGAGCATTTTCGGTTGGGTCTGGCCGAATAGATCTAATAAATCGGCCAGTAGTGGCCGAACCACTAAAACCCAGATTTTCGAATTTGTTCAAAATCAAAATCTCTCAAATCTCAAATTGAAGCAAAAATAAAGTAATTTTAGAACGAAGGAAAGAATAATTATCGGATTTTCCTAGGTTTGACATCTTGAATTGAATGGTGTTGAAAATGGTGGTTGTTCTTCTTCTTCTTCTTCTTCTTCTTTGGTTTTGCTTCTTCTTTCTTCTCTCTCTCTCTCTCTCAGCCGTCTCTCTTCTCTCTCTCACTAAGCGGTCTCTCTTCTCTCAATTTCAACCGTTTCTCTCTTTCTCTCTCTAAGGCTTGATGTGGGTGAAGATGAGTGAGAGAGAGAGAGAGAGAGTAAATAAAGAGTTAATTGGGTGGGTGGGTGTGGGTGGGGATAAAGACAAGGGGTATAAAGGGAAAATGGGGGGTTTATTTAATTTATTTAGGGTGGATTTAGCTTTACAGGTTTACTCAACAATTTTACGGGTTTATATAACAATTCTCTTTTAAAATCAGATCCAAATCTACAATCACGAGGGACAACTAAATCCCTCGAGTTGTTACAGATTCATTGTGCGTTATTGGGTAAGTAAAAAGGTTGGCTGGGTGGTGGTGGTGTGGAAAGGATCTGAATGGAGGGAGATAGAGAGGCAGGTGGAAGGGAAAGACGAAGAATGTTGCACGAAAGAGCTGGACTGTGATACCGAAGACGGGTCTGCGGTGGCCGGAGTATAAGTCAAAAACATCAGGATAGGTGGGATGGGCAGTAGGGTCGAAGCCAGGGTAAAGAAGAAGTAGATAAAAAGCTTTATTTCAAGGAGGGGTGGTGATGGAAAAGGAAGAGGGGAGAATGTGGGGGTGGGGTAAAGGAGAATGGTGATTGGGTAGAGGAGAATGAACAGGAAGAATGCAGGTGGTCGTTGGGGATTGAATCCAGGGATGTCAACCGGTCGGGTTCGGATCGGATCTGACTTGATCCGAACCCTATAAACCCTTTATCGAACCCGATCCGAAGGTTTTCAATTCGAGCCCCGATCCGATCCGAAGCTATTGAGTATCAAAATTCTAATAGATTATATAAATAAGGTACAAAAGTATATAATTTTTAAAAGTTTATGATTATTATTTTTTATCTTCAATGAATAATTTTGTTAATAAATAATAAATGTGTTGGTCTTACGAAAAACACATTTTTTTCTAAGCTTAAAAAAAACGTGTTTTACACTGGCACTTTGTTTAACTGGCACTGTCACTTTTTTACACTGCCACTTTGTTACACATGCACTGAAACTTTTATACACTGGCACTTAATATACATGCACTGGCACTTTGTTACATTAACACTGACACTTTTTACACTGGCACTTAATATACATGCTGAAGCGCCCCGAACCGGAGACCTACTTGGCCCCACGTTCAGAACACGCTCGAAAGACACCTAAATTTTTAAAATTTTTGACATGACCCTTTTTGAACTTTTCATTTTAGAAAACCTGTAAATAAAAAGAAAAACTCTAAATAACAAACCATTCAACTTACACAATATTTACAAACCACACACACTAAGTTATTTTACAAACCAAGGAACCTAGTTCCCAAACTTATAGAATTTTACAACCATTACTATGTTGCAAAAATATATACAACAACAAGTCTAGGTTACTACCCCAAGGTTTACATTTACATAATGTAACCATCTAAACCATACCTTGAACAAAATACACCCAACTCTTCGTCCTCACGTGATCAACGTGGCCTAGCCCGAGGCTCTCCTCTATCTAAGAAAACAATAAAAGGACGGGGTGAGAAAAATCTCAGTAAGCTATTATGTATGCAACAATATGCTATGCAATCACACTAGGAGAGCATATAACAACAATTCACAATATATCACATTCTTAAACACATAAAGAAAGATATACATATGAACTCATAAGTGAAATACTGTAACAATGGAAAGGATACTGAGCCAAGGTTTAATCCTCAAAAGAATATCACAATCCGAGTAGCATCATCCGCTGAAGAGACGGTTCCGGAACCCATAATAGTAACCACAATAAACAGGACTATGACACAAAGTCATATCCTAAATAGTGCAACTAGACTACTTCTTGAGCTAGTCCACTACTCCCAAACCATGGCCTATGGCTGAGCAAACAGGGAACCAGAGTACGGACTATAACAGACTCGGCTCGATGCCATTATAGTCCCGTAACACTGCCCAATTCAAGCACCATCTGGACTTGAATCAAAAGCACAGTACTAAATACTTGCTTATAATTTCCGATGATTCCAAAGTAGGGAGTCATACCCATATAACATATCACAATGATACAATTGATAACAAGTATCCAAACAGTAGCACTAAGGCTAAATAATCCTTGAATCATGTAACTTAGGATTCCAAAGTAGGGAACCCTAATCACGCACATCATAAGATGGTAACAATTATCAAAAGTGCAACACGTATTGCCTACACTTTTATAATAACATTCAAGGATATAACACAACCATAACCCATGTATATGAATACACGTAAGGCACAATAAATAAACAATCAGCCCTACATGCTCAATATACAATATTAAGTAACTTCTATACAAGCCCCAAGTTCAATTTACCAAGTCGGATTCCCTTTTGATTAAGTAATGAATCAATGTTACTAAGCCTTTTCCGAACACTATTTAAAGTACTTCCACTAATCCATTTTACCCAAGTAAGATATCATTGTGAAGCTAAAGTGTTCTACTTTAATCTAAATTAAAGAGTGTTCACTTTGGTTCTTGTTTGAATAGGTTTCTGTGCCTTAGAAAAAACTTCAATGACTGCAGGGGAGGGCACGACTCGTGCCCTAGGGCACGACTCGTGCTCTTTTACACCCCACCAGAATCCAGCGTCCCCAGCTTGGTCACGACTTGGTTAAATTCTCAGGGGACGACTCGTGCCCAAGTCGTGCTCAGGGGCACGACTCGTGCTCCCTGTTCAGAATTCAGAACAGAAATTGCACCACTGCAGCAACCAAACCAATTTGACACATACCAAGTTTTTACTCTGTTTTAAGTGCTACAAATCCATACCAAACAGCAACCAATACCAAACCCAAACCATTTCATACTCCTTCTAAACTATTTCAACACCAATGAATCCAATATTGATACCAAACTTGCACCCAATTGCCATGCAACAACTCCTACCAATTCATTAACACCATAACACAAATATGAACCCATTTCCTTACCATTTCACAAACAGCCCAACTCCTTTAAATCTCCATTTTTCCAAAATCCATTTTACTCCATAAAAGATGTTCCAAATTTCCCAAAACTTGTTTATAAACATTAATAACAACAAGAATCAAAGAATAAACAAATTTGGAAAGGAATTCATAATAACTTACCTGAATGATGAAAAATAAAATAATTATTTAAGTAGCTCTAGACGATTCCCTCGCCGTCAAGAACCCGAATCCGCAATCCTTTTCGAAAATGAAGAAGTAACGAAGGTGCTAGAATTTTTCTAACGTAGAACTAGGTTTTGGTGTTTTATCTCCATGGATTTTGATTTGGTGAGGATGAAGATACTGAGAAAGAGAATTTGAGTTTCTTTTACTTAATTCCATGGAAAGGTATTAAAAATTTACACTCAAGCTCCTCTAAAGTTAAAAGAAAATAACTAATACTTGCTACTAACACTAATTACTACTAAGCACCTCAATCACTATAGTCAATATATTAAAAAAATTTCAATTATTATAAAAATCATTTTACACTTTATAATTTATTCCCTTGAGGCCCTTTATTATTTAATTTAATTCAATTACAACCTCACTTCACATACTTTATCAAAACATAATTACACATATAAACTTAACAAAGAGCACAAATGACACAAAACAATATACTACCAACCCAACATATTCAACAAGTGCTAAATTAGTGTCTAGGATTAGGGTCGTGACACATGCACTGACACTTTTTTACACTGGCACCTTGTTACACTAACACCGGCACTTTGTTAAACTGGCACTGACACTTTTTACACTGGCACTTTGTTACACATGCACTGACACTTTGTTTACACTGGCACTTTGTTAAACTGGCACTGGCACTTTGTTACACATGCACTGGTACTTTATCACACTGGCACTGGCACAAACGGGAAAAACAAAACACGTTTTTCCTAAGCTTAAGGAAAAACACATTTTTTGTAAGATTTTGGCATAATATATTAAAAAATATTTTAATTTACTGTAAACTCTTTTAAATATGCAATAAAAAATTAAAACTAAAGAAAGAAAAAGAAAATAAGAAAGACAAATAGAAACGAATAAAAGAAAGACAAGAAAGAAAAAAAAAGAAACAAAGGAAAAAAGAAAAAGAAAGGAAAAAAGAAAAAGAAAAAGAACAAAAAACCCACTTCTTCTTTCCCAATTCCGACAACCTCCTGCTTTGCTCTCGTTCATTCTTGCATCCACATCTTCAAATTATCAATCAATCGACAGCGCAGGAGAGAGAGAAAGGGGGACTGGAGGTGACGGCGAGCGGAGAGAGAGAGAGGCGACGACGAGAGAGAGTCGAGCGAAGAGAGAGAGGAGCGGATAGAGAGAGAAATAGCAGAGAGGGAAAGAGCGGATAGAGAGAGAGAAAGAGGCGCTGGATGGATAGAGAGAGAAAGAGAGGTATATATATATATATAAACCCTAAATTTTAGTGATATACATATTTTGGTCGGGGCGGGTCTCGAGTCGGGTCAACAGTGGTACTGAACCCGATTCGAACCCGATCGGGTCATAAAAAATTGAAACCATATCCGAAATTTTCCGATCGAATCACCTTTGGTTCGGATCAGGTTCGATCAAATTGTTGTCCCCAATTGAATCTGGATGATGTGGGTGTCTTTTTTTTTTTTTTTTTTGGGTTACTCGTTTTGGTTAATTAATGTTTTTTTAATTACTCCACTTTTCATTATTTTTTATATGATAATAATCAGTTAAAATCTTAAAATAAAAAATATTTTTTGCACATGAGATTTATTTTTGGCATAAAATATTTATTATTTCAAATAAAAATAATTATTTTATTTCTCACAGTAATAATAATTATATATTTTATATTATTAAATTAAATTAATATAATAAAAAGTTTAAATGGAAATGATCCTTATGTGACATGCACTGGTGCACATAATCAATTTTCATTAGATTTGTAAATCCGTTAAATGATAGGGTGCAAAGTGGAGTTGCAGTTTAATTAAGGTGTAACTTTAAGACATAATTCGCACGAAAATGCAAGTGAGAATGGATGTATACTTTGAGGAGCTTAACATATTTTGATCTAAAATAAAATAGTACTAGTACTCTTGTCAGTGCCAATGACACAGTGAAAATATGAATTTGTTCGATCTTATAAAAGTGTATAACTTATTCTGCGATAGGGGGATAAAGATGTCGATTGTCTTAATGTATGGTTAAAGTCTTATATCATCACCCGAACATTAGTAGCATCATTGAGATAATATTTAGTCTTGCTTAATTTGAACTTAATAATTAAATTGATTAACCTGGTGAAAGAATGTAATTTTTTTTATTAAACTACAATCTTGATATTGTTGTGAAATTGGGGGGGATCACCACATCCACTAGCCCATACTAGCAGTCATCAACTTGGAGAAAATAAAATCAACACATAATAATATGAAAGAACAAGAACAAGAACACCGATAATTTGTTAACCCGGTTCATTCACCAACTCGTGAACTACATCCGGAGGCACCAAGCCAGGACATCACTATAATAATATATGAAGGATTACAACTTTACATATGCACTCACACAGATCTAGCATAGTAACTCTCCATGAGCAATCTCTCATATACATTATCTCACCTTCCCAAGAACACACAAAATAACACAGTCATGGCCGGGTTGTAGGATCGCCCCCATGGCTCTCCTAGGCCCCCGGCCCCCTCCTAGATACTATTTTGTGGCTCTCCTTGATATCCTAACTTTTCCCCTCTTTGGTACAAATATTATGGTGGTAGTCACACTGTATTTATAGGGATACAAAACCTATTTCTAATCAAAACCTGCCTTACCCGGAATCCTTGAGACGGAAGGAGTATAACCCAAATAGGAAACAGAATCCTCTGCGAACAAAACCCTTTCATGCCATGCGGCGCGGTCGCCCATGCGCGGTCGCGCACATCGCGGCCGAAGATTATGCCCCTCGACTTGTCCTCCAAGCGCGGCCGCTCACCCTCAGCCGCGGCCGCCCTCCACGACAGAAGCTCCTCCGACGCCTTTCTTCCTCCATGGTTTTGATCTCTTCTTGGTTTTGGCTCCAATCCCAACAATCTCCCACCTGGAGACATAAACCACCATTGTGACATGCTCCCATCATACTCCCACCTGAGAATGATCCACCAAATATTTTCCCCACCATTTTGAGCCACCACGCTCCTCCACCATGAGCCACCACGCTCCACCATCATGAGCCACCACGCCCAAGTAACAAGGCGAGTTGAAACCAAGCGACGCTTCAACCACTCCGTGTTAGATCCTTCTTGCCTCCCCAAATCAACTTCTACCTTGATTTATTTGCAAGACTAACTTCGCCTTCTCCCTCCTAGAACCACTCCCCTTGCAATGCTCCCCATGAAACTCGGACACACCTTGCTTCTTGCATTGTCTCCTTGTGATCCTTTTTCTCGCTCTCTTGTTAGGTACTTGTGACTGTCTCCTTGCTGGCCAGCTACACGTTGTCACCTCTCCACCCTAACACACCGTTTATTGATGTCTCTCCTTTTTTACACCAACAGTAGGCCCCCAAGCCTCTTGCTCCCACCCGGAACGAAATTGATGTTGTCGGTAGAGTACAACATCCTCCTTACCCCTTATCCGTCGTTTGCGAGAAGTCCTCCTCTTCCCACGTGGTCTAACCGGCTTATACCACTCACCTTTGCACGAAAGATTGTATCAAAATAGGAAGCAAATTAGCTGCAGAAATCCCTTCCCCGTCATCAGCGCGGTCGTCCTAGCCCCCAAGCGCGGCCGCCCTCGAATGGAATCCACCGAGCCTCAAGTTCTGTCCAAGTGCGCGGTCGCGCACCACCACCTGCGCGGCCGCCCTCAACCCCAGAAACTGTTCCGACGATTTTTCCTACTTGATCTCACCAACTCTTCCGACTTAGACTTCTTTTCTTTCATATTTTTCTCCAACCACCTTGACTGCCCCAATAACCCTTGAACATCTCTTGATCTCTGCATCTCCAAAATTCCACCTCGAATTTCTGCATATCTCAACAAGAAACAAACGAACTCTTCAGACTTACCGATCTTCCGCACGATCGTATACCTATTTGGCACGTGTCTTGCTTCGACCATAAACCCTAGAAGCTCTCAAATCCCTGCACGTCTTCCACACGAAGAATCTGCACAAAAATCTGTTGTCTCTTTTCTTCACCTTGGATCTCTCCTAGATCTCGAACCAAAAAGCTCTGATACCAGTTGTTGTGAAATTGGGGGGGATCACCACATCCACTAGCCCATACTAGCAGTCATCAACTTGGAGAAAATAAAATCAACACATAATAATATGAAAGAACAAGAACACCGATAATTTGTTAACCCGGTTCATTCACCAACTCGTGAACTACATCCGGAGGCACCAAGCCAGGACATCACTATAATAATATATGAAGGATTACAACTTTACATATGCACTCACACAGATCTAGCATAGTAACTCTCCATGAGCAATCTCTCATATACATTATCTCACCTCCCCAAGAACACACAAAATAACACAGTCATGGCCGGGTTGTAGGATCGCCCCCATGGCTCTCCTAGGCCCCCGGCCCCCTCCTAGATACTATTTTGTGGCTCTCCTTGATATCCTAACTTTTCCCCTCTTTGGTACAAATATTATGGTGGTAGTCACACTGTATTTATAGGGATACAAAACCTATTCCTAATCAAAACCTGCCTTACCCGGAATCCTTGAGACGGAAGGAGTATAACCCAAATAGGAAACAGAATCCTCTGCGAACAAAACCCTTTCCGATGCCAGCGCGGTCGCGCAGCATGCCCAGCGCGGTCGCGCACATCGGCCGAAGATTATGCCCCCTCGACTGTCCTCCAAGCGCCGTCGCCCTCACCTCAGCGCGGCCGCCCTCCACGACAGAAGCTCCTCCGACGCCTTTCTTCCTCCATGGTTTTGATCTCTTCTTGGTTTTGGCTCCAATCCCAACAGATATTTGATTCAAGCTCTGAAAGGATTCAAAAATGTTATAAACTTTATGGGACGAGAGTTATATAAAAACTAACAAAAGTGTATTTCTTTGAAAATGCAAAAATAAAAGGAAAGCGATTTTTTTTTATTATTGTAAAAATAGAGTACAGTAATGTTAGTACCCGATCCGAAAAAAGGGACTGAAATGCAATTCGGGAAAATCTGGGACTAAACTGGCATTTGGAGCTTTTGGACCAAATAGGAAATATTGGAAAATTCAGGGACTAAACGGGAAATATGGAAATTTGGGACGAAATTGATATATAAAAATTCCTGTGATTAAATGAAAAATAAAACTCCAAAGAGCGAAGTGCAAAAGAAGTCATTAAAGTGGTCAAAATGCGACTGCAAAATAACGGGACGAAACGAATAATATTTATACAAAATGAGGCCTTTGCATTTTGCACCATTTGCACCAGGATGGCCGGCCAAATCACCTTGTGGCCGAGAGATCTAAGCAATTTGGGGTCAAGTTGTTGCAATTTGGGCCAAGAGAAACAAATTGGGCCAAGCATTAATTCAAGGCAAAGAAGTGCCGATCGACCATTGTCCGCTGCCGCCAGAATCTTCCTTCTTGTGCCGATCGACCATTTATCAGCGCCGCCAGAACCTTAATTTAAGTGCCGATCGAACCTTAAATTAAGGCCGATCGACCCTTTATTTTTGTGCCGATCGAACCTTATTTTTAGGGCCGATCGACCCTTCAGCTGGCCCAGCCCAAGTACCGAAGCACTATAAATAGGGGTGCCCGGCTCCCTACTTTGACACACAATTTACTCGGGAGAAGCGAGATTACACTTGCTTTACCCACAGTTTTTCTTACTCTCTTCGAATCGCCCTAGATTCGACCTCAAAGTCTTGCTACAATTGGTAAGACTCTTTTTAATATTTTTGTTCTTTATTATTATTGTCTTTATTATTATTATTGTTTGCATGCTTAGTATATTTTAATTACTTTATTTCTTGCTTATGTCATATATGCTAGATTTAGGGTTGTTTTAATATATTTAAATATGTAATAGCCGAGGATGATCTAAGGTTTCGCCCTAAGAAACCCAATGGATCTAGGAACTATTTCTTTCCTTCCGCCTTAGTTATAATTATCCCATGATCAACAATCCCCCAAGGATGAACGTTGATTAGTGCACCTTCCGAGGGCCTAACTCAAAGGTTCTAGGGTGTGATCATTAATTAATTCTTTCTCTCCCCTCCTCCTTATGCATGATCCCGTTTCTTCTATCTATTTCTGTAAACACCGCACACAACCAACACCCCATATGCTAGAAAGACCGATCCGTCGGGCAATAGGAGTGATAGCGTTTCTTCTTCTGTTGTAACTTGACCCCCGAACCCAATTACATGTTTAGCCTTTTTTCAAAGCTTTGGGCTATATCAAAGTGGCGTGGCGACTCTCAAAATTAAACTAATATTTTAATATGGTTTAAATCGAGTGTCACTAAATGAATATCCTATTTCAATCCGACTTTATATAATTAATTATTTCAAACTTCCGAATGCGCGTTGCATCGGGACGGGGTATTCACAGTGGCGACTCTGCTGGGGACTGTTTTTGAAATCTTTTCAAACTAAGTGGGTCAGACTTTCGTTTTCTTGTATGGTGTTGTATTTTTACTTCCTTTTTCTTTTTCTCCTATTCTTAACTGTTGCATTGCATGCATGCATCTTATAAAAAAAAATCTTTCTCTTTTTTCCTTAAAAAAAAAAAGAATTAGACTTTTTACCTCACACTACCACTAGAGTCCGTGTCACACTGCACAGCTACCCCTTAACCCTTCGGAGAAGCCAAAGTGCGGGAAGTGTGGTGATCATGTTGCCTCCCTTCCGAGTCTCACTTGGCCATCCACTCATCAGTGCGCTTCGGCTGCACGGTGGGAGCCTGAAATCTAACCCTTGTGTCACCCACTTTGCTAAGAATACACTCCTTGTGACCGGTTGGTTTGACTAGCTTTTTCATGTAGACAATTAATAAGGTCTTTATGTTGAGTCACTACGAATCAGTGATAAGTCAAGATCTATAGAGAGAAAAGAGCACAAAAAATTTGATTTCCTTTTAAAGGATGTGCCATGTAAGGTCGAGTGCTTGTTAAAAGATCTTGTCTTATCATAGGTCTGTAGTACTTCCCATAAATATCATCTTAAATGTCTATATGAGACGATTAGTCGTTAGGATCCACCACTTTAGGACATTTAGTTAGTTGCGAAAAAAGGGTATCCCTTCCAACCAAGAGTAAGGTCTATAAAATAGAGGGCTTTTTTGTAAATAAAGTGCTTAACTATCCCTCATTTCTAGGACCCTTCAAGGTCCGCTCTTCATTTTTAGGACCTTCCGAGGTCCACTCCTCATTTTTAAGACCTTCAAGGTCCACACTCCTCATTTTTAAGACCTTCCGAGGTCCGCTCCTCATTTTTAGGACCCTCCGAGGTCCGCTCCTCATTTCTAGGACCCTCCGAGGTCCGCTCCTCATTTTTAGGACCCTCCGAGGTCCGTTCCTCATTTCTAGGACCCTCCGAGGTCCGCTCCTCATTTCTAGGACCCTTTGAGGTCCACTCCTCAATTTAGAACCCTTCGAGGTCCACTCTCCATTTCTAGGACCCTCCGAGGTCCGCTCTTTACTTCTTGGACCCTTCAAGGTCCACACCCTCTACTGCGGACCGCTCTAGGATCAGTCTCTCTATCTTGGACCGTTCAAGGTCCACTCTTTGACCCTTCGTGGTGCTCTTCCTATACTATGTCCACTCTCCCAATCTTGGACCATTCAAGGTCCACTTCTCATATCTTGGACCGTTCGAGGTCCACTCCTCATATCTTGAGCCGTTCAAGGTTCGCTCCTCTTCTCTTGGACCCTTCAAGGTTCACTCCTCTTCTCTTGGACCCTTTAAAGTCCATTCCTCTTCTCTTGGACCCTTTAAGGTCCACTCCTCATCTCTTGGACCCTTCAAGGTCCACACTCCTCATATCTTGGACCGTTCAAGGTCCGCTCTTCTTCTCTTGGACCCTTCAAGGTCCACTCCTCAATTTAGAACCCTTCGAGGTCCACTCTCTCTATCTAGGACCATTAAAGGTCCACCTTTCCACCTGAGACTCTTCGAGGTCCACCCCTCGTCTCTTGGACCATCCATGGTCCATTCCTCTACCTTAGACCCTCATGGTCTACATCCTTCAAGTTAGGACCCTTCAAAGTTCTACCTCTCATCTCTTGAACCTTCCATAGTCTGCTCCCTTAGCCTTAAAACCATCCATAGTTTAGATCCTTTATCTCTAGCACCCTTCAGCCAAAGACCCACCTAGATCAAACCTCTCTCGACCCATCTAGATCAAACCACCATCTAGGGCCTACCTAAGCCAACTTACCAAGTCCGATTAGCTCATCTAGATCACCCTCACTTATATTTGACCAAGGATCGAGTCATCTTCCTCTCCCTTTTTCACCAGACGGACTCTTTTACATTCATCCTCTCTCTTTCTCTAAACTTAAACCTGGTTGTATCATCAATCGGGGCCCCCTCGAACTACGGTGACCTGAGACTCGTATCTTAAATGGTAAGGGTTACGTAGGCAACTTCAGTCCGGTCAAACTCAAAATTGTGGAGGTCAAATATTTTCTCGAGGATGCCTTAAGATTAATTATGAATCTAATTCAACTCATTGGCTTGACTCCGCCATATGTTCTGCTGAATTCCACATCATGTCTCTGGAGAAAAGCATTGAAGCCCTCAAAGAAGTCTCAAACATGAGGTTGGGAGTGATCAACCTCCTCAAAGACATGCATGAAATTGAGCAATACCATTTGTCTTGCATTCACGAGTGCTTGAGAAGAGATCCTCCTCCTGTGCAATTCCAGAGTCCCTATCATCCACATGCTTATGGTCCCACTTATGGTCCAACACATCAGAATTTCTCATTCAGGATGCTTGTCACGTGGCCACCAACCAACTAAAGGCATCAATACCCGAGAAGAAGATCAACAAGGAACATTTTGATGACTTAGGAATGCCTGTGGGTGAGTTCTTCGACATTTTGGTGGGAAAGAATTTGATCAAGCCGCTCGAGAACTACAAGCCTATTAACCCAAAGGAAGACTTAGATACATCCAAGTTTTGCAGATACCACAAGTACGCTGGGAATACCACTGACAAATGTGTGCAACTGAAACGCTCAATTCAAAGATTGATCAACCAAGGGAAGACCCAAGGCCTCATTGATGAAGGAACCCTCACCCTTCGAGGGAAGATTTAGATTCATTCAGTCTTGTAGGTTCTAGTGCGTCTTTTTTACGTCCATTTTTGGGCATTGATATGTAATGTCCACTTTGAACTAGTTACTTCAATAATAAAAAAGGTCTTTCTTTCTTTTCTCTCTAGACTTGAGACATAATCTCGCATTACTTTCAAGAAGATTGTTTTATTTATAATTATCACTTGGTTGCTAATCTCACTGATAAACTCATCGGCTAATAAAGTAAACAATGAATGAATGCTTTGATTGGAGTAAACAACTCACCGTTCCTTCTTCATACACACCATCTCTATACACCATCTCTATACACCATCTCCATACACCATCTCTATACACCATCTCAATACACCATCTCCATACAACTGTTGGTGTTATGCCCTAGGCCTATGATTGATAGACTTATGTGTTGACATTATTTATTATTATATGAGATGTTTATTATTTGATTATTATATGTTTTGTATATTTGTTTATAATAATCTCTGTCCCTAATTATTAAGAGAATAAATTAGTATAATTGTCAATGGATAATCATGTGATGATTATATGCATAAGAGATGCACATTGAAATTATGGGTACTTGTTAGAGAACAAGTGACTGGACATGACCCGCATGAGATTTATGTAATGGTCAAAAGTCATACTTAAATCTCATACGGTTACTTCATTTATTTCCTAGACCTGAGACTATCATAACCTTACATATGATGAAAGCCATGTTTGATTTTAGTCAAACGATATCTTAACACGATATCTATAAAGGCTATCATTGGCATGATCGGATTCATGATGGGAAGGATGATAAGTCAAGAAGGAGTTTGTCCCTCGAAAGAGAGATGTTATGCTTGGGCCCCTCGATGAGTGATAATGATGAAAGTGTATGGCCGTACCCCAATATGATTGGAATTATCATTATACTCAAGAATCGAGAAAGCATTGAGCAATAACAAGTCGACAAGGACCATGACTTGTGTTCAATATAACATCGTGAGACAAAAAGGGATAAATGGAAGTACACCGTTGGAAACGTGAACTCTTACGTTGCATCATTTGGGTAGACATAATGGCTTGCTAGAGTCCGCTTATGTCTTATGAGGTTCGATATGATCGATCTCATTGCCAACATGATGTAATCCTATTGGGTCACACACAACTAGAATGAATTGGTTGAACCGGAGGAAGAATGATTGAGAGACACGTAAAGCGGCTACTTATGTCACGCGACATATCAAGCCAACGGCTTGATATACCGCGCGACATAATAGGCCAATACGCGGTATTGACACTGTCTCTCCTAATTTGATTAGAAGAGGTATTTACACTATTTGTAGTATAAATACGGGGTTCTCGTCAGACCTAAAAGCCTAGCCGAAATTTTAAAGCAAAATTCACAATAAAATTCTCTCAATATTCTTCAAGGTTTAGATCTAGCAATCGACAAGAAATTGTTCTTGGATTCATTCGAAGGTGTGGATACCAAAAGAGGGTCTTCGCTCATTCATTGATCAAGACCTAGAGTTCAAGCAAGTTGAAGAACGAAGTTTGTGATTCAATATCACATAATCAAATCGTTCGATAGCTCAAGACCGGAAAGCGTTTCAAGGTTGGTTTAATTCTATTTCATTGATATTCAAATTAATTGTATAGAACGGATCCTAGGGCTTCTTGGGTTTTATGTTTTAATGCTTAATTCCGCTGCGCATGGACCCGTAAAACCCAACAGTGGTATCAGAGCCCCGTTCGTATGATTAAGTTTGAATTAACATGCTAGGTTTAAGATATAAATTGTTTATATGCTTATTGCATGTTTTGTATGTGATAGAATTTTAATTGTTTATGTGAAACAATGTGAAAATCGTTTTCAATTTATGCTGAATTAAATCTGTAAAAAGGCTGTTTTATGTGATTTAATTGGCTGTAATCTGTATTGGTTCGAACTGAAATCTGTAACCTTGCCGCCTATGTCGTGCGACATATCGAGCCATGTGGAATTCAGGTTATACGGCATGTTAGATCGCGCGACATATTAAGCCTATGGCCGATGTTGTCACGCGACATAACAAGCCAAAACCGGCGTAACTGTTTGTTCAAATTTTACGCTATTCTATGATTGTGTTTACAATCTGATATGTTAATATGAAAATCTGGATGTTATAAAATTGAGTTTATAAGTCCGCGATAGATTGATTCATTGATATACATGATTAATTGATTAAAATATGATTTTAATAATTATTGCAATGTGTATGAAAAACTGGATGTTATAAAATTGAGTTTATAAGTCCATGCTAGATTGATTCATTGTTTATGCATGCTTAATTAATTTAAATGTGTTTTATTAATTGTTGCGATGCATGAATTATTTGTTCTTAATTGTTAAGAATTATTAAATTAGATGTTTAGTTGAAACATGATATTTAGTTTCCTAATATGTTTAGATTTAGACATTGTAAATTTTGGATCTTATGATTGTTTATGGAAACAAGTCATAAATACGCGAAATTTAAAAGGAAAGCGATTGTTTATAAAAGGTAAGGATTATGTTGCCTAATCGTAGTTGATTTCTAATTATGCATGTCTAGGAGAGTTTGTCTAAGGAAGAGTTGGTACTTAAGAAGTCCTTGCGGCTCACCTATCTTCCCGGGAACTTACCCGGTGCATGATTTTGACTATCTTTCGATATGCTTATAATTTACCTTTAAAGAACCTTCATTTAACTTTTAAGTTCTTTATGCCAATTCATGATTAAAAACACTTGAGACCATTCGGATAGTTTTGGGTGGGCTTGCCATAGCAAGGTGCTTTGATTCTATTCGAATGCGAGCAAGATGAGGAAATGGTGGTTCCTATACGTTTTAAAGTGAATGAACTTAATTGGGTTATCAAAATGGTTTTGGACCCAAGGCATAAGATGAGATTAAAATATGCCTAGACATATGATGTCTTGAATTGATCTCATAAAAGATCTAAGAGTCATATATGTGATATGATTGATGTTTTCTACCTAATTAATTTAATTTTGAGCGGTTTGCCATAGCAAACTTGAAATTGAATTAAAGTTGGATCTTAGCCCATTAAATGTATATTATGCTTATTTGCATTTGAAGGTGTATAATTTAGTGGGAGCATTTATTTAAATGCACTATACTTCTCATATGATATGTTTACTTATATGTGTTCATATTTTATGTATATCTTTTGTAGAATAAATGGCATCAAACAATAATCACTTTTCACTGCGATCTGTCCTTGAGAAGGAAAAGTTGGAAGAGAATGGTACAAACTATATGGATTGGATCCGTAGTTTGAGAATTGTTCTCAAACAAGAGGAGAAACTGTACGTTCTCACTGAACCTATTCCACCCGAACTCGCCGCCAATGCCGCTAGGGCAATAAGGGAACAATATCGAAGCACAAGCGTGACTCTACAGATGTTAGTTGCCTTATGCTCTCCGCCATGTGCAAGAGTCTTGAAGAATCTTGAGCACTTGGGGACGATCGACTTAAACAATCGAGTGATGGAAATGTTCCAAATTCAAGCTAGGCAAGAAAGGTACAACACAGTTGCATCCTTGACCTCATGCAAGATGAGTGAAGGACAAGCTGTTGGTCCCCATGCTCTCAAGCTAAAGGGCCACATTGAGCATCTTGAAAGGCTCGGTTTTCCAATTAGCCAAGAGTTGGCTACCGACATAATACTGAATTCATTACCTAAAAGTTTTAGTCATTTCATAATGCACTATAACATGGGTGGAATGAATAGAAACCTTTCCGAGTTAGTTCAAATGTTGACTACCGGAAACCAAGATTGTCGAGAAGAAGACCGATCAAGTGCTAATGGTTAACAAGGAAAGGGTTCAAGGGCAAAGGAAAAGCAAAGGTTGCTAATCCTAAGGCAAAGGTTGCCAAGCCCAAAGAGGCATCCAAGCCTAAAGCGGCTAATCCTAAGTCCCGAGAGAGGACGCAATCCGCTTCCATTGCAATGAGATTGGACATTGGAGGAGAAATTGCGCAAAATACAAGGAAGCAGAAGAAGAGCAAAGGAGTTGCTTCAACTTCAGGTATCTTTGTTATAGATATATTCCTATCTACTTCTAGTTCTTGGGTATTGGATACCGGATGTGGAACTCACATTTGTTTAAATGTGCAGGGTCTAAAGAACGAAGGATGCTTAAGGAAGGTGAAGTGGACCTACGTGTGGGGAATGGAGCAAGAGTTGCTGCATTAGCCGTAGGAACTTATGAAGTTACTTTACCTAGTGGACTAATACTTGTTTTGAACAATTGTTATTACGTTCCAGCTTTAAGTAGGAATATTATTTCGATTTCATGTTTGGATAATGAAGGTTTTAATTTTCTTATATGTGATAAGAAATTTTCTATTTACAAGAGTGATATGCATTATTATGCTTCTTGTTTCATTCAATGGCCTTTATATTCTTGATGTTGAAAATCGCGATAATGATGTCTATAACATTAACAAGAAATCTAAACCCAATGATGTAAACCACACTTACTTATGGCATTGTCGTCTTGGCCATATAAACGAGAAACGCATTTCTAAACTCCACAAAGATGGATTTTTGGACTCACATGATTATGAATCATATGAGACATGCGAATCTTGTTTACTTGGCAAGATGACCAAGGACCCATTTACCAAAACCGGTGAAAGGGCGGGCGACTTATTAGGACTCATACATACCGATGTATGTGGGCCTATGAGTAGCGATGCTAGGGGAGGATTTCGGTACTTCATAACATTCACCGATGATTATAGTAGATTTGGATATGTTTATCTAATGAAACATAAGAGTGAATCGTTTGAGATATTTCGAATATTTCAAAATGAGGTGCAAAATCAACTTGGCAAAACTATTAAGGTACTTCGATCCGATCGAGGTGGTGAATATTTGAGCCAAGAATTTGTGATCATCTTAAGAGTTGTGGAATCGTTTCTGAACTCTCTCCACCGGAACACCACAATGGAATGGTGTGTCTGAAAGGAGGAATAGAACTTTGTTGGACATGGTTCGTTCTATGATGAGTCAAGTTGAGCTTCCTTTATCCTTTTGGGGACATGCACTAGAAAGCTGCTGCTTTCACTATAAACAGAATTCCCACCAAATCGGTTCAAAAGACCCCATATGAGATGTGGCATGGAAGAAAACCTAGTTTATCTTTCATGAAGATTTGGGGTTGCGATGCATATGTCAAGAAGTTAACTTCTGACAAGCTAGCACCTAAATCTGATAAATGTGTTTTTGTGGGATATCCTAAGGAAACCAAAGGATACTATTTCTACAACCGAAACGAGAACAAAGTGTTTGTTGCTCGAAATGGTACTTTCTTAGAAAAGGAGTTTCTTCGCAAAGGAACCAGTGGGAGTAAAATAGATCTCGAAGAAGTTCGAGAACCCGAAAACAACATTGAACCAATGGTAGAAACTGAACCAAGTTCACAAACCGTTGTGGAACCGGTTCAAGATGCACAAGTTCCTCGCCGAAGTGGTAGATCACGATCCGAACCCAGAGAGATATGGATTTCTTGTTACGGAAAGTGATGAAGTGGAGTTAATCGAAAATGATGAACCCACTTGCTATCAAGAAGCGATGTCCGCTCCGGATTCGGAAAAATGGCAAGAAGCCATGAAGTCTGAATTACAATCCATGGCTGATAATCAAGTTTGGAACTTGATTGATCCACCCGAAGGTGTAAAAATCATAGGGTGCAAATGGGTTTTCAAGAAGAAGACCGACATGGATGGGAAGGTGCACACCTATAAGGCTAGGCTAGTAGCTAAGGGATATAGGCAGATTCATGGCATAGACTATGATGAAACCTTTTCGCCTGTAGCTATGCTTAAGTCTATTAGAATTTTACTTGCCATAGCCGCATATTATGACTATGAGATATGGCAGATGGATGTCAAAACAGCTTTCCTTAATGGGAAGTTACTTGAGGATGTATACATGATACAACCTGAAGGTTTTGTCAGTCCAGAAAATTCTAACAAGGTGTGTAAGTTGCAGAAATCCATTTATGGATTGAAGCAAGCTTCAAGGAGTTGGAATCTACGTTTTGATGAAGCAATCAAGGAATTTGGCTTTATCAAGAACGAAGATGAACCTTGTGTATACAAGAAAATTAGTGGGAGCGTAGCACTATTTTTAGTGTTGTATGTCGACGATATCTTACTCATTGGAAATGACGTTCCTGCACTAGAGACTGTCAAGTCTTGGTTGGGAAAGTGATTTTCAATGAAAGATATGGGCGAAGCCGCATATATCCTTGGTATCAAGATCTATAGAGATAGATCCAAGAGGATGATTGGTTTAAGTCAAAGTACTTACATTGACAAAGTCCTTAGAAGATTCCAAATGGAAAATTCTAAAAGAGGGAATTTGCCAATGTTGCATGGTATATCTCTTAGCAAGAATCAATGTCCAAAGACTAATGATGAGCGAAAGAGAATGAATGGTATTCCATATGCTTCGGCAATTGGGTCTATCATGTATGCTATGTTATGTACTAGACCCGATGTCTCGTGTGCTCTGAGCATGACGAGTAGGTACCAATCGATCCCGGTGAACCACATTGGATAGCGATCAAGAATATCCTTAAGTACTTACGAAGAACTAAGGATGCATTCTTGGTCTTTGGAGGAATGGAAGAAGATCTTGTAGTCAAAGGCTACACAGATGCTAGCTTCCAAACCGACAAAGATGATTTTAGATCGCGATCTGGATTTTTGTTTATGCTTAATGGAGGCACCGTGAGTTGGAAAAGTTCCAAGCAAAGTACCGTCGGCGATTCTACAACCGAAGCCGAGTACATAGCGGCATCCGATGCGCCTAAGGAAGCGGTTTGGATCAAGAAGTTCATTAGTGATTTGGAAGTCGTTCCAAGCATCGGAGATCCTATTGAACTTTACTGTGATAACAATGGTGCCATTGCACAAGCAAAGGAACCAAGATCACACGAGAGATCCAAACACATACTTCGACGTTTCCACATTATCCGTGAGATATGTGAAAGGGAAGACGTTAAGATATGCAGAGTAGACATCGATGACAACGTGGCGGACCCACTAACTAAGGCTCTCTCACAAGCTAAACATGATGGTCATGTTAGGTCCATGGGTATTCGATACATGGTAGATTGGGCCTAGTGCAAGTGGGAGGCTGTTGGTGTTATGCCCTAGGCCTATGATTGATAGACTTATGTGTTGACATTATTTATTATTATATGAGATGTTTATTATTTGATTATTATATGTTTTGTATATTTGTTTATAATAATCTCTCGTCCCTAATTATTAAGAGAATAAATTAGTATAATTGTCAATGGATAATCATGTGATGATTATATGCATAAGAGATGCACATTGAAATTATGGGTACTTGTTAGAGAACAAGTGATCGGACATGACCCGCATGAGATTTATGTAATGGTCAAAAGTCATACTTAAATCTCATACGGTTACTTCATTTATTTCCTAGACACGAGACTATCATAACCTTACATATGATGAAAGCCATGTTTGATTTTAGTCAAACGATATCTTAACACGATATCTATAAAGGCTATCATTGGCATGATCGGATTCATGATGGGAAGGATGATAAGTCAAGAAGGAGTTTGTCCCTCGAAAGAGAGATGTTATGCTTGGGCCCCTCGATGAGTGATAATGATGAAAGTGTATGGCCGTACCCCAATATGATTGGAATTATCATTATACTCAAGAATCGAGAAAGCATTGAGCAATAACAAGTCGACAAGGACCATGACTTGTGTTCAATATAACATCGTGAGACAAAAAGGGATAAATGGAAGTACACCGTTGGAAACGTGAACTCTTACGTTGCATCATTTGGGTAGACATAATGGCTTGCTAGAGTCCGCTTATGTCTTATGAGGTTCGATATGATCGATCTCATTGCCAACATGATGTAATCCTATTGGGTCACACACAACTAGAATGAATTGGTTGAACCGGAGGAAGAATGATTGAGAGACACAGAAACTGGCTACTTATGTCACGCGACATATCAAGCCAATGGCTTGATATACCGCGCGACATAATAGGCCAATACGCTGTATTGATGACTGTCTCTCCTAATTTGATTAGAAGAGGTATTTACACTATTTGTAGTATAAATACAGGGGTTCTGTCAGACCTAAAAGCCTAGCCGAAATTTTAAAGCAAAATTCACAATAAAATTCTCTCAATATTCTTCAAGGTTTAGATCTAGCAATCGACAAGAAATTGTTCTTGGATTCATTCGAAGGTGTGGATACCAAAAGAGGGTCTTCGCTCATTCATTGATCAAGACCTAGAGTTCAAGCAAGTTGAAGAACGAAGTTTGTGATTCAATATCACATAATCAAATCGTTCGATAGCTCAAGACCGGAAAGCGTTTCAAGGTTGGTTTAATTCTATTTCATTGATATTCAAATTAATTGTATAGAACGGATCCTAGGGCTTCTTGGGTTTTATGTTTTAATGCTTAATTCCGCTGCGCATGGACCCGTAAAACCCAACAACAACATCTCTATACACCATCTCCATACACTCTCTCCATACTCCACCATACACTTTTCATACACTCTCCCCCACTTGACCTCCTTTCCATATGGTCAAGACAAGCACAAAGACCGTTGTTGCTCATCATCAGAAAATAGCTGCTCACGCCACTACAATTTAAAGATGCAAGGAGTTGTTCCTATCCTTCACAAGTGCTGCATGAATATCAACTTGGGGCTCACCAACCCCCCAATCTCGCGTCTCCTCTGATTTTGATAAGCTTTCATTGAATATGCTCACATATCTTTCTTATGGTCCGAATATATTCTGCCTTACTTAATAAGTCGGTTGATTGAGTTTGCATTTATTTTAAATACTCTTTTGAGAATGCTATCCAGTAGCAATTGAAGTTTAAACCTCTCACCATAGGAAGCCATAACCTTATCCTCACTAAATAATACCCTTTCATTTCAAGATCGACAAGTTTTGAGACCCTAAGGAAGAAGCCCATACAAGGGGCTCCCTCGAAGGGACCACCTCCAAACCCAAGAGGGAAAAGGTAAAACCATCCTAAGGCATACACTAGGGGCTATCGCGAGCAAACAAATCCAAAGGCTTTTCTCGAAAAGAGGGTGTTTAAAAAAAAAAAAAAAAAAAAACTTCATCACCCCGAAGTGAACCTCCCAAAGGTTGTGAAAACGAGATATCGAGTGAAGGTCCTATCGTGATCAAGTTACCTGCTGAAATCACAACAAACTCGCGAGAAGAAGCAACAAAAATTCCCTCTTGGACAAATCCCGTAAACCAATTCCAAAGTCCATCCTCTCACTTTTAGAGGATTCCATCACCACCCTTGACCTTATCAAAATCAAAGTTAACCTCACTCTTAGAGGTTACGAAGAAGCAAAGAACAAGAAAATCCCTTCACCTTAGAAATTCCAAACACATCCCTCAAGCCAACCTCTCAAGAATGGCCCAGCCGACCTCTCACTTTAAGAGGTCATCATCCAATGGTCGATCGCAACCCAAAGACCAGCTACAACCGCTACCGGATGGCATTCTCAAAAGATTATTTAAAAGAAATGCGTATTCAGATTTTTGAGTCACTTGTTATCCTACGTGAGCATATTACATATTCTCTCAAAAGTTTGGGAACTCGTCCTATTCTTGAAATTCGTTCATTCGACTCCTTAAACACTGTCTGCAAAAGTCTCACTGGGGCTTTGCATCCGTGCCTCTCAGCGGCACTCCGGTAAAAGCAAGGAGACACGCGCCAGGGACTACTCCCCTCGGCTTGCGAGAACAAAGGAACAAAGAATCTTCACTCGAAGGAATGAAAAAATCTTTGGGTTATAATCAGTCAATTCTCACCTTTTCTTCCACCCCAATCTTTTTTCTATTTTTCATTCTTTCCCATGAAGGAGATCAATGCAACGGCAGCCCGTACCACAATTACCACCGAACAGAGCAGCAAGCAACAACGGAACATCCTTCTCCTTCTAAAGTCAAGCCAGATTTCCAACTTCTAATCAAAACAGTCATTATTTGTTTACTCATATAATTGGAATTTGATAAACCAATCAGTAAGGTCCATTCACGAGCAATCAAGATGTAATTCTGAATAAAATAAATTCTTCAAATGTCTCGACAAGTCTTCTTTTTCTACATCATAGGAAAATAGAGCCAAACACTGTCTTTCTGTCTACAGGGGCTTCTATACACTTTTCCACACCTTGTGATGCTTATACTCTCCCAAAAGAGTCAAACCCAAAAGCGAAAGTGTCATACACGAACTCGGGATCCATTCCCACCTTCGAAAAAATGCGCCCCTGCACATATACATTTCCGAGTCTTGTCCAGCGACTGATTGACCATTGTTCGAAACGAGGGGTCGCCCCGTGGCCGCAAGATGACTCTCGTCTCGCAAATAGGGATGCATTGAATCTCTCCAAGCCGGGGCTTGTGTTAAGCCGTTTCTCTCAGGCTCTCTTCAGGTTTGCTCTGCATCATCAACTGGGGCTTCGTCATTCCCTTCAGGTTTGCTTTGCATCATCAACTGGGGCTTCGCTATTCATCATCAATTGGGGCTTCGCCAAGGTTACTTCATCAAACATTAGGGCTCCCCTCAAAAAAAATGGGTCGACTATGTGCTCTAACAAAAATCGGAGCTCCAATGAAGTCATATCTAGCATGAAGGGCATCCCTTGTCATCAAGATCAGCATGTGGCCAACTCTTTGAGTTAGTTAGAAACATGATTAATCATAAGGCCTCTTTATCAAATAAACATGCCTTCAAAATACTGTCCTCCTTGGTACCTTGTTTACAAAAATCACTCTTTGGTCTCCACAAATTTTCAAACTCTTCAAGTCTATCAAAGACGCCTCTCTCTCAAGATGACTCGGTCCTTATCTCTGGACATCAAACTTACCTAATCCCACCTTCTACCATCGACACTTACTCGGCCTCCCCTAGTTTAAACCAATAACCTTTCTGCTCAAACTGCCTTGTTTAGACTTACCGCAAATATAAAACCCTAGCCTCAAGCCTAGGTGACAAATACCTCTCTAAACCCTAGCCTTAAGCCTAGGTGACAAATATCTTTCTAAACCCTAGCCTCAAGCCTAGGTGACAAATACCTTTCTAAACCCTAGCCTCAAGCCTAGGTGACAAAGACCTTTCTAAGCCCTAGCCTTAAGCCTAGATGACAAATACCTCTCTAAACCCTAGCCTTAAGCCTAGGTGACAAATACCTCTCTAAACCCTAGCCTCATGTCTAGGTGACAAATACCTCTCTAAACCCTAGCCTTAAGCCTAGGTGACAAATACCTTTCTAAACCCTAGCCTCATGTCTAGGTGACAAATACCTCTCTAAACCCTAGCCTTAAGCCTAGGTGACAAATACCTCTCTAAAGCCCTAGCCTCAAGCCTAGGTGACAAAAACTCCTCTCTAAGCCCTAGCCTTAAGCCTAGGTGACAAAAACTTCTCTCTAAGCCCTAGCCTCAAGCCTAGGTAACAAAAAAGCCCTAGCCTTAAGCCTAGATGACAAAACTCCTCTCTAAACCCTAGCCTCATGTCTAGGTGACAAATACCTCTCTAAAGCCCTAGCCTTAAGCCTAGGTGACAAATACCTCTCTAAAGCCCTAGCCTTAAGCCTAGATGACAAAACTCCTTTCTAAATCCTAGCCTTAAGCCTAGACGACAAATACCTCTCTAAACCCTAGCCTCATGTCTAGGTGACAAATACCTCTCTAAAGCCCTAGCCTTAAGCCTAGATGACAAAACTCCTTTCTAAATCCTAGCCTTAAGCCTAGACGACAAATACCTCTCTAAACCCTAGCCTCATGTCTAGGTGACGAATACCTCTCTAAACCCTAGCCTTAAGCCTAGGTGACAAATGCCTCTCTAAAGCCCTAGCCTTAAGCCTAGGAGCAATCAATATGCACTCACACAGATCTAGCATAGTAACTCTCCATGAGCAATCTCTCATATACATTATCTCACCTCCCCAAAAACACACAAAATAACACAGTCATGGTTGTAGGGATCGCCCCATGGCTCTCCAGGCCCCCGCCCTCCTAGATACTATTTTGTGGCTCTCCTTGATATCCTAACTTTTCCCTCTTTGGTACAAATATTATGGTGGTAGTCACACCGTATTTATAGGGATACAAAACCTATTCCTAATCAAAACCTCGCCTTACCCTAATCCTTCGAGACGGAAGGAGTATAACCCAAATAGGAAACAATCCTCTGCGAACAAAACCCTTTCCGATGCGGCGCGGTCGCTAAGAGATGCCCAGCGCGGATCGCGCACATCGGCCGAAGATTATGCCCTCGATCGTGCCCTCCAAGCGCGGTCGCCCTCACCTCAGCGCGGCCGCCCTCCACGACAGAAGCTCCTCCGACGCCTTTCTTCCTCCATGGTTTTGATCTCTTCTTGGTTTTGGCTCCAATCCCAACAGATATTTGATTCAAGCTCTGAAAGGATTCAAAAATGTTATAAACTTTATGGGACGAGAGTTATATAAAAACTAACAAAAGTGTATTTCTTTGAAAATGCAAAAATAAAAGGAAAGCGATTTTTTTTTATTATTGTAAAAATAGAGTACAGTAATGTTAGTACCCGATCCGAAAAAAGGGACTGAAATGCAATTCGGGAAAATCTGGGACTAAACTGGCATTTGGAGCTTTTGGACCAAATAGGAAATATTGGAAAATTCAGGGACTAAACGGGAAATATGGAAATTTGGGACGAAATTGATATATAAAAATTCCTGTGATTAAATGAAAAATAAAACTCCAAAGAGCGAAGTGCAAAAGAAGTCATTAAAGTGGTCAAAATGCGACTGCAAAATAACGGGACGAAACGAATAATATTTATACAAAATGAGGCCTTTGCATTTTGCACCATTTGCACCAGGATGGCCGGCCAAATCACCTTGTGGCCGAGAGATCTAAGCAATTTGGGGCCAAGTTGTTGCAATTTGGGCCAAGAGAAACAAATTGGGCCAAGCATTAATTCAAGGCAAAGAAGTGCCGATCGACCATTGTCCACTGCCGCCAGAATCTTCCTTCTTGTGCCGATCGACCATTTATCAGCGCCGCCAGAACCTTAATTTAAGTGCCGATCGAACCTTAAATTAAGGCCGATCGACCCTTTATTTTTTGTGCCGATCGAACCTTATTTTAGGGCCGATCGACCCTTCAGTTGGCCCAGCCCAAGTACCGAAGCACTATAAATAGGGGTGCCCGGCTCCCTACTTTGACACACAATTTACTCGGGAGAAGCGAGACTACACTTGCTTTACCCACAGTTTTTCTTACTCTCTTCGAATCGCCCTAGATTCGACCTCAAAGTCTTGCTACAATTGGTAAGACTCTTTTTAATATTTTTGTTCTTTATTATTATTGTCTTTATTATTATTATTGTTTGCATGCTTAGTATATTTTAATTACTTTATTTCTTGCTTATGTCATATATGCTAGATTTAGGATTGTTTTAATATATTTAAATATGTAATAGCCGAGGATGATCTAAGGTTTCGCCCTAAGAAACCCAATGGATCTAGGAACTATTTCTTTCCTTCCGCCTTAGTTATAATTATCCCATGATCAACAATCCCCCAAGGATGAACGTTGATTAGTGCACCTTCCGAGGGCCTAACTCAAAGGTTCTAGGGTGTGATCATTAATTAATTCTTTCTCTCCCCTCCTCCTTATGCATGATCCCGTTTCTTCTATCTATTCCTGTAAACACCGCACACAACCAACACCCCATATGCTAGAAAGACCGATCCGTCGGGCAATAGGAGTGATAGCGTTTCTTCTTCTGTTGTAACTTGACCCCCGAACCCAATTACATGTTTAGCCTTTTTTCAAAGCTTTGGGCTATATCAAAGTGGCGTGGCGACTCTCAAAATTAAACTAATATTTTAATATGGTTTAAATCGAGTGTCACTAAATGAATATCCTATTTCGATCCGACTTTATATAATTAATTATTTCAAACTTCCGAATGCGCGTTGCATCGGGACGGGGTATTCACAAGTAAGTGAGCAAATAACAACAAAAACGAAGTCTTAGTTTCAACAGAGGTAGTATATCATTTCTTTTGAAGTATCAGAACAAAACCAACAGATGTGTACTTCACAAACTCACCTTCAGGAAGGACTTTCAGATTATTGAAACCCGTCTACTGTACCTGTAGAATCCTAAATTTTTTACTCAAATTAGTAACTCAAAAACGCATTTCACCTACGCTAGAAAGTATAACAACAATCTTTAAATATAATAAAAGGAAATACCCTCGTGCCACATAAAATTAACACAGTACTCGCATAGGCACATTAAGAGTACCAAGAATTTGGATTGTAGGCCTTCTATCAGAACCTATAATCTTCTTTTCGCTGCGTTTCTGAGTAGGAGGAGCAACTCACATAAAATTAATACAGTACTCGCATATTCTGCTTGAATTCTATGATAAAGGGATATGTGCTTTCACTTCACATCAATAATGCTCTCAGAATGTGGGTGTAGTTTATGATTGCCAGTCAAACTCATATTTCTATAATTACCAAATCTATGGTTTATGTGCTCGATGCAGAACAGGTAATGCTAACCAAATGAAAGAAATCATACAACACAAATTTACAATACTGTTAACTTCTTAACAATCGCTGAATACCTAATGCCTCAGACATTCGAACGTAATTATATTATTTAAGTGAATACTTTTATGCGATGAACCTCTGATTTTTACCTTGAGTTGTTTCTTTCTGTCATAACATTTCAATTTGATTTGTTTCTTCTCTTTTAAAATATCACTAAGGTGACTAATTATAATTTAAAATATTTTATATGTACATAAAAATCTTAGAACTTTGATTGACGCACCATTAAAATACAATTAATAATTTTCCATTTTTTTAGTAATGCATATTTAATGTGGCTAGATTTCGTTAAATTTAAGCGGATTTGTTAACAGAGTGTGAACATTTTGAAAAATGTAAAAGTTCAGTTAGAAGATTTTGAAAAAAAAAAAAGAGTTCAGTGAGAACATTTTGAAAAATATTATAGTTTAGAGATGAAAATATGATTTTTTCCAGAAAATAAAAAAGAAGTGAATAAAGAAAATCGCTCACTTTCAACCCTTAGATTAGAGTTACTAAAAATAATTCAACTATTGAAATTAAAAAGAAATAAAATCGCTTAATAATAACCATTAGATGAGGGCGGTTATGGATTAATCTGAACCCTTCTTTGTCTAAAATCAATAGGAAGTTATTTTTGAGCTTTATTATAATATAGATTATTATTATTCCTTTTCCAAATTTTATTTCCAGTTATTTTTTTTTAACTTTTTTTTTTATATTTTTTTTTCACAATCACATATGAAAAAGGACTTTATAAGCATGTTTTGAAATTTCATCAATCTTTAGATCTCAAAATAATTTTAATCCTCATAGTGCAGTTTTTTATTCCTCTTCCAAACCTACTTCTTCTTCATCACCATCTATGATGATACCAATTATTTTTCTTTAATTATTTTTTATATTTTTTTTTTCACAATCACATATGAAAAAGGACTTTATAAATAAGTATGTTTTGAAATTTCATCAATCTTTCGATCTCAAAATAATTTCAATCCTCATAGTGCAGTTTTTTTATTCCTCTTTCAAACCAACTTCTTCTTCTTCATCATCTATGATGATGATAATAATAATAATAATAATAATAAAATACATTTTCTTCTGATTTGCGGGCCATTGTAATATTAAAGTAAGAAATTAAAAAAAAAGAATAAAGGAAAACCTCCCACTTTCAACCCTTGGATTAGAGTTAATAACAAATAATCTAACGATTGAAATTAAAAAGAAATAAAATCATTTAATAATAGCCCTAGGAGATGAGGGCGGTTATGGGTCAATTTCTGGACCCTTATTTGTCTAAAGCCAATAAAAAGTTATTTTTTAGCTTTATTATAATATAGATAGAAAATTCGATATGTTTACGAATAACAGCGAAACGATTTACTCCCACCATCTTGAAAGTTTTTTTTTCTATTTTCTATCTAAAATGTAGCAATTTTATTGATGCATTAATTATAAAATTTAATTTTTTATGAATATAATTATATTCTCTTATTTCTTTTTATAATTTTAATAACAATCGGCTTTAAAAATAAATAATGCAATTCCATATAATAATACTCCTTATGTTTCAGAATTATAGTCATATTAATAATAATTAGATTATTTAATGATGTAATTATTTAATCATACAAAATAGACGTGTCCATTTTATAAACCGGACCGGCCAACTTGGCGGGTCAAAATCGGGCAAAACCGGTCAACGCCGATTAATCGGGACCGGCTAACCGAAACTGGTAAATGGCCGGTTCGGTTAAGGTTTGTCTTTTTGAAAAATCGGTTAATCGCCGGTTTATGAGTTGCTCGGTCGAGGGGTTCATTTCAGTGTGTAAATCTCCAATAACGGTCATGCTCGGCCGAGTCATATGAGTTGCTCGGCCGAGCAGAAACGCCAGAACCAATTCCAACGGCTACTTTTTCAAACTAGCCGTTATGTTCGTAGAACTTTAACTTGGGGCAGTCAAAAATTAAAAAAAAATGTTTTTTTTGCCTAATTTACTAACTATAAATATCACCTCCCTTCTCCCATTTTATTTCCACATTATTCCTCTCTACTCTTTCTCTTCTACTCTCAAATATTCACATATACTCTCACTCTCATCCAATTTTCAGTTAAATATTGTCCCATTTTCAGTTAGTTTCTAACAAAATTAGTGATTTTCTCCATTTTCATCCATTTTTAAGCTCCGTTCCAAACTTCAATTTAGGCAAGTCCGTTGTTGGTTCTTCCTTCCCCAACGATGATTTTGATCATCAAAATCCAAATATTCAACAAAATGAGGAAGAAGAACAAGTTGAAATTGAAAGTGGTAGTGCTAGGAGGGGTAGGGTGTTGGGTTTCGTGGATTCATGCACAGCGGAAGAAAGCAAATTAACACGAAAACCCGGAGATATGGATCCGTTCTATATGAGTAATTAAATAGGATGAAATAGAATAACCAACCTTGTGTGCCTTTGTCTTTGATAAACGCGTTCCAACTCCAGATTGATGATCTAACGAACCCTTGATGAACGAACCTTGAATCACGAACTTTGGATCTTGAATTGCGAAGATCCTCTATGTGTATCCACGCGTTGAACGAACCCTAGAACAGTTCTAGGTGGATTGCTAGATCCTTTGATTGAAACTCCTTTCAATCAATGAAGAAATATGGAATTGGTGTTTTGATTTCTCAATTCACAATTGAAAACTCACACTTCTGTGTTTCTCTAAACCCAAAAATGTGTGTGTAACTGCTAGGGCAATCAAGGATTAGTATTTATACGCTATAAATATTTTTTCATTTAGAAAACCCTAATTTTAAGTCATTTACGTATCTTTCAGCGCCGACGGGAAGACTCGTCCCCCAGGGTACGAGTCGTCCCCTTCCACAATGCTTCAGATACAGTCGTCCCCTTTACGAGGAATAGTTAGTACAAATCTAGGGCACGAGTCGTCCCTATGGGCACGAGTCGTCCCTTATGGGACGAGTCGTCCCTCAGGACATATCCTCTGAAACACTCGTCCCAGGACAAGGGAATAGTTGCTTCTGGCCTGGGGACGAGTCGTCCCATGGGTACAAAAAATTCATATTCTCCATTTTTGACAATTCGTTCGATGCGTGTGACCCCATAGGACTATATTATGTTGGCAATGAGTTCGATCACATCGATCCTCATAAGGCATTAGCGGACTCTAGCAAGCCATCATGCCTACCCAAATAATATAATATTAAGTTCGATTTCCTACATAGAACATATCACAATCCCATTGTCACACGATGTTATATTGAACATGAGTCATGGTCCATGTCAACTCATATTGTTCAATGCTTTCTCATTACCAAGTAAATTGATCAATCGAATGTTATTAATCACATTAATTCATTCGAACATGGCCATGTACATCATCAATCTTACTTACGAGTGACCTAGCAAACATCTCTCTTTACGAGGGACAAATTTCCATCTTGACTTATCATTCTTCCCAACAAGAATCCTATCATGCCAATAATAGCCCTTATTGTTATCAGGTTAAAGATAACGTTAAACTATATCAAACACAATATTCATCGAGTGGAAGACGATGATAATCTCAGGTCAAAGGATATCAATGATATAACTATATGAGACTTAATTATGACATTCGACCATGACATAAATCTCATAATGGGTCAAGTCCAGTACCTTGTTCTCTAACAAGTACCCATGAATTTAATATGCATCTCTATGCATATAATCATCACATGATTATCCATTAAACTTCATACTAGTGCTTCTTAAGTACTAGGGACACGATTATTATAATAAACATGCAAACGTATATAATAATCAAAATAACAATCTCTTATATAAATGAATAATGACATTACATATAAGTCTATCTCTATAGGCTTAGGGCACTAACACCTACATAGGGGCAGCCGAGCTACTAGGGGAGGTGGTCGGGGACAACGATAACCTCCTACGAAAAGAGCGCCGCAATCCGATACCTTCGCCATCCATTTCATCAAAAGAAAAATTAATGCCGATGATGATTATAATTTTCGAGCATGTTGCAACTATTATAATGCGTCTTACGCATTCAAAAGAGGCGGAGGGCATGGTACGCTCAACGGGCATTTGGCGTCAAAACATCCCGAGAAACTTGGCATTTCCGCTACGCAAACTCAATTACAATTTCAAAAACGTAGTTCGGGTTCGGGTGCACAAGGTTCGTCTTCCCCTTCTTTCGTCCTTTTTAAATTTGACAAGTGGGTTTATAGGGATGAACTAGCCAAATTTATTTGCGTTAAAGGCCTTCCTTTTAATTTTGCGGATTGTGATTTTTATGAAAATTTTGATCGCCTTTCTTTAAACCCCGCCGCCACGAAAGTACCACGTACGAATCTCGTACGTGATATTACTAGAGTGGTTCAAAAATATAAAAAAGATTTAATTGGTGTTTTATCAAAATTAGAAAATAAAGTTTCAATTTGTGCTGATGGTTGGAGTGATCATTGACAAATAAATACTTATTTGGGCGTTACTTGCCATTGGATAGATAATTCATGAAAAATTCAAAAAAGATTAATTGCTTACAAAAATTTTGAGCCACCACATTCTGCGAAAAATATTTATGCGAAATTGCTTGAGATTTTTCTTGAATATGGTATTTTAAATAAAATATTTACTATTTCATTTGACAACGCAAGTGCTAATACGGCTAGTTTGCCCGATTTAATTATCGTTTGTCAACCTTCACTTGGGGGTAAGTTTTTTTCATATTAGATGTTTATGTCATATAATTAATTTATGTGTTAGAGATGGTTTAGATGCATTAGAAACTTATGTTAAGCCAATTAGACGAGCTCTTCAATTTATTTCAAAAAAAAAAAATCTAATACAAAAAAATGGATAAGATTTTTAAGAAGTAAAAGTGTGCCGGACAAATATTTTAATTACGATGTTCCAACTAGGTGAAATTTCACCTATAAAATGTTAATCGATGGTTTTTCTTATAAAGATCTCCTAACGCAATTTTTTATGTCAATTGGCTATCATGAACCTCTATTTACTTATCATTTGAATGCATGCATTAATTTATGTGAATTGTTAAAGATTTTTAATACCGCTACTTTGGCTTTTTCAGGAGTTTATTATCCAACTTCCGTTTTGGTGTTAGAGCATTGTATTGCAATTGTTACTATTTTTGACAATTTAAAAGAATGCCCTATTTTAAAACAATGCATTTTTAACATGAGACAAAAGTGGCTTAAATATTTTGACACTATTCCGTCTCTTTTCTTGGTTGCAAAGTTATTAGATCCCCGAGTTAAATTAGATGATTTAGAGTCCATTATAACTTATTATTATATGAAATTATATTCCGATGGTGACGGTAGTAATGAACTTCCGTCAATTATTGTTAATGACACAAAATGATTTGATTAACATTTTTAATGAGTATAATGTCTCATATGGAAACACTTCTCAAAGCCAACAACATTAAGATGATTCCTCTACTTCTCAACCAAGTTTTACTAGTGGGGATTCATATAGTTTTTTTGCAAATTTGTATAGTAAAAAATATGGTCCTTCTCGAGGTTCATCTTCATCATCATCAAACATTCCCGTCGAGTTAGAAACTTATTTCACTACAAACTTTGAATTAAATTAAGACCCAAATTCAAATGAATTTGATGTTTTACAATGGTGGTCAAGAAGGAAAGACATTTATCCTATACTTTTCATAGTTGCTAAAGAAGTCTTAGCATCTCCCGCTTCAAAGGTGGCGGTTGAATCGACATTTAGCGTTGGTGGAAATGTTTTGGATGAAAGACGTTCCCAACTAACAAGTAAAAACTTGAAACATCAACTTTTACTTGCGATTGAGTTAGATTGGAAAAAAAGGCAACAAGACTTGCCTTATGATGAGGATCTATTGGATCCAAGATATCAATATGATGTCGATGACTCCACAGAAAGTAGTGATGAATGAATGATGTTTTAGATTAATTTTTATTTTAATTAGATTAGTTTAGACTTTAGATTAGGTTTATTTTTATTTAATTGTAATAGTTAGGTTGAGGTAAAGGCTCCTAAATGTCTCCCCTTATTTATAAAAGGGTAAGGTTGGTTGTCCCCCTCTTTGAAATTTTATTTTAATTAATAAAATTTAAGGGTACCGTCCCTTTTTTCTTTTATATACTTTCGTTTTTTTAAAAAAAGTTAAGTTTTATTTCTTTAAAAATTCGTAACTTTTTTTTATATAACTTTTTGCAAAAATTGTATGTAGTAAACAAAAGTCTAAAATAGTCTTACTTATCAAATAAAAAATTAAAAAAAATTAAAAGTTAACTTTTTTAAAAAAAACGTTAAGTTTTATTTCTTTAAGAATTCATAACTTTTTTTATAAACCTTTTTGCAAAAAATGTATGTAGTAAACTTAAATCTAAAATAGTCTTATTTATCCAAAAAAAAAAATTGAAAAAAATGTTAATATACTACATACAAAGTTAACGAAAACTGTTAAAAAATTAACTGAAAAATGATATGCTCGGCCGAGCACTACTATAGACTCGACCGAGCATATGAGAACAGAAAATTGGCATTTTTTGAAGGGTATGCTCGACCGAGCATTATATGACTCGGCCGAGCAACCCTCAGCCCCTAAACCCTAAAAGGGTATGCTCGACCGAGCAACACCAAAGACTCGATCGAGCAACCCTCGACCCCTAAAGGGCCTAAACCCTAAAAGGATATGCTCGACCGAGCAACACCAAGGACTCTATAGTAAAGTAAAATTGTAACAAACTTTCTTATTATTTCATCAACATTACAGAGACTCTCTATTATATACAAGATGAAGACTAACTAACTGAGCTAGACTAACATAAACCTTACATAGCTATGCTATCATACACTTGTAACAAACTAACTGCCTTGCTAACAGAAGTAACTGCTTCAGTAGTAACAATATGATTGTTACCCTCTTCCATATTATCCCCCCTCAAGCTAGAAGTGCTGAACAAATCAAAAACTTTTAGCTTGGATAAAGAAGGAAATAATAAGGTAGAAGGCAAAGCCTTGGTGAACATGTCAGCTAGCTGAGTCTTGGTTGATGTAAAAGAAGGAATAACAAAACCTGACTTGATTCTGTCTCTGACCAAGTGACAGTCAATGTCAATGTGTTTTGTCCTTTCATGAAAAACAGGGTTGGAAGCTATGTGAAGAGCAGCCTTGTTATCACATAACAAGGGGATTGGTACAAGCTTGTCAACCTGAAAATCTTTTAATAGAGAAACAAGCCAAATTAATTCACAACACACATTAGCCATTGCCCTATATTCTGCTTCAGCTGAAGATCTAGCCACAGTATGTTGCTTCTTGGCTTTCCATGAAATCAAAGAACCCCAAGAAGAATGCAATGACCAGAGATAGATCTTCTCGGTGGTAGGACATGTACCCCAATCAAAGCATCACGCAGGCTTGAAGAGCGAGAGCTGCATTTGAAGGATAAAGAAGACCTTGACCAGGAGCTCTCTTCAAGTATCTGACCACCTTAAGAGCAGCTTGAAAGTGAGGAGATCTGGGACTAGCCATGAACTGACTTAGGATATGAACACTGTAAGTAAGGTCTGGTCTTGTAATAGTGAGATAACCGCTTACCCACCCGCCTCCTATAAGCATCAGATTAGAAATCAACTCACCCACATCTCGCCGAGAGTTTATGATTGGAATCCATCGGAATCTTGGATGGCTTGCAACCAAGAAGACCAAACTTGAAGAATATCTACTGCATATTTCTTCTGATGAATGCATACACCAGCAGACCTAGCCACCTCAATGCCCAAAAAATAGTGCAATTTACCTAAATCCTTTATATTGAACTTAGAATGAAGGTAAGTTTTAATGTCTGAGATTATCTTAGCATCGCAGAGCTAAGAGAATGTCATCCACATAGACTAACAAGGCAATGAAATGATGACCAGAGGTGAAGGTGAATAGAGAATTATCACAGTGAGACTGAACAAACCCAAACTGAAGTAATGTGGTGGAAAACTTTGAAAACCACTGCCTAGGAGCTTGTTTGAGACCATAGAGAGATTTTTGAAGTTTGCAAACCACTGGTTGATCAGACTCAGCAAATTGAACAGAAGATGGAATATTGTAGCCTTGAGGTAGAGCCATATAGACCTCTTCATTTAGCTCCCCATGCAAAAAGGCATTACTCACATCCATTTGAGACAAAAACCAATTCTTGGAAGCAGTCAAGGCCAAGAACACTCTCACAGTTGTCATCTTTGCAACAGGTGCAAAGGTATCAAAATAATCAAGACCAAGAGTTTGAGTAAACCCTTTGGCCACAAGCCTAGCTTTGTACTTGTCAACTGAGCCATCTGGCTTGTATTTAACCTTGTAGATCCATTTACACCCCACAATTTTCTTGCCAGGAGGTAAACACTGCAAGGACCAAGTGTTGTTTTGTTCCAAAGCATTTAACTCAGAAGTCATTGCTTCACACCATTTAGGATCAAGAACAGCTTGTTTGTAAGAAGTAGGCTCAACAATGGAAGAGATGTTAGAAATATAAGAGAGATATGAGGGAGAAATGTTTGCATATGACACATAATTAGAGAGAGGATACAAGCAAGTGCTTACAGATGAGGAAGAAGATGAGGTGACAGGAGTCTTGAATTGAGGTAGGAGACCTGTATAGTCCTTGTATTTGATGGGAATTGTTTTTGATCTGATAGGTCTATGATGAGGTTGAGAACTGAGCAAAGTTGGTGAAGAATCAGATGTATGATTGGATGTAACATCATTATGAACAAGAGAATGATATGATGGAGTAGGTGAAGAAGGCCCATTATTAATGATGGGAGAAAGATCATCAGGAGGAGAGGTGGTTGTACTCAAATCAGGCTCATCAAATGAGAAATCAAGAGGAGAGTGTAATGGAAAAGTGAGAGAGTAGGTAGAATCAGATGTAGCAGAAGATGATTTGAAAGGAAATTGATCTTCATAGAAATGTACATCTCTGCTATGAATTATTTTATGAGAAGATAGCTCATACAATTTATAAGCTTTTTTTCCAAATGGATAACCAAGAAATACACACTTGGTAGCTCTTGCTTCAAATTTGTCTCTTGATGATTTTAAAGTGGAAGCAAAACATAGACACCCAAATACTCTAAGATGATTGTAAGTGGGAGCATGACCCAAGAGAAGTTCATAAGGAGATTTATGATCAAGAATAGCAGTGGGAAATCGATTAATGAGATAAGTGGCAGTAAGAATGCATTCACCCCAGAATTTTATTGGAAGACCTGACTGAAATCGAAGAGCTCTTGCAATTTCCAATAAGTGTCTGTGCTTTCTTTCAACTCTCCCATTTTGTTGGGGAGTTTGGACACATGAGCTATGTTGAGAAATGCCAAGTGGAAGAAGAATAGAATCAATGGATGAATTGAAAAACTCAGATCCATTGTCAGATCTGATAACAAGAGGTTTAGCTTGAAACTGATTTGAAATGAATTTGAGAAAGAAGGCAAGATACTGACTGACTTGAGATTTTGAATGAAGCAAATATGTCCATGTGCATCTAGTACAATCATCAACTATGGTCAAAAAGGAATGACAACCATTTAAAGTGGGAGATTTGTATGGCCCCCACACATCACAATGAATAAGAGAAAAAGGAACAGAAGCATGAGATAAGCTTATAGGAAAAGGAATTCTTGTTTGCTTTGCATAATGGCATATCTCACACAAAAACTTAGCATTGTCAGAAGTAGAACAAGAAACATCAGACATATGCTTCAGAACAGAGATAGAACAATGACCTAATCTATTATGCCAAAGAGAAAGAGAGTTTGAACTTGAAACAGTTAATGAAGTACTGGTAGTAGAACCACTCATAGGAAGTACAAGTCTATACAGATGCCCTTGTAGTTGTCCAATCCCCATCACCTTCTTCCCCACTAAAGCCTGAAATATGCAATAAGAAGGAAAGAAGATGAGACAGAGGTTACTATCACAAGCTAACTTACTTCCAGATATGAGATTGAACTTGAAATTGGGAATATATAGCACATTATGCAATATCAGTGAAGAAGTAAGTTTGATAGTACCTTTATGAGTGATTTGTACAGACTGACCATTAGGTAATAAGACAAGAGAATTGAGAGGGACAGGATTAATTAATGACTCAAAAGAATTTGTGATATGATCAGTTGCACCAGAATCTATGATCCAATCATTGGAAAAAGGTGTGTTCTGAGTTAAACTAGCAACACAAGGTGATGTAGTGATTATACCTGCAATGTGATCATTGTGAACACTGATTTGTTGTTGATTGATCAGGTTAAGCAGATGCTGATACTGAGAATCAGTAAGATCATTAGGACTGCAATCATGGCTAGCTGAGACATTGTCAGTCATGAGAGTGCTGTTGTTTGCAGAAGATATGTACTTATTCTTGAGTTTTGGCATCTTGGAGGGATCAGGTTTGACTCCATACATTGGATGCCAATCAGGAAACCCATTAATAAAGAAACAACTCTCCTTTGTATGTTTAATCCCCCCACAATGATCACATGACAACTTGGACTTATTAATCTTCTTCAAACCACTGAGATTATTATTATAACCTGATGGCTTATAGCTCTGAGGTTTCTTAATCATCAATGCAGTAGTAGAATCAGCAACAATCATTGGAAATTTGGATGCATTGACAACATTGATAATACCTCTTTGTTTTTCATCTTGAGCTAACAGAGAGCATGCTACAGCCAAAGTTGGTAAAGGAGTCTTGGCTAAAATAATGCCTCTAATATGACTAAAATTGTCATTTAAGCCCATGAGAAACTGAGTTAACTGCTGCAATTGCTCAGTTTCTTCAACTTTCTTAAGAGCACCACAAGTGCAGTTGCAAGTGCATTTTGGAGCTTGAACCAAGTGAGCATATTCATCCCATAGTGCCTTGAACTTAGTAAAATATGCAGATAATGAGAGATTTTCCTAAGTAAAAGAACTAATCTCCTTCCTTATTTGATATACTTGTGGCGCATTGCCTTGAGTAAATCGCTCAATCAAATTGTCCCAAATTTCCTTAGCAGTGGTTGTATACACAATACTAGACTTAATCTCAGCAGAAACAACATTGAATATCCAAGAAATAACCATATCATTGCATCGACACCATTGATGAAAGTATTTCGAATTGATAACTGGTTGTTTGTGCAAACCAGTTACCATTCCCAGCTTATTCTTAGTGGATAAAGCAATTGTCATATTGCGTTTCCATGAATTGAAATTGTGCTCAACTAGGACTTCAGTAATTAAGCACAAACCTGAGTGATCATTCGGATGCAGAAACAGAGGATGATGAGGACTTAACACCAAGGCAATATCAATCAGATCATAATCATCTGTAGCTCCACCAATGTCTTCTGTTCGAGTGGTTTCAGGAGAAGTTGATCCATCTTCCGCCATGGAAATGATCTGAATTCAATGCTCGAGAAAAAGAGAATAGAAGGAAATTGACGAAAGCAATCGTCAATTGCTGATAATCAGCAAATGCAATCAGAGGGAAGAAAGAAGAATGCGGAAACCAAGCTCTGATACCATATAGTAAAGTAAAATTGTAACAAACTTTCTTATTATTTCATCAACATTACAGAGACTCTCTATTATATACAAGATGAAGACTAACTAACTGAGCTAGACTAACATACACCTTACATAGCTATGCTATCATACACTTGTAACAAACTAACTGCCTTGCTAACAGAAGTAACTGCTTCAGTAGTAACAATATGATTGTTACCCTCTTCCATATTAGACTCGGCCGAGCAGATCCAAACCGGATAAACCGGAGGTTAACCGAAAAATCGTTAAAACCGGAAACCGTCAAAATCGTAACCGGTTTATCCGGTTATCCGGTTCAATTCAGGTTGAGGGGATGCCAAGATTGAAATCGCCGATTTTCAATTGTGAACCGGCGATTTAACCGAATCGGCCATGTCCAATACAAAACAACGTTATCTAAGACACTATTTATTATTTGTTGAAAATTAGACTATACGTATAAAAAAGAAAAATAGGACTATTTTTATAGGAGGAATATATTTGTCATGGATGAAACTTTCTGGCTGTAGCCCATAAATAAATTAAAGTAGGCCTATAAATAAAATAGAATTGGGATCTTACTGGGCCTTTTGGTGGCCGATTAATTGGGCCCAATAGCTGACTTGAATAGACAAAGAAGAATTCCCTTTCTCCTTTCCTGCTGAATTCGTACCCCAGGGTTCTGCAGAACCCCACGGAAAACCCTAATTTTGCAAAGAAGAAGAAGAAGAAGAAAAATGGGAGGAAAGTGTCCTCACCGGAGAGTAAAGCATCGAAGATACTCTCACAAGACGTTTCGCCGCTCCAAATTCCTCGTTAAAGATATCCTTTTCTTACTTGCCGATTTCTCTAATGTTTTTGCTCTATTTCAGCTGTTTTTTGATTTAGTAATCGTTAAATTATGAGTGCTTATTGTGTTCTTCTTTTACTGTTTTGTCGATTTCACGCGACGATATGGTTTACGATCAGTTGCAGCAGAAACCAGAGGGTGAGACGACTGTATTGCCTGTAGACGAAGACCTCCCTGGGATGGGCCAATACTATTGCTTGCACTGCGAGTATGTTCTAATTTCCAGTTTGATAGCGAATGTTATTGAGTTAGATTTTCATTGATTTTTGAAGTTTCCAACTTAATCACTAAACTGGATTTGAGCCTAGCGAGTAGCGACATACCTATTCACAGTCCATTAGTATTCATGTGTTGAGATTAAAGAAAAAATGATACTACTTATAATTTTGGCATATTTTGCTCAAATCTAGTTGATGACGCCAAAATCGTCAAATCAGCCCAAATCCAAGCGATCGTTTGCTCCGGCGATTGCTAGGCCTGAAAATAAGACAAAACACGTAAACTAAGCCGGGGTTTCACCGGTGAAGGCCCTCCGGCGTGAGAATAAGTTCACGGTTTTGTGGAGAGAAACTAAATTGACAGAGTTTCTGTATGTAAAAAGTAACGTAGCAAATAATGTGATATATGGCTTGTATTTATAGGGATGGATTGACAGAATCCATGTTGAACTTGGACTGTAAAGAGATAAGATATAATCCTAAGAGAATTATATCTGTTAAGGAGTCATTATTTGATCTGCATTGTAGGAGGTGGTTACAATTCTGATAAGATTGTAACTGCTGAATCCTTGTTTGAATAGGATTGTTATAACTGCTGGCCGGTAAGCCGAGGAGACTAATTTCCTTATCTTGTCATTTGCATGAAGGCCGAGATGCACGAATTTGCCTCCTCGTCATATAGAGATCTGCCGGCATGAAGAGATACCGAGGTGAATGATTTTGTCTCCTCGTCATACGGAGATATGCCGAGGTGAGAACTTTTCTCTCCTCGTCATTCATGACCTCTCGAACCATGATGAGCCGGGGAGAAAATAAGAATATAAGGAGCCCGTTGACAACGTTAAGGCCGAGGAAGGCACCTCGTCCTCTATGGAGATGATCTCGGCATACGAGGGAGGTTTCCTCGGCAATCATAGTTGGGGCATATTCTGCTTGCTTTGTTGGGCCTAGATTGGCCTTATTGATGACGAGGAACGAGACCGAGGAAGCCTATGGTTGTCCCTCTTGACTCATAAATGGATTATGTTTATAGTCCAATCCACTTGGGCCTGACCCGGACAAGCTCATGTTCGTATCTCGGTTTATACTATTCACTAGTTTATTTGAGTCAGGCAAGGTGACTCAGTATTTGAGTGAGCTTAAAATTGAGTCGTAGCTCACTTTCAGGATTTGAATTACTTAAAGTTGAGGAGTACGGATGAAATTTTTGCCCCAAACTGTGGGGGAATCTAACTCAAGTGAGGTGTTATTACTATAAGTTTCAAAATCACAATAACTTTTGACATCTAACGTTCTAACTTTTAATCTAAATAAAAGCATGCTCATAATTTATTTATTTTATTTTTTATTTCAGTTTGATCGTGTCTAATGAACTTAAATTAAATGAATGTGATCTCAAAAGCTCATTTTGAGTTTTCATTTTCTTAATTTTAAAGTATTAGTTTGAAGCACAAGTTTATCCCGGTTGATTTTTATACTTTTTTTTTTTGTTTTCCATGGTGAAACATGGTACAAGTTACTGAAAAGTTGGCCTAACGTACATGATGTGTAGCATTCAGTTGTGATTGGTTTGTGACCAACACTACTTTCAGGGCTTGCTGTCTTTAAGCACCACTTAGGTTTGCTTATTAATTATTTTTCTTTAGAGATTTTATTGTATCAATCAGTATTTTGACATTGTAATGCTAGGTAATCCAAAGTAGTCCTATGAATTTATATTGCCAACTGATTTGTCAAGATGGTTAGTTTGTCACACACCAAACTGCTTTACGTATAGTAATCTGACTGATCATTCGATATATCATTTAAGGATATAGGGATGATTATTTTAGGCTACCTAATAATACTCAGCAATTATGAGATCACTATTTTGATTTTAATTATTCTGTTTATATTTTGATTTGTTTTGTTTCAGTCGGTACTTTGCGAATGTGGCAGTGAGAGATGAACATTTTAAGACGAAACGCCACAGGAAGAGGTATGCTTAATTTTGTACTTAAGCAATTTTTGTTTAAAATACTTCCTCCGTCCCATAAAGATAATCCCATTCTTGTGAAGATAATGTTGATTGAACTTTGACCAAAGATTTAGGAAAAGCTAATTATTCAAATGAAATTCTAAAACATGTTATTGATGCACCATCAAAATTACTACCAATAACATTTATTTTTATTTTTATAAGGATAAATAAATTAATATAAATATTTGTCAAAGTGTAATGAAAATATATTTTAAAAAGTGGGACTATCTTTATGGGATGGAGGGAGTTGTTCTTTCAGTGATGCAAATGTGACCTTTGATGTGATGATAAGTTAAGATTTTCCTCTCTCTCTGTGATCTTGTGTTTTCATTTTATCGGTCTAATTGTACAACATATGCATTGACATTGAAAGCTTTCTTGTTTTGAGTTTTAAGGCACAACTTGTCTCGTTTCGTAGGAAGGGTCATTGAGGATTTTAGGATGAGAGCGCTGCAAATCCGTTTACATGCTAGACAAACCTCTAGATGATGTGCAAGTCGTCTTGTTTTAAGCTATTTTAATGGAATTGATTACCTTTCCCCGCCAGAGGTGCGATAGAGCTCCCCACTATCAGGGAATATTGCTATATCAGATAATTATAATAAGTGATTATAGATATAAGAATAAGCCCCATTAGAGACATTCACGATAATTTTTGCTTTGGGTCTTGTGGGAAGAGAAAGAGGAAGAATTGGAGGGGAGTCTTTTTCACCATGTTCGAGTTGAGGAAAGGATTGAAGTGATTGGCTCCCTTTGTTTGTTGGCAGGATAATAAGATGGAGAAGAGAAGTCCTATTTAATATGCCCTTTCATTATAGGAAACATATTCTTAGACTACGCCAAAATAAAACTAAGAACTTCACACTCCAAATGGAAGAATGATGTCAAATATGACAATACGGATGACTTTGGTTGGAGCCGAATACTACAAGTTATAGTATCAAAGTTGCGAAAGGCGCTCGCCTCTCTCGCCCGCCTCGCCATATTGGCGCCTTGGAGGGTACGCCGCCTTTGCGAGATGAGGCGGTCGATTAGGAAAAGCATAACTCTTTCGGATTCAAAGCGAGAAGCTAGAACGTGTCAAATTAGGTTTCTGGAGTTCTTGTTTTTATGAAAACTTGTTCTAATTTGTAAATTCGATTCTATAAAATCGATTGGCCCAATTTCAGATTCAATAAATACCGACTATTACAGAATTCTTACCGCAACAAGAGACGTAGATAAATTTCTTCAGTGCTCGTCCCTTCAACGACGACCTTGGCCCTGAACGACTGCGACTCTCAATGTACTGAACTCGCGTCGTGTTGGTACTTCTGTTCAGCGTTTAGTTTTTGATTTTTTTGAAATTTTTTTTCTGATCTCTGAGACGTAAACGACGACGTTCCTCGTAATATTTACTTTTGTTTTTATTTATTCCTCTTCCTTTGTTAAAAATATTATTGTTTTTCCTCTTCTTTTTAGTTTCAGTCAATGTCTTTTTTGTCAAATTATTTTGTTATTTTTTTCTTTAATCTATATTCTTTTGTTTAATTATTGTTTTCTATTTTTTTTCTAGTTTCCTATCGTATACTATCTTAAACTAGTATTTGTTTTGTTAATTTGAACTATGTGGTTTAAATTTTGTCTTAGAATTCTCTCTTTTGAGGTATAAATTATGTTTATGATACTATTTATAAGTGGAACTTATATGTTTTATTTTTGTTTATAACATGTTTGAACTTTTGTTTATATGTTACATGTATATTTATATATTTTTCTAATATTTACTAATTTTTTATTCTATTTTTTCGCCTTGCTCGCCTTTTTGCCGCTTTTCTACCGCCTCGCTTTTCGCCTTTTTCATGTATGTATCGCCCGCCTCTCGCCGTTCGCCTTTAACAACTATGCTCGGATCCTCTAAAATTTTAAGATTTTACACCAAATTTAGTGTAAAATAGCCACACCCATACCCATACCCATGTCCTATCCTTTGGACACTGGTACTTTGGCAAAATTGAATGGTCTGAGCATCATAACACAAGTAATTTAGCAGGGACGGGGGAGCATAATTGTTAAAGGCGTAAGGTGAGAGGCGGGCGAGAAGTTCCTAGAAAAGGCGAATGGCAAGGCGGTTGAAAGGCGGACGAAAGGCGAGCAAGGCGATAAAATAGAACAAAAGGAATAGTAAAATAATATATATGTAAAATATATTAAACAAATCTTAAACATGTTAATAACAAGAATTCCACATTAAATAAAGGTCACAATTTCAAATGTAATAGCAACTTAACACAACTAAAGTACCAAAAAGTGAGAATTCTAAGAAAAAAAACACATTTTATGTTCAAATCAGTAAACAAGTAGTCGTTTAAAAGCGTGAAATATGTGAATTCAAATATAATTTTAAATGAATAATTTTATATACCTAGAGATGAACATAAGATATACTTCAAACTTTAAATGACAAATGAGACCCAAAGTAAAGCGAAAAAACAAATTAAATTAGTAAACATATTAAAATTTGCAAAGCTCCCTTTAAAAATTTGAATAAAGCACTATTTGTAATGTTTTTGTCCCACTCCTTTGTCGTCGTTTTAATTTGTTATTTATCACACTTTTTTTTTTTATAACTCGAGAGAAATTATAGATATCTTTCTTTTCATGTACGCCACAAGCTATCTTTACTCCATATTATCCCAAAACAACGCATTGGGTAAGTTAAATTATTGAAACTAAAATTACAAAATGAACTAGTTTAACACTACACATACGTCTATTATGTCTTTTGACAAAGGCGGACTACTCACGCCTATCGCCGTAACCAAGAAACGCCTCACCTGGCCTAAAAGGCACACAACAGCCCGCTATAAAACCAAAAGGCGGTTGACCCCTAAAGGCGCCAAAACGGCGAGGCGGGCGAGAGAGGCGCTAGCCTTTCGCAACTATGGATCCGAGTACCGAGCATCATAGCTTTTGTGTTGGGCACGGTAATTAAGGAAAAAATGTAATTGGTGTAAGTATGAAAAGTGAGCTAGGAGAGAGACGGTGATGTTGGGAGCAGTAAATGGATAGTTGTTTAGAGTATTATGCAAGTAGATTTCATTGAATAAAAAAGTATTAAAAATTTTCTATTTTGGGAAAGTGTAATTTTTGTTGGGACAATACTTGGCAAAAAGTGTAAATTTAGCTGGGGGGGGGGGTATTATATATTTTCTTTGTTTGGGGGGGGGTTGTAAAACTTTAGCTTGAGCATGTTAAAAATCACTATACATGTACACAAGATGTAAGAGTATGATTTATAGTTGACGTGTGCAAAGCTCAAGCTCTTCTCATTAACTGTTTTCTGAAGTATTCTAGTTCAATCTCAGTCTCAGCTGAGTGCAGGTTATCTTATGATTAATCTTTACAGTTGGTAAAGCTAAATACTCCAGTTGTGCCTGTTTTAAAAATAAAAAAAATTACCCCCTCCGTCCCAAAATGAATGTCAATTTTTTTTCAAATTTGGTCTTGCACTCGAGAGCGAATTTGAATTTTTTTTAGACATTCCTTTTTGGACAGAGCGAATAAAAAAAATATGTTGATGAGTTTCAAGTCTCCGACACCAAACTCGGTTTTTACACACATTATTTGTTTTTATTCTCATTCTGTTGTGCTTTTTTCATTGCAGGGTGAAAATAATGATGGGGCCTGCACCTCACACCCAACTGGATGCTGATTTAGCAGCTGGAATGGGCATGCCTGATAATGGTCCCAAACTAATGTCAGTGTGAGCTCTTCCCATTTTCCAGTTTTGTGGATAGCATTGACTAATGTTTGACTCTTAAAAGGGTTTTGTTAATTATAGGAATTTAGGAATTAATCACCTAGTCACAAATACACTTTCGTAGTTGTAGGTTCTCTATGGGTTGTGGAAAATGGGTTTTGTGCGGTGTAATATTTATTCCTTTCTTTCTAATACTGTTATAGGTAAAAGTATCAATAACAAATCTTATCATTTCATAAGTTTGTTTTTAAAAATTTTGGTCTGCGAGTTTTGGGTTGAGCCAAAATGGCGAGGCTTTTCAGTCGAATTGATGGAGTTTTGAGTATTGATGGATGTGTTTTCACCCATACAAATGATATATTTTTATACCTATTTTGTGTTCAACCTTGGGTTGTTTGATGGCTTTTTGTAGTGTTTATAAGGTATAGGAAATGTAAGGAGAAAGTCCCGGAATATGATCAAAATTGATATGAAAATGAACGATCGAGAACGAAGTGGCAAAAGAGAAAATAATGGAAATTACAGAATGACAAGGTTGAAGATATCCCGGGCATTCGTTACCATTAGATAGTACTCGTTGAGAGCTTTTAAACCATATATGACATGTCTCAATCGTAATACGTATGAAAAAGTTGTGATCTTCGAAAGTTTGTCCCAAATAAAAAACAATCTTTTCGATTTAAATTTTGAAACATTTGAATTCCACTTTCTAAGTAAAATTTGGATACTGTTTTGATCCTTTGGCATTTAAGAAACTCCATTGTCTTTAGAGAATTTGACTCGGATGTGTCTTTTAGGACAGATCACTTTTCCCCAAGTTCCTGATTGAATCGAAATAACTTGAAAATTCTTATAATAGTAATAATATTATTGAAATACTTCATACTCATATATGAGTGTGAAAATAAAATAGGAGAGAGAATGAGTGGAGAGAATAGTAAATTATAATGGTGTTGTGAGTATTAAAATAATGTAGGAGAGAGAATGAGTGAAGGAAATAGTAAAGATTCCTTTTCATTTTAGGTAAGTTTTAAATGTGTGAAGTAAGTTTTGGGACGCCCAAAAGGGAAAGTGTGAAGATTGTTCCGGGACGGAGGGAGTATATGGTTCATGACAAATCCCCACTTCTCAATAGTTGCTATCTATCTTTTAACTGTCCATGTGATATTCGACCCAATAATTTTGTTCCCCTTCTTTACATTGCCACCACCATCACTTTCCATTCAAATCTTCCAAACTCTCTCTCTCTCTCTCTCTCTCTCTCTATATATATATATATATATATATATATATATATATATATATATATATATATATATATATATATATAAATTTAAGTATTGCAATTGATTTATTAAAAATGTGTGTTATTTGTATATTTCTTGTATTATGGTAAAAATAACATTCATGAGATACTTATTTGTATACTTATTTAATGGGACTCATTTGTCATAATAACAATAATTATTTATTTACTATATTCTAACTCATATTCTCCTTTCTACCCCACTTTTCATACTCACAACACTTATTTCACTATATATCTCCTTAATTAACACTTATTTCACCATACACTCTCCTTAATTTATGTACAACGTTTGTTTGATATTTTTTTTGAATGGGTCGGAGGAAGTATGTAATTTTTTTATTACTTTTGTTTTCGTTAATCTATACTGCATACTGCAGTTGCTTTCCTAACACGTAGGCTAAGAGAATAGCTGAAAAGAGTGGCCAAAAGAGGATATAAGTAAAAGAGCATATATTATGGTTGATTTAGATAATAATACACGTTCACTATACTATACCAAAAAAAAAAAAAAAAAAAAAAAACAAGATTATGCAAAAATCATTCAAGGAGGGTATGAGAAATATTACTCCTTAGTGTTACCTTTCTTTCTGTTTTTTATTTTTACCTTACTACCCTTCTCTATCCTCATCTCCTTTCATCCGTGCTGTCGAAGAACTTGAACCGGCAGCCATGGTGACAGCCTGCCCGGTTGAGAACCTCTGCAACTGTATCATTCTAGCATAACACCCATCAGGGTAGTTCTTCAGTAGGTGTGAATGAGACCCTTGTTCAGCCACTTTCCCCTCTTCTATAACAGCAATAACATGGGCATTTCGGATAGTCGAAAGCCTATGAGCAACAACAATGGTGGTTTTTCCTGCACAAATACGTTCTAGAGCTTCTTGCACACACCTTTCTGACTCTGCGTCGAGTGCACTTGTGGCCTCGTCTAGCAGCATTAGCTCGGCTTTTCTTAAGAAGGCTCGAGCGATTGCAACTCTTTGCTTTTGTCCTCCCGATAACTGAACGCCTCTTTCTCCGACGAACGTTTTATATCCGTCCGGGAGTGATGATATGAACTTGTGGGCGTTTGCAAGGGTTGCGGCTTCAATGATTTCGGCTTCTGTCGATGATTCGTGCCCGTAAGCTATGTTTTCGTAGATTGTGGTGGCGAATAGGCATGGCTCTTGAGGGACGACGGCAATGTGGGCCCTCAAGGATTTGAGGTTGTACTTACGAATGTCTTTTCCGTCGATCATAACACGGCCGGCTGATGGCTCGTAGAATCTTTGGATTAGTGAGATGACGGAGCTTTTGCCGCATCCACTTGGGCCGACTAGGGCTAGGGTTTTTCCGGCTCTGGCACGAAGGCAAAGGTCGTGGAAGATGGGAATATCGGGACGAGAGGGGTAAGAAAAGTCAACATGCTTGAGTTCCACTTCTCCACGGAGGCGATCAGGGACAGGGATGGAATCTTGATCATCGGGGTCGATTTCGGTTTTTCGGTCAAGGAGGTCAAAGACCGACCTCATTGCTCGGCCACCCTTGATGAAATCAGGGGCCAAGGTCAGTGTTTCGGCTGCACCATTGGCTGAGACCATCAGGACCATGAAAACTCGGATGGTTTTCGAAAAATCTGAGATTCCGTGCTTCACGAGATACGAGGCGTACCATAGCCCGAGTGCATAGGAAGCATATAATAAAAATTGCGCTATCCCATATCCACTTCCGGCAATCTGTCCCTTCCAGAAGCATCTTCGAAGAGGCGTTTGGAGGTTGGAAGTGAAAAGATTGACAATTTTAGCCTCTGAATTGAAGGCAGCTACTGTTCTAACGTTGGCCACAGCTTCTCCGGCCAGTTGTGTAGCTTTCGCGTGTGCTCCTTCCAAGTCCCCGGAGAATCCTTGCATGAACATTTTCTGTTGATAAAGTAAAACAAAAAAAGTTAAGACCGCAAAAATAAATTAAAAATAAAATAAAATCACACACACACACAAACACACCTGCAATACTGTGGCTGCAACGACTACAGGAAAAACAGCAATGAGGACAAGGGCAAGGCGCCATTGCAGAACAAATCCAGCAGTGCAGGCAACTAACATGAGAGCAGAGTTCTGCATAATAACTGAAATTCTATCTCCAATGGCGGACCGGACATTATTAGCATCAAGAGCTAGCCTAGCTGCAACTCTAGAACTCTCATTTTCTTCTTGATCAAACCACGCCATTTCATTTTTCAAAACCGCATCCAGCATTTTCTCTCTCACCCTTTTGGTCAAATTCTCCCCCACAACGTCCCAGAAAAAGTGCTGCAACGTATTGAAAATTAAAGCAGCAGAAGAAACCCCAATCAAAAGATAGCAATATTTCCCGATTTGTTTGATCATGTAATCGTGATCTTGGCTGTAGTAGACACTCATGACTGCACTAAGCACGTAGGCGAAAAAGGCACTCAGGGACCCACAAATGACTGAACCGATGGATCCGATCAAAGCGTAAGTCCATTCAGGGGAATTCATCTTCGCAAGGCGCCAAAAGGAACTAGCTTGATCTTTGAACGCAAGTTTTTCTTGACGATAGTTAGCGTATGAGGCATCAAGGGAAAGGCTAAAATCGGAATTAGAAAAGTCAGATAGGCGCCGGGAGTATGGTGATCGACCGTACGACGAGTTTCGCGTAATTATCGGTGAACTCACTGAGTTTCTTGCGCTAGAAGGCCTGCAAAGAGAGAAACCAATCAGAAAAATAGAGCTAATTACTCTTTATTATCCAAGATTTATGATTTCGTTACGAGACGAGATCATCCATACCACTTTTATGTATAACATTGTGTACCACCGGTGATCCAATGGTTATGCATCATTGATGACATCATCATGATGTCGGTCATAATAATTCATAACCGTTGGATCATCGTTGGATCACCAATGGTACACAATGTGGTACATGCAATTTTTCTCTTTCGGCACAGTCCCAAACTTGGTTGAAAGGGGCAGTTTCGATCCATTTACCTTGCGCTGCTCTTTCTAGCATTATTCATTGCAGTTTCATGAGCTACTTCCTGCATTTTGATGAGCTTGGCATAAAGACTATTATCACCTTTGGCCATAAGATCGTCGTGGGTCCCAACCTCGGATACGTTGCCTTGTTGCAAGACGGCAACCAAGTCTGCCTTACGGATGGTGGAAAGGCGGTGGGCTATGACCAAAGTTGTCCGTCCGATCATGAACCGATCAAGAGCCTCTTGCACGAGCTTTTCAGATTCAGAGTCCAGTGCACTTGTTGCCTCGTCTAAGAGCAAAATTGCAGGGTTTTTAAGCATTGCCCTTGCTATAGCTATTCTTTGCTTCTGTCCACCTGAGAGTTGTAATCCTCTCTCTCCAACCTGCCAATATTTCCAAATTAATATTATATTATCTAATATATCATTTTTTTCGTCATATAAAACTCAGGATTATTGCGCCAAGAAACGAATATCATATAAATCTTAAAAGAATTACATTCAGTCAAATGGCATGATTTTGGTCCTCCAAGAACATCGACTCAAATGTTCCCATCTCAGTTTCCGCTACTTTTATATGCTGTAAAATAACGAAATATTCCTAGACAATATTAAACTTCACTATCAAGTTTTATGTATATAAGCAATATTTTGCGCAGCGGTTTGTCTCCCACTTGCCTTTTTAATTCATTATTTTCCATGTGAATGTCAAACAGATCTACTTCAACCTCTCGTCAGTCAAACCAAATCTCTAGTGATTTTTAATTCCGTGGGGATTTTTAATTAAGATATGGTGGTTTCATTATTTATAGTTATTAATGGTAGTGAAAACAACATGCTCTGTGTTTTCTATTCATTTCTATAATGCAATTTTTTCGGGTCAGCCATCCCCATCTCTGCTACGTTCATTACAAGTCTTTGTTTGATGTATACATACAGAAACACCCAATTAAGATCTGCACATGCGCTGTTGACTCAAACCATGTTGTACCCTTTCTATAAATGCATGACCAAACACTACCCAATTGACTTTAAACAACAAAGTTAGGTTTGTTTGTTGACCAAATATGCCCACTCTATCTTTAATGTAATAACGCAGTAACCAAAAGCTACAAATACTTTAAGATTCATAACAAACTTCCCCCTTTAGGTACTGCCTAATTTCCTCTCCTAGACCCCACAACCCACAAATTTGGGACATGTGCAGTCGAACTGCTCAGCACTCCGACAAACCTTAATATAGGACGTAACTCATGTTAATATAAATAATGTTATCTCACACCTATAAAATGTAGCTCTGCACATAAGCGGGTCCCATCAGTAAAATGCTGTATTACCCTGCCTGTGCATAGATGGTTGAACTAAAACATTATACAAAGTTCTTTACATTATGCATAACCAGGTTATACCGTGTGCCATAAGACTTGTACTGACCTGAGTGTCGTAGCCATCGGGTAACTTGATAATGAAAGAGTGAGCATTGGCAACCCTGGCAGCTTCTTCAATCTCTACTAAGGTGGCATCCGGCCTGCCCAGGAGCATGTTTTCTTTAATGGTTGTAGCAAATAGTGCAGGTTCTTGGCTCACTAGTCCTATTTGTTGTCTCAACCATCTCAACTTTAATGCCTTTATGTCATGCCCGTCTAAAAGAACTTGCCCTGCAAAATCACTATTTATTAACAGAGATTTTCATTCGAACAACTGGAGAAATCTTCTACAGACACAAGAACTAATTCAACCCAAGATCAGCAATAAGTTCATTAATGAGATTTTCATTAAATATGTCTACATGAAAATGTACTATTTACTACCGCAGTACCGCTGCCTTCACGTAAGGGGAAATTCATTTGTCAGAGGTATAACTATGTTTTGACCTTTCAAAATAACAAAACTGAAATGGATTTGAAAAAAATAAAATAAAAAAATACACACATTAAAGAACTTGAAGTGTTGCATAAAGGTCATGGTTTGAATCAAATAAGTTGGAATGGGGAATTTGTTATGATATTTAGTCAAACATAGTCAAATGAGTGGTTAAGAATTTTACTACTCCCTCCTTCCCAAAATGAATGTCCAAGAAAAATTCAAATTTACTCTTGATAATAGTTACCTGAGGTAGGATCATAAAACCTTTCGATGAGGGAAACCACCGTGCTTTTCCCGGAGCCACTGCTTCCAACCAAAGCTATTGTTTTTCCAGCAGGAACACTCAAAGAGAAATTGCTTAAAATTTTCACTTCTTGCCTTGAAGGGTATGAAAAGTCCACATTTTTCAGGTCAATTTGACCTGTAACCGAGTCTAACTCCAACCCCGATTCGCTATTTCTGTCCACACTTGGATTGTGATCAATCAATTGGAAGATTTTCGCAGCTGCAACTCTTGCTTTTGCAAATGCACTCATGCTTGGGGCAGATTGGCCTAAAGCACTGCCAAATAAAGTATAATTTTAGCCAAGAAATTAAAAAGATTGAATTTTTGAATTACGGAAAATATTATTTATGGAAACAGAGTACTTACAGTCCACCAAGCATAACGGAGAACATTGTAGCAATGGCAAGTCCTCCATTGGTGTAGTGATGTCGAACTAGATAACCACCATACCATAAAAGTAAAGCATAACAACAAAAGACTGTAAAATATGTTGCCCCTAATCCTGATCCCTTTGCAAATCCAGTCTTGTAACCAAGCCTTTGGGAGATTCTCAATGCAGATGCATAGGCTTTTAGTGCTTTTGATTCACCAACATATGCCAAAACGGTCCGAATTTGAACAATTGTCTGCAATTTTGGAATAAATTTGAGAAATACCCAGATAATAAAAAATAGTAAAGATTGCTACTTTTCTTCCTCTACTTCAAATTCAAAATTACCCAGAAAGAAAAAGGGGAAATTATGCTGTTTCCTTGAATTCAGCTCAAATTCATACATATGACAAGGAAAAACAGGAGGGATTTTGCAATTTTCTTGAATGTAACACAAATTGAAAAATAGAAGAAATTTGCTGGTCTCTTGAATTAAAGAAACAGAAGTGTTTTCAATTGATCATACTTAATTCTAGTAAATTTTATTAAATAACTGGGTTTTTTTTTTTTTCAGATTAATCTCACCTGCTCTGCAATGTTTCCAGCTTGTGAAAGAGCTTCTTGGCTCTTGGTAGAGAGTTTGGCCAATGTGGTCATGTGGATGGCTCCAATTATGGCAATGAGAGGAACCACAGCCAAAGTGACCAAAGCCAGTTGCCAAACTGCAGTGAAACCCACAACAAATCCAGACACAAATGTTGCCATGTAGTGTATGAAATTCCCCAACTGCCAAAACACACACATCAAAATTGTGAATATTTTTGAAAATTAATTAAAAATAAAAAAACCCATCTTTTTTTCTTATTTTCTTGCTCACCTTTTCACTTATGGCATCTTGAACCATGACTGCATCAGTGTTAATGGCAAAAACAACATCAGAAGTTCTAACTTCTGTATCAAAGTATTGAATATCTTGGTTCAAAGCTGCTTCCAAGTACTTGATCCTCATTTTAGTAGTTTGTCTCTCTCCTGTCCACATCCAACAAGATATCTCTGCAAATCCCAGTTCAAATTTCAGTCCATTTTCAGTAAAAAATGAGAAAACCCAATTTGGAAAAACCAAACATGGTGTTACATTACTAGTACACAAATGATAACCCACCTGCCCATGAAGATGCCCATATTGCAGCTCCAACAACAAGAAAGTAAAATGCATACTACAAAACCAAAATCAAAATAAGATGTCAGATGTCAGATAATCAAAACCCAAAGGCAAAAATTGAGTTGGGTTTGGATTGAAATGATCAAAGATTGTACCTTTAAGACTTCTTGAGTCATTTTATCAATGTTATTGGCATTGGAGCCAAAAGAATTAACAAGATCAGCAAAGAATCTCAAGAAGAGAGGCAAAGAACAGCCATGAACAAAGGCCCCAACAGTACCAATACCCATTAAAACATAGTCTAATCTGTCAGCAAATCTAAATAACTCACTAAACCCAGTTGAAGGAGGCAAAGAATTGGGCTTTTCCCCTCCATTTTCACTAATTTCATCCTTTTTTCCTTCAGAAACAACCTCCATTTTTCCCTCCCCTGTTTCTAGTGTGTGAGTGTGTGTTTTGGGATGGTTGGCTTTAAAGGAGGAGGCTGAAGAGGAGGGAGAAGAAATATTGTTGGTCTTGGAGTCTGAAACAAGTTCAAGGCCTTGAATTTCAGACCATTTCCACTGCTCTATCTTCTTTATCTCCTCCTGAGAAGAATCTTGTGACATTGTTTTATAATTTTTACAATATTCAAACAAATAATAAACCTACCTCCCTCTTGCCACCACTTACTTTAATCTTTCTCTCTCTAAATTATTTTATTTTATTTTTAACTTTTTTTTTTTAATCCTACGCAACTTTACCAATTCTGTCTCTCTCTGCATTCTACAAATTTTTAAATCTCTGTTACTTTAGGTAAAAAGCATAAAAGACTGAGAAAGGTGATATTTGATTATGTAAATTGGATCTTATGATTAAATTTTCATCTAAAGGTAGTTTATTTAATTGATGTGGTGGGTGGTCATTCAAAACCTTCTGATTTGCAAATATTTTTATCATACGTATACTCCCTCCGTTTCAGCCCAGCCTAGTGTGAATTAAAATATTGGACACGCCGATTAAAAAAAAATAAGAAAGACAAAAAGTAGAGAGAGACTGTTGTGAGTGTAAAAGTAAAATAGGAAAGAGAATGAGTGGAAGGAATAGTTAGGAGAGAGAATGTTGTGAGTGTAAAAGTAAAATAGGAGAGAGAATGAGTGGGGTAAATAGTGAATATTCCCTTCCATTTTGGACAGTTCACACTCGACTGAAACGGATCAAAAGGAAAATAAGTGTACACTCGATTGGGACGGAAGGAGTATTCCTTATTATCATAGTTGATTTCTGTTCGTTTGTTTATTGTATTTTGACTTTTTTTTTCATCTCTATAATGTTTTAAATTATCGTAATATTTTTAATATTTTTACGTTTATTTATGAGTGTTTAAATTTTTAATATTGCACAATTAAGTAAACAATAAAATATACAGTAATTACTTTTATTTTAATGACATTAATAAAAATTATTTTTTAATAATTTATGTTATTAATTTATAATATTTAATTAGAAAATATATTAGTGAATCAAAATTCACTCACCATCACCACTACAGAATATAAATTGGTGTTAACGAAATTTCGTTCGTGTAAATGAATATTTAGTTCACTACATGCTCTTAGTTATAATGACTTATTTCTCCATTTAGAGTGAATACTCCCTCCGCTTCGGCAGTAAGTTCACAGTTATTGTTTGTGCGTAAATTAAAAAAAAAAGTTAATGGAAAAAATGTTGTGAATATGAAAAGTGAGGTTGGAGAGAGAAAGTGGATAGTAAATAGTGATTTGATTGATGTTGTGAGTATAAAAGTAAAGTAGGAGAGAATTAGTAGGTGGAATAGTAAAGATTTTTTGCCATTTTAAAAAGTGTGAAGTTTGTAATGAAACGTCCAATGAGAAAAGTGTGCAGGTTGTAGCGGGACGGAGGGAGTACATTTTTGTTAATAGTTCATATCTATAGTTAAAACATTTTAATTTTTAATCAATGGAATAATTTTCAAAATATTCATGCATCTATACTTAAAATGTACTCCCTCCGTCTCGGTTCACTTGGCACCAAATTTTTGGGCACGGGAATTAAGGAAAAGTAAGTGAGAGAAAAAGTGAAAGAAAATGTTGTGAGTATGAAGAATTAAATAGGAGAGAGAATGAGTGGGAGGAATAGTTAGGAGAGAGAATGTTGTGAGTGTAAAAGTGAAATAGGAGAGAGAATGAGTGGAGGGAATAGTGAATATTCTTTTCCATTTTGGGCAGTGCCAAGTGAAGTGGGACGACCCAAAATGGAAATTAGTGCCAAGTGAAGTGGGACGGAGGGAGTATAACACACTTGGTTATAAAATATGAGAGAAAAAGTGGGTAGACGATTTTAATTTGAGAATAACAAGTGAAACTTATTGTCCATTTAAAATAATAAAGGAATTAAAAACTTTATTATAAGAAGATAAAAAAGAAAAGTAAAAAATTTATTCAAAACAGAGAAAATATTATTTTATACAGTATATCTACATGTTAACAATTACTCCCTCCGTCCCGTTTGAAAGGACATTTTTGTGTCCTTGCACGAGAATTAAAAAAAGTGATGTAGAAAAGAGAAAAAGTGTATAGTGAAATAAATGTTGTGAGTGAAAGGTGATGTAGGAAAGAGAAAGTAAGGTAGGGAATAGTTAGTGTATATTTATTGTGAGAGTATAATAAGTGGATCACACAAATAAAAAAATAATAAAAAACTTTTCATTTTTGGGTTGTGCCCTTTCAAATAGAACATTCAAAAAAAAATTGTGTCATTTCGAACGAAACGGAGGGGGAGGGAGTATATATCATTGACCACAGTTAACTCCATATATTCAAGCATTCCGCATGGAGGAGACAAGTTTTTTTTTAATAGTCTAGTATAATTAGTTTACTGTTTTGGGTGGTTTGTTTCAGTTACTTCTGCAAACACAAACATTACATAAATAAATAAATAAATAAATAAATAAATAAAGTACTCCTTCAGTCTCATTCGACTTAAAGCAATTTGTCATTTTGGACGTTTTATTCAATTTTTGACATTCTCAACAATAATTTTCTTATATTTTTCTCATTTATTATTCCTCCTATTTTATTTTTTATACTCACAATATTTTCTACACTCATTTTTTTTTCTCTTATTATAATAATACTCTTATTATAATAATATTATTTCTTAATCTATACTCTCTCCGATCCATTTGAAGCTTCACCTTTGTTAAAATGAATGTCCCATTAAAAGCTTCACCTTTCCTAAAATGGCAAAGAATATTTACTATTCCACCCACTAATTCTTTCTCCTACATTACTTTTATACTCACAATACCAATCAACTTTACTATTCCCTCCACTAATTCTCTCTCCTATTTTATTTTTATACTCACAACACTTTTTCTACTAATTTTTTTTTTTAATTTGCGTGTCATACTTAAAATAGTGAAGTAATAAATAGGAGGAGGGAGTATCTATAGTATAAATCACACCGATGGGTGAACAGTACTATGAACAGTATCAAATGTCAAATTTTTCATTTTGCCTTCACTAAGTTGTCACTTTTCCATTTTGCTCTTTAAAAAAAAATTAAAATTAAAAAAAAATATACGTATCCTCAAACACAAACTTTTATTAGTATGATTATATGTCAAGAAAAAATTCTTGTTATAATAATATTTCTTAATCTTATGTGTTCAGTAAGAAAATTCTAAATTGGACTGGGAGGAAGTATATGGAGAGAGAAAGTGACAGGTGATGAGATGCTGAGCACAGCATAGAGATAGAGAGAGAAAGAAGTTTGGCCCTCCCGACAAGGAATACTGTGTGTAAACTTAAGATTGGCTTCTTGACCAAAGCATATCCTCACTTTCACTCATAGTATAAACTTTCATAAATTGGAGTAAAATATTATTTGCAATATACTGACTGAGTATCAGGGGGGTCATGATATTTTAGGAACCCTGTTCAAAAAAAAAAATTTAGGCCCTAAATATAACTACAAAAATAATAGTGTATATATTTGGTCGTCAATTTTTTTTATCGTGTTTCATGACCAGATTTATATTTTCTAATTTTAGAACTAGTAACTGAAAATTTTAAGTATGAAAATATTAAAGAATATGGGGGTGTGGCTGCCAAAAGTTATGGAAGATGATTATAATTCTGTCATTGCAATCGTTTCCGAAATTATGCTCGTAATATCACGATTATTGCAGTGACCATTGAAATGTCAAAAGTTGAAATCTTAGAGGACAATGTGAGCACACTAATCGAAAGTTAGATGAAAAATAGCCGGGCAAGGAGTTTGGCTATTTAAATTTTACTAGTTTAGAAAGAAAAAAAATGAGAAAGGTGAGAGATGCGTTATGGAGAATAATGGAAGAAAGATGATTAGTTACTCGAATGAAAAATGTGTAGTTTCTAGTGGTACGGATGGAGTATTATATTATCTACTTGAGTTAAATTAAGTTTTTTTTTATTCTAAATCAATAGTACTTCCTCCCTTACAAAATAAATGTCGCATTTAATTTATCAACATTTTTAAGGAAGATGCTTTACTAACTTGTAAATTGTTAAAATTGTACTAGTTACTTTATTTATTTGAAATGCAACATTTATTTATGACAAACTAAAATTGAAAGTATAACATTTATTACACAGCGAATGAAATATTAATGTGGAAATAAAATAAAAATGGTGCCCTTTCAAATTTGGGGCCCGGAGCAGGAGCTCCACTTGCTCCCCATAATGGCCGGCCCTGCTGAGTATGTAAAAAACCAAATCACTAACACACTATTTTTATATTTATAATAAAATTATTATATGAACCATTTAGTAATTTATAAACAACTATTCTAACACTAGTGTATAACACTCTTTTTTTTTTTTTTTTTTCTTTTAAAAAGAAGGGGATCAACACATTTCACCGCTCCCCCCTTGATGCACTTCACAGAGGCGCCTAGCTATGCTAGGGAGGGCAATGTCATTCCCTCTAACCACTGGTGGGGGAATCGAACCCATGGCCTCCAGGTTGGAAGCCATGAACTCTAACCATCAGGCTAAGACCCCGCATGCTCGTGTATAACACTCTGTGTGTTAAATCGTGTGTTAAACGTACGATCAATTCTTTTGACAAATAATAACACTTGTACGTTAAATGTACAATCAATTTCTTTTGACAAATAACAGAAACTGAATTAAAAAAGTTACTATTAGTATAAAGGTTAATTTAATTTTTTTTAATAAAAGGTATTTAACAAAAATATATAATGACATTGAAACTTTTTCCATTTTATTAATTGATTTATTGTTGAAAGTAATTGATGAGCCCGAACCTGCTGGACCGGGCCCACGCTCGGTCTGATCTAAGGAACCGGTGACGTGGCATTTCCTAGATCGCTGGAGTCAAGACCGCGGACAGAAAGACCCTTGAGGTTAAGATCGCGTTCCTCCCCGCATCATTCTTCTCAAAGATCGGAGGGATCCTGACCGCTGGACTGGTGCCCGCAGGAGGTATGACCGCTCCATCCGTGCCCGCGTCAAATACCTTTGACCTCGCCCAAGATGTTGACCGCGGGCTCATACCTGCCTCCCGGTTATCTTACCTGCCTCCCGGTTAATGTCAAGCCTTACTGAGCAAGTTAGCTTGCGCTCACGGCATTGCGATTCTTAGGTTCCCCATCCCACGCATTTAATGCGGCTCGGTCGAGGCCCTTCTGATGGCATTAAATGCGCCGCGCGGATACACGGCTCCTGTCCGCATCAGCGACATCCTTTCGACGGAGGGTCCTCCTCACCGACGGACCCAATTAGATGCGGACACGTGTATGCGGTCAAATACCAAAGTGCCCCTTAGGGCTGACTTTATGCCTTACGTCAGCGAGCAGCTCCCCATTGCCTATAAATAGAAGACCTTTGTCCCCTTGGACAAGATAAGTTCCAATTATATTGAGTAAGCCATATTACTCTAAACCCTAAACACATACACACACTCCAAGACATTCAAACGTCTTATATATCTCAGTATTCTTACTCTCACACCCGAGGCCCTGAGTTGGAGTAACATCCAACTTTGACCTTAACGGTGCTTGTTTGTGTTGTGTTCTAGGTACCTCAAATCACCAAATATATCAAGCCAGATATCCTTGAACCGCTTTTGACCCTGAAAAGCTTGGCGTCATCAGTGGTTCCATTGCCGGGAGTCATTTGTTTTCTCGTTAAAAAATCTTTGTTTTCAGACACACTTTGTGCTCTAAACAGCTGACTGCCAAAAGACTCTTCTTTTCAGTCATTTTCCTCTTTTCCAAACATGTCTAAAACTTTGCAAAATGCTGGTCATTTGACCATTGAGGAGGATAACCAGGCCTCACCTTCCAATGTCAATAAGGGTAAGGCTACGACCTCCGTTTTTAACAGAATGGGGGCACGTTCACAGCCACAACACAGCCTCTCCCCCGGTCAGAGGGCTATAGACAAACTAACCGATAATATACGTGCTGAGAAAGCCCAAGCCCTACTAAACAACAGCCCAAAAACTCCCCAAGCTCCTATAAAAGATAACACCTTGAACACTCCACTCTCCCCGGAGCAAATCCTGAGGAGGCAAGAGATTCTGGCCTCCAAGTCCAAGCTGATCGCTGAGGCCATGGCCGTCGCCGACGCTCAAATGGAGATGTTTGAGATAGAGGCCAACGGAGGGCTCCAGTTCCCTCAAGGGTCACAAAGGTTCTCCCAACGAGCTCCCCCTAAATCGCTTGCTAGTCAAGCTAGGGGGCAAACCGGGTTGAACCAACCCTTGATCGCGGACAGCCGGCCAGACGCAGTGTGGTGCATGTAGAGGACAGCGAGGAGGTTGGAGAAGAGGCCCAATCAAATCTACGTGCGAAGTCCAAAGCCAGACCCTTGGCTCCGGCCAAGGAGAAGGCCGTGACTCCACGGGCTAAAAAACAGATGGTTGATAATCAGAGCCCCGAATTTATCAAGTTTATGAACGAGACGTGGGAGACCCACCAAAAGGCCGCCCAGAGATGTGGCCGCACCATGGATGCCTTCACTGATAAGATCGCCCGGGCACCTATTCAGAGGGGCAAGCCCCCCCAGATGGACACCTATGATGGCTCCAAAAATGTCAAGAGTCATATGAGACGGTTTGAGGGACAAATGGTCCTATTCTCCGCGGACGAGTCCGTGATGTGCAAAGCCTTGGCTGCAACTTTCACGGGCAAGGCCCTATCTTGGATGTTAGCTCTCAAGCCCCGGTCCATCCAATCATTCAGTCAGTTCAGAAGCATCTTTCTCAATGCCTTTGCCAGGGCAGGTGTGCCCGCTAGACCAAAGATAGACCTTGTCCGCGTCAAGTAGGCCCCAAACGAGCCTACAAAAGATTACATATCTCGGTTCAGGAAGGTGAGGCGGCCTCAGCTCCTCTTTCCTTAAGATGAATTTTGCCTCCAGCCGGCCTAAAACCGTGGAGGAGATGTATGAAAGGGCCTCTGCCATTGCATCCGTCGAAGAGCCCAATGTGCCCGCTCCCCGAGCTTCAGCAAAGGAAAGGATAAGCCAAGTTCAGGAGACCACCCCAGAGCTTGCCCGCACCAACAACCAGGGCAAAAATCGAGGCCGTGGGTCAGACAAACTCCGAAAGACGGTGGATGAAACAGTTTATACCGAGCTCACCGAGCCAAGAGTGGTAATCATGAGAGCCTCAGACTTTCCTCCTCCTCCCCCCATGCTTCGAAAATCAAATGAGAGGAGCAGGGCCAAGTTCTGTGAGTATCATAACGACCACGGGCACGGAACCGAGGATTGCTTCCAGCTGAAACGAATAATTCAGCAGAAAATCAACGACGGGGAGCTAACCAAATGGGTTAAGGGAAACAACAATGCCCCCAACAACAATAATCAACAGCGGGCACGAAACACGCGTGGCCCCGAAAGGAACGAGAGAGACAACTACGATGATGATTTGGGGGATTATGACATTAATTTCATTGGCGAGGAGCCTCCCTCCAACAAGCAGCTCTCCCTCCAGATTCGAACATTGGAAAAGGTTTTCCTAATCCCCCCAATGGCTTCTGAGGAAGAGCAGGAAATAGGGTTAAAAAAGAGTGAACTTGCCTCCTCCCTATTCCACTCTACTCAGTCCCTAACTCTCCCCATGAAGATTAGTTACAAGTATTGTCAGTGTATGTGTTTTACCGGTAACATTGATTGTGTTATTAGGTGCGTGTGTGAAAAGTGACGTAACTTTTGACTCGGGATGAAGCACAAAACGCACATCATATCAAATCGAATGAAATTTTGAGACCTACAAAAGTAGACCTCATTTATGACCTCAAACATGCCTTTGAAGTTTTTGTAAATCTTGTTAATAAGTAATAGGACATGTGTTTTGATGGATAGCACATGAGTTAAAGAGTGCCAGCGCATGTGTTGAGAAGTGCCAGTGCTACTGATATTAGTGTTAGCACCAGAGTTAACGACTTCCATCATCAGTTGTTAATCTCTGATATTTACAAAAATGCTATCGCGAATGTTTTTTAAAGCACAATTAATTACAAAAACGCCACCGCACATGGTTAAAAGCATGTTTTTCCAAACTATTTGAAAAAACACGTTTTTGCCAACATTTTGTGTATAATTATATTTAAAGTATATAGTTCATTTTTTAATAGATAATAATTTTTCCACCTTATAACAAGTTACCCATTTACTGTTTGAAACAAAAATTAAGGTAAAAGTAGTTGTTGTAATTAGGGGTGGAAGCGGTTCGGCTCAAATCGCGGTTTGGAGTCGAACCGAGCCAAATCGTGCAGTTTGGTTTGATTTTTAGACATAAGTGGTTTAGCTCGATTTGAGAAATTAACAAATCATGTGGTTTAGCTCAGCTTGGGATTTGACACTCCTAAACCGAACCGAACCGCGATTTGAAACCGTCAAACCGAACCATTAAGCCGAACCTTAATGAAAATACCAATTGCTATTATGTCATTTGTTATGTTATACTTTGTTTTGTAGTTTCTGTTATGAAGATTCATAACAATGTTAAAATATCATTGGACATATACTCACGACATTAAAATGTGAAAATATAAAATAGTGCAAACATTTGAAACCATCAGCATCCAACATGCTTAATTCCATAGTATTGAAATAACATGTCCATTAAACCAAAAAGCCATGTAACATTGTACCACAAACAGACTCTTGTCTATCATTCTTGGCCATTACATGTTCACCCAATAAAGTCTATACAAATCATGCTATTGTTTCTTAACAAACCATCCAAACCATGTTATTGTATCTTAACATACTAAAAGCATACAATACTTAAAGATTGCATCAAAACAGAGTTAAAACTTTCCTATTTGGTACTTTGTTGCCGCTTATGTTGCCTTTTTTGAATTGTTATAGTTTGAAATGTGGTTCGGACCGTGGTCTATATCGCGGTTTGAACCGTGGTCTGAACCGCAAAATCAAACCGCGGTTTAGACCGAACCAAATCGAACCATAGCGGTTTGGTTTAGCTCGGTTCGAATTTTTTTATGGTTTAGCTCGGTTTGGAATTTCTCCAAATCGATCATAGCGGTTTGACTTCTAAAATTGCCCAAACCGAGCTAAACCGAACCATTTCCACCCCTAGTTGTAATTGGGTAGCAGAGAGAAATTGAGATAACGAATAGTAAGTGTATATTTGTTGTAATTATAACAAGTGAGTTATATTAATAAAGAAGTATTATAAATTTTTCTTTTTTAGGTAAGTGGGAATTACCACCGATGAACACCCAAAATGATAAAATGGGTAAGTTGTTACGTGACGAAGGGAGTATATATTTATCATTAATGCATATTTGTATATTTTTTTTAATTATACTTGTATTTACAAAATATTTCCCCAAAATTATCGGTTAGTACTGGTAATTATGGGATAAAATATTTGAAACACATAAATAACGTTACACTACTCTCTTTATAATGATTTTTTTCTCAAATAATTTAATTTTAAAAATATAAATCCATAAATAACTCATATTTGAAAATATTTTCCAAAATAACCAATTTTGTAGAACTCGCTACTTCGTGTAGCGATTTCAGTTTTCCTTTCTTTTTTTTTTACGTAAACAATTTCGAGTATTTTACGAAATTTTATTAAAATTTAAATCCGCTACTGTGAATAGCGAGTTTAGATTAATTAAATTTGTTTTTAGATTAACTTAAACTCGCTAATTGCTATAGCGAATTTAAATTCGCTACTATCATTAGCGAATTTACTGTAAACATAAATCAGCCAAATAAAGTCAGTTCACAGTCCAAATTTGTAACAAAGTTGTACCAAAATCTGTGACAAACAAACACATTTAATTTGTACCAACCAAACACATTTTAACACCCTCGACAAACTAACACATTCAATAACACGTACGTAAATAGAATAAAATATCATTAAATGACCACAACGCGGTCACATATGAAATGTCTCAAATGTTTATTAAGGAATTATTATTTTCCTACGCTTATATGTTTTTTCTTTATCAATATATCCCCTCAACTTGCGTAACACACTCACTCTTTGTATCATGGGCTCGTGTGCTATGAGGTGTGACTCACCTTTTACCTAGAAAAACATAACTAAATTAACGAAAAACCTAACTTAACTAACGAAAAATCTAACTAAACTAACAAAAATACTAATTTAATCAACAATACCATAGCAATCAAGAATAACTAATTAAGTAAAAAGAATAACTCATAAATCAATCAATTCGAAAAATCTAGATTGAATCCATTTCAAAAAAAAACCCAAATTAATCATTTTGAAAACCCTAGTTTGAAATAATGCTAAATTGATTAGAAATATAGGAGGGAGTATGAAATCAAGGACTTACACTAGCGAATTTGAAGTCGTTATTGCAAATCACGAATTATGCTCTCTCTGTTCTTCGTCGTTCCAAGTTTCTCCCTCTCTCTGTGTTATTTGTTTTGGTGTATTATATGAATTGTGTGTGTATGTTAATCGAAAAAAGGATTCTCTAAATTCGATATTGCGATTAGCGAATCTTTAAGTAAACTCGGTAGTACGAGTAGCGAGTTCACCTCGCCATTTAAACTAATTACAACCTTAATTAACTAATAGAAAACTCGCTATTCACAGTAGCAAATTTAAATTTTAATAAAATTACGTAAAATTCTCCAAATTGTTTACGTAAAAAAAAAAAAGAAAACTAAACTCGCTAAATGAAGTAGCGAGTTTAAGCGATTTTTTTTTTTGAAATCGCTACACGAAGTAGCGAGTTCTAAAAAATTGATAATTTTGAAAAATAGTTTCAAATGTGAGTTATTTTGGGATTTATATTTTTAAAATGAAATTATTTGAAAAAAAAAATCCTTTATAATCATGTTTTTTAAGGTGTACTCTCTCTCCGTTCTACTACTCTTGATATTAAATTTTTTGACATAAGATTGAAGAAAAATTAAGAACGAGAATGGCAAAAAGCATCTTTTAATCACTGAACTTTAGTCCAATTTACAATGTTCTCATTGAACATTTTTTTTTTCAAAGTTCTCATTGAACTTTTCATATTTTTGCAATTTAGTGATGTGTACACTAACTAGATTATTGGCGATAAATCGTCCTTCATTAACCTCGCACGTCTCACAAAAGTTTTTCACATTAAGTCACTTAACTGATTTTTATTAACTTTTTTCCACAAACAAACGGAGTCCTAGTTACATTACACTGCACCTATTTTACGGTACAACTATTTATGCATAGAGGTGCAGAAGTAATAAATGTATTTGGGTACTTTGCCATTTATGAATAGTAAAAAAAGGAGTTGTTTTGACAAAAGAGAGGCACTTGACTTCCACAACAAGTAAAAAAAAAAAAAAAAAAAAAAAGTTGATTTTGATTTTGGTACAAGGAAAGTTGATGGTTCAATGTTCAGACCATACCATGCTTCTATGTCTGCAGTCTGCCCCCCTTAATTCCGCCGTCTTTTCCTCCCAAATTTCCCACCACATAGATTTATACAATCTTGATTATAAATTAATTATTCACCGTGTCCCAAAATAAATACTCCCTCCGTCTCGTTCGAAAGAGCAATTTTGCTTTTTAGCACGAAAATTAAGAAATGAATAAGAAAAGTGATGTAAGAAAAAGAAAAAGGTTAAATGTTGTGAGTATAAAAAATTAAATAGGAGAAAGAATGAGTGGGAGGAATAGTTAGGAGAGAGAATATTGTGAGTGTAAAAGTAAAGTATGAGAGAAAATGAGTGGGATAGAAAGAATATAAAAATAATAAAAATTTTTCTTTTTGGGGTTGTACCCTTTTAAATGAGACACCCAAAAAGGAAATTTGTGCCCTTTCGGGCGGGGCGGAGGGAGTAGAAATTATCCTCCAAAGGAACCCCAAAGCGAGTTCAATTCTTAAAAAAGGTGAGCTATTTCATCAATTTTCCTCATAACCACACATCGGAATGTATATTTCCCTAATGTCCTTATTGATTTAATAATATTATGTGATCACCACACTGCCCCTAAGCACAAAACATGCAAGCTCGATCCCCTTCTTCCTCATCTCTTGATCTACCCTTCCCGGTGCCCCACCCACCCCCTCACACATAATCTTCTCCGGCAAATCCATCTTCTTTTGCGCCTCCTCGATCGCTCCAACAACATCCCTCCCGTCATACACCAGCAAATCCACCCCTTTCTCTCTTCCAATCTCCGGCCATCTTCTTTGAAAATTCCCATAACTGATCCTTAACTCAGGTTCTCTATGGTCTCTCGGCCCTTTCATGCCTTCTCGTATATATTCTCCACTTCATCTCCTTGTATCTTATATGTCATAGTTACGAGAGTGACAACCACAACACCGTTCAAGCTTCACCAGAGCTACACAGACTCGGTTTTGAGGGTGTGCAATGAGCCCAATTGCATAGGACCCAAAATTTTAGAGGGCCTCATATTTTTCTCCACTTCAAAAACCTAGTCCAAATGCTAGTAATAATATATAAATTTAAGCGTGATAATGTGACTTTTAAAACATTTAGCTTGGTTGAATAACTTCATTTTTATGTTCGTTGAGGTACTGGGATCAAATCACTCCACACGATTTTCATGGGAAATTGAAGCCTATTTTTCCTTTACATGCCTTTGTTTTCTTTCTTTCCTTTTACTTGTTTCAGAAAATTTTACTTTTATTTTTTTATTTTATTATCAAAACTAAATTATTGTGTACTATTTTATTCTATGTATATATTAAGGGCATCATATTCACATTTGGTACAGAGCCCCTAAAAATATTGAGAGGCCTGGAGCTTCATGGATTGACAACAAAATTGTTTTTCTTTTTACCAAAAACTTAGCAAAAGTGACGAAAATTAACGACACTTATTAAAAGTGACGAAAAATAGCGGCACTTATTAAAAAAGCCGAAAATTTAGAGACACTTATTGAAAAGTCAGAAATTAGCGGCAATTAGTTTAAAAATGTTGGCAATCAGCGACCCTTATTAAAAATTATCGAAAATATAGCGGCACTTATTAAAAAGTATCAGAAAGTTGTGGCACCTAAAAAAAGTGCCGCTAAAAGTCATTTTTGTTTTAGCGAGTGAGCTTGAATTTCGGTTTGGAGCACCGGAGCTTGTATGGAGCACGCATAATCTTTAAGCAGTAGGTACTTTTGCCCTAGGGACCTTAAAAGAATTAGGAAAATAACTTACTTTCTTAAAACTATAATGTTTGGCTGAGGGGCTTTAAGTACTTTTGGCTAGGGACCTTAAAATAATTGGAGAAATAACTCACTTTTTAAAAACCCTAATATTATTGAGGGGTCTTAGGGGAATTGTCTCAATATTTTTTATTTATTTAATTCTATAGTCAAACTAAGAACAACTTCTTAACGACATGATGCTAGGTAAGTTCGTCCCCAATGAAGTTGGAAAGTTGAAACCATAAATACACTATTAAAAAATTTGACCTTAAATACATTCATTATAAAAAAAAATATTACCATTTTAATAATCAATATAATTTGTCCTTGAAAAATATTATATTCAATTATTTTCATGTGATTTTAAAGATTTTTACATCAAAAATATTATTATTAACAATTTCAAATAATTTTATAAACTTTAAATTTGAATAAATATATGATCAAATTCTAATCAAAATTAAAATATATTTCTTAAGACTGAGGGAGCATAATTTATTATATATTTATAAAAAAAAATTAAAAAGTGAATAACAAGAATATTTATATATTTTTGTCATTAAAGTTATATATCTTTACCTATAGATTGTTTTATATATCTTCCGCTATGAATTGATATCTAAAAAAATATTGAACGTTTTTTTATATGTTCCCTCGAATAACTTTTAATGTTCGCAACCTTCATTTAAGAACACATATTCCCTCCGTTTATAAAAAATATCTAATTTTTTTAAGAGTTAATTCAAGTATTTTAATTGCATAACTATATAAAACACTTTAATGCTCTCACCATGTTGTATTATGAGTGTATGTGTGAATTAGAAGATGTTTGATGACAAATAATATAGTAACTTCAATTTTCTAAAATTTGAACATTCATTTTAGGAGATTTTTTTTTGAAAAAAATAGATAATAGATAATTAATTTTGAAACGGAGGAAGTAAAATATTTATAAAAAAACAAATATAAAATCGAGATTATGTTTCTAAATTAGTGGAAATTTGAGCTAAACAAAAGTCAATAACTACTGTTTTTTTTCATATTCCCACAAATCAAATATAATTAAGCCAAACATTGAAATAGTAAAATAAATGATTGATTTCCAATGAATTATTATGTCATATATATATAAAAAAAAAAAAAAACAGCTTGGATCTACCCTAAAAACCTCACCAGATCTTGATATATGCTCCTAAGTACTCATTTATTTATTTTTTTATAAATAAAGCCAGCGAATAATATGTCTGAACTGTATTTTTGTACTACCTCCGTCCCACCTCAATTGATCCACTTTTCTTTTTGGGACGTACCACCTCAATTGATCCATTCCTTAAATGAAAAGTTTTTCCATATATTTATACCCTTATCATCTACATATATTTACAAAAAAACCATTCATTATACCCACTTTAACTTACTATTCCTTCCACTCATTCTCTCTCATATTAAATATTTTTAACTTTTACATTCTCTCCTATTCCCTACCATACATTTAACTTTTACATTCTCTCTTCTCTAATTTCTACCCACTTTAATAATTTTTCTTAAAAACCGTGTCCCACCTCAATGGACCAATTGAAATTGAGGTGGGACGGAGGGAGTATTATTCAATTAGTTACTCTAATTCAGAGATCTGAGGGTATGTGTGTCAGATTAAAAATACGGATATCTTTGGCCATGCTTTCCAAATAAAGTCTTAGTGAACTCAGGGAGTCAGCTCCTTTTAAATGTAAATTAAGGTTAAAGCTGCTTACCCAGCAAATTCTTTCTAGTCGCAAATAGCTATTGCTCAATCGAAATTCTATGTTTCTTTCAATACGACTGGAGGTCTAATGTTCGAATTCCACAGGATAAAGAGTTATTGCTCAATCGGAATCCGATATCCAATTTGATACGAGAGGTAAGAGGTTTGAACTACACCGGATGTAATTTCTTATCATTTTGAAGTGCAACTCTTGTAATATATTAAGTCATTTATTAATAAAAGAAAATCTATTTTTTTATTTTTAAAAAAGCACATTCTTTCAGGATGCAAATTCTTTATTTGCATATTTTTTTGAAGCTTTGTGAATTATTAGACCATCCCCATCAGTGACCCTGACCCAACCCAACCTCAAATAAAATATTAATTTCTCTCACCCAACCCAATCCAACCCAACCTTATATAATTTATACTCCCATCAGTGACCTCGACCCAACCCAACCCAACCCAACCTTTTAAAAATAAAATTAATATATAAAATATATTAATTTTAAAAATATATTTATATAAATACAAAATCAAAATAATTAAATCAAAAAAAAAAAAATAAAAAAAAAAATTGCACAAGGGGGTCAACCGCCGGTATTTGATTCTGAGTCACTCCATTTCGTGACTTTCCTTTTCTTTTTCTTTTTTTTTTTTTTATTTGGGGGGTGACTCTCACTTGGAGAGTCACCATAGTGGATGGTCTTAATGACAAGTATAGGCCCCTCCGGTATCATATTAAACATACAAACCTATAATGATTTACTGAAAAGTTGTCCTCCCTCCGTCCCAATCTAAATGTCTTAAAATGAGTTCGGCGTGGAAATTAAGGAAAGTGATGTAAGAAAGGGAAAAAATTTAAATGTTGTGAGTATGAAAAATTAAATAGGAGAGAGAATGAGTGGGAGGAATAGTTAGGAGAGAGAATGTTGTGAGTGTAAAAGTAAAGTAGGAGAGAAAATGAGTGAGTGAAATAGTAAAAAAAACTTTTCTTTTTTGGGTTGAGACATTTTAAATGGGATGCCCAACAAGGAAAGTTGAGACATTTAGATTGGGACGGAGGGAGTATTTGTTAATTTGTAATGGTAATTTAGTCATTTACACTAATATAAATTACAATTACAAACCCAACTGAATTATATCAGAGTTTAATTAAGAATCACATTAGTTTTTTTAATTTTTTTAATTTTTTTTGTATTTTGCCCATGCTATAATGATGGAGTGATAAATAATTTACCAAGGAAGGTAAGTCATAGGGTCATAAGTAAACAACAGATTTGGATACTGTTTTACTGACCTCAATCAAAGTTTGTATTTAAAGGTTACTATTTTTGGGTTCTTGCAGTTGCAGCACAGTACCTCAATTTTTTTTGGATCATTCATCATCAAGTGTACCATTTGTCATGAATCATAGACTCTAGGCTGCTGGCTTGTATATATTTGACCAGGTAATTAATGTTAGAGATATTATTTTACATCGTAGTAAATTGACGAATTTAACCTATAATATATAAATATTTTGGAATACTTTTTTTAACACCAGTTGATTTTAAAGTGGAATATCAAAATTTAAGAGTAAGTTATTTTGTTAAACTCCATGTCAAAATAGATTTTTAAATATTCAAATTTGCTCTAAAATTTGATATTATTTTTGCCATTGATTTTGATAGGACGAAATAAGTAATTTTCTTGTTTATTTTCACTTTCTTGTAACTAATAGTAGTAAATTATATCGGCAAGGAAACAGTCATTTTATTTCCCCTATGAATTCCTCTCTTAAATTCCAACCCACATTATTTTGATCTTATCAAAGGACCCCTTCAACTTTCTTAAACTTGTATTGAGTTTCTCCTCGTCTCAAAATAATGAATACTCCGTATGTATTTTCTATTTAAAAACATTTTTAAAATGTTTACTCCTTACTAAATTTAAAGACAAAAAAATGCATAATTATTCTTGCTATCTATTTTTTACACTTTTAGTTTGAGGCATTTACAAAAAACTACTTTAGAAAGATGGAAACTACAAAAAAAAAAAAAAAAAAAAACACATAAGTTAGAAATTATAAAAAAAAAATTTTGTTTTTTTAATCAGTTTTGGTCAAACAACCGATAATTTCAAGTTATCATTGTTCAAACAACTGATAATTTCGCTTATCACTTGTTTACAATCGATGAAATTATCAGTTGTTTGAAGCTCAAATTACTCTTCAAACAACTGATAATTTCAGTTATCAGTTGTAAACAACTGATAACTGAAATTATCACTTGTTTATTATCAGTTGTTTACAACTGATAACTAAAATTATCAGTTGTTTGACCAAAATTAATAAAAAAAAAACTAAAAAAAATGTTTTTTGTAAAAAAAGAAAAAAAGTAGTTTTTTGTAATTTCTCATCTTACATGTTTTTTTTTTTTTTTTTTTTTTGTAAATGCCATCTTTTTAGTGAGTTTTTTTTTTTTTTTTTTTTTTTTGTAATAAATCCTTTTAGTTTTGCAACTGTGAATGAGATGTGAAAAGTTGGTAAAAATATAGGAATATATGTATCTAAAAATAGATATTTATTTGAAACAATATTAAGAAAAAACATTCATTTGAAAATGGAGGGATAAGATTGGTCAAAGCAAATCATTAAAATGGAGGTGTTGAGAGTATACTCCCTCCGTCCCAGAACAATGTTCACATACACTGTTTGCACATGTTTTAAGGAGGGAGTATTATATTGAAAGTGTTGTGAGTGTGAAAATAAAATAGGAGAGAGAATGAGTGGAGAGAATAGTAAATTATAATGGTGTTGTGAGTATTAAAATAATGTAGGAGAGAGAATGAGTGGAGGGAATAGTAAAGATTCCTTTCCATTTTAGGTAAGTTTTAAATGTGTGAAGTAAGTTTTGGGACGCCCAAAAGGGAAAGTGTGAAGATTGTTCTGGGACGGAGGGAGTATATTATACTCCCTCCGTCCCACGTGAATAGACACCAAAAATCTTGGCACAATAACTAAGGAAAATGAATATAATAATGAAAATGTGTGGTAGGAAATGAAGAGAGAGAATGAGTGGAGTTGGTTGAATAAATTGTGTGGTAGGAAATGAAGAGAGAGAATGAGTGGGTGGGGTAGGATGAATATAAAATAATAAATTCTTTTCCATTTTGGGCAGTGTCTATTCACGTGGGACGTCCCAAAAAGGAAATAAGTGTCTATTCACGTGGGATGGAGGGAGTATGTAAAGATAACCATACGTGGCTTAATTTTATTAGATCAAGATTTTAACACAAATCACAATTTTTATTAAATGTTTACTTTCACAAATTCATGTGACAAAATTATGTACTCCCTCCGTTTCGGTTAATGTTTTTCGTTTATCTTGATATAAATATTAAGAAAATATAAATATTGTAAGTATAAAAATTAAGCTAAGAGAGAGAAAGGGTGTATGGGGTTTTTGTTACAAGAATGACAAGTGGGTTTTATTGTCTATTTTAAGTAATAAAATAACTAAACACCTTAAAATGAAATATATTAAAAAAGAAAGTAAAAATTTTAAATCGGAAACGGAGGAAATACCTTTTACAAACTTTAGGGAACTAACATGACTTCATGTCAAACGAGGAAATAGATTAACCAATCCTAAGATAACGATATGTGAAAAACAATAAAGCGTAATTAAAGGGAAATATAAAATTATGCAATATAAAGTCTATGACATGACAAAAAGGGTCAAAGTTACAAATTATAATATATTTGCCATGTGAATTAACAATTTTTTTTGTAGTGATAGTTCAAGAAAAAGAAAGAAAATGTGGGGTGGTTCTATGATTGAATCATTTGGTAACCTTTATAATTTCCAATAAAAATATGAAATTAATTAACAAGAGGATAAAATAATATGATGAACATTAGGTGTAAAGTTGGAGGGGGTCGGTGGTATAATTTCCACAAAGGAGTGGATTTGTTACACACAATTCTATTTTATATGCACATAAAGGTGTCAAAGATTATTTAATGGGTATTATTCATTAAAAATGCACAATAATTTTAATATATAATACATTAGTTCAAAGATAAAAATTTAATAACTATCCATGAATAATAATTTATCTTCCCTTTTACACTTAATTTGAAAAGAAAAAAAATAGAAAACTTAATTTTTAATTAAGTTGATAAAAAAAATAGTAAGTGAGTTGTTATTATGAGTGTAGTAAGTGAGTTATATTGTTTATTTTAAAAATAAAATAAAATAAGAATCTTAAACTTAATTGAACAAATTAAAAAGGATAATAAAAACTTTAAAATGAGAGAGAGAGAGAGAGAGAGAGAGAGAGAGAGTATTAGCTTATCCATGTAAGAGAGAGAGAGAGAGAGAGAGAGAAAAGGAGAGTGGATGACAGAAGTCAAAAGGTTTCTCTATCTCCATTATTGATTACCACCATGTAAAGGTGGGATTAATATTCAAGATTTCACAATTCTCACTTCCAATGTGGGAGGGAGTAGGGATTAATTTTTAAAAGAGGGTTTTAAGGAAAACACTCAAATGTCCACTCAATATGCTTCTCAATGAAAGTGAGCATGTGATGCTCAATTATGCCATTCCATTGTCTTGCTTGTGGTTAAGTGTGCCCTTATTTTATGTGATTTAATCAATTACTTTCTATATTTAATAATAAATATTGTATTTTTCCTTTTTTATTAAATAAGAAAATAGTTTTTGTGTAAATTTACTATTATACAAGTAATATACAAACAAATAAAATATGTTTTATATAAATATTGACAAGTCAAATGCGATATTATTTTGAAACAGCGAAAATATATTTTATAAAATACAATTAGAAAAGTTATAATGATGATATAGCATAATTATTACTTGACCGCGTCTACCCTAAGATTTTTGTGGGGTTTCTACAAACTTTGAACTCAATCCAACTCAAACATACCCCAAATATTAAGAGGGTGTCCCATTGCAATCTTTTATACTCCTTTCGTTTTAAAATGTTTGTTCAATTTGATTTTTTTATTTAACTTTGATCACAAATATATGACAATTTAATTATGTTTATTAAATTCTAAAAATTTCTATTGATTCACCATTATTAATATTATCAACAACAACTTTTAGAATTTCATGAACATGATTAATCTCTCATAAATTTGTGGTCAAAGTTCAACAAAAAAATCAAATGGGACAAACATTTTAAGACGGAGGTAGGTAGTACATACTTTCTTCATACTCAATTCTATTCCCTACTTGATTAAATTGATAAAGAAAAATTACGTTTTTGATGAAATGACATTAGTAGCTACTCCACATACTAGTAGTTTGGGAGAGTGATCGAAAAGTTCTAAAAGTATTATAATGTTCGAGGAATTTCTCCACCATGTTGTATTATAGATGCAGTATTATATTCACATATGAGTGAATATAATAATATTGCATGCAGTATTATATATTACTGCATAAGAACTTCCCGATTATTTCAATTTAATGAGGAACTTGAGGAAAAGTGATTTGTTCCAAAAGGAACTTCCGGATCAAATTCCCTAGTAGTTTTAATAGCATAAGAAGTGTTTTTTTTTTTAAATGAAAGACGTGTTTTAAAATAACTGCTGACATTTTTGTAAATAAATGAAATTTTATTTAAAATATGTATTGATACTTTTGTAAATAATCGATACTTGTTTTAAAACAGACAAATGATATTTTAGTAAATAATTGAAATTTATTAAAATACATTGACGAACACCAACATTCTATAAACACAATCACTGTCCCTTTTTAACACATACACTAACACTCTTTATTAAAGCTCACTGAGATTCACTAATACTATCATTGACACTCTTTAACATTACCACTGATACTTGTTTATACACATTGTCTCTATGTAACACACATGGACACTTACAAAACAAGTGTTAAAAGTCTCAGTTTTAATGTTTATTAGTGTATGCATGTTTTAATATTTATAAGACCCAATATAATTGGCTGACACTTTGTAACATTAGCAATGACATTTATAAAGAGAATACACTATTATTCGTTATTCCTGAAAGCTAAAAAAATACATTTTCAATATACTTACTCATCCCCATTTGACAATTAAGTGAGCCATAAGATTATTATTTCCTTCATTAAAAAAATGAATGTATAATGTTTCAGAAATTAATATACTATTACTCATTAAAAAAAAAGTTTTGATTCATAATTAAACTCTTGATTCAATATGTTACGATTGTTAAATATTTTTACGTATTCATAACTGTTGGAGCAATTATCCTATATGGAAAATTAACTAGTTGAACAGTGACTATATAAAGATTATAGGCTACTTCTTCTATTATCAATTGATTTTAAGGTGTAACTTGAGTTTATCATGGTATCAGAGCTGGTACTCTGCATGTGCAAGCCCAAAAGAAACCCACGATTTTCTAGCCTCATCTCATCAATTATATTTTCACGCGTAAGCCCAAAAATTCGGCTACGCCTAAGGGGTCGTGTTGAAGCAATTATCCCACATGGGAAATTAACTATTCAAGCATCTCCAGACTTTAAGAATAATGCTAAAACTATTCAAAAATTAATTTTTTCAGTTGTCTTTTTATAGTAAAAATGAAAAAAAAAAAAAACGACTTTTGGTGATAAAAGTTTTTTAGTGTGTTACATCTAGTCATCTTTTAGGAACGCCAAAATTTTGCAAAAAACTAGTTTTTTCGTAATATAAGAAAAAAACTAGTTTTAAAGCACTAAGTCTAACTAATAAGAGTGATGAACTGTTCTGAAAACTAATTTTTTATAACATTTAAAAAAAAAACTAGTTTTTGACAATAATTACTCTTTAGGAAGAATTAATAATAAGGGAGAAGGGGATCCGAATAACATAATTGTACACCTGTAATATTGATTTGTTATCATCAAATTGATTATATTAAATAATATTTAATGTGGATATGTATTCTTATTTGAATGTTATCTAGAATCATAAAATACAATATATATATATAGGAAGCTATTCAAATGAGAACCAAATTTATATGAGAACCATGAGAACTAAACCCAACCATTGGATTAAAAAATACATCAATGCTCCAGATTAAAAAAAAAAAGATAGAGGGGGTGGCATTTTCGTAATTATTGTGAACTAAATCCCCCTCAAATTTCAAAATAAAATATCTCAATATCTATATGCCGAAAAAAAATTTCGAAAACACTGATTTTTTTTGTCTTGACGAGACGATTCAAACTAGATCCCTGATGAAAGGATTTTGAAAAAATAATATTGAAAAACGTCTAATTTTTAAAACACTAGCTAATTAACTAGTGTTCACTAAGACAACACAGCTAGTGTTCACTAAGACAACACAGCTAGTATTCACTAAGACAACACAGCTATTTACACTTTTAAGTTTAACCGTCTATAAAATTTAAAAGTTATTACAGACTTCTAATAGTCGTATGTGTAATCCACCCCTTTACTTACTATATGCTCGAACTTAAGAATATGTTGAGTACATGCTCTTCTCCGGTTCAGTGAACCAAATCATCATGTTATAGGTTACATAATTATGCGATCAGTAGGCTAGCGACATTTTATTTTAATGTTTGTTTGTGACCAGTGGCCCTTCTAAATTTTGGTGTGACATTTGTTTCCTCTAAAATTTCAAACTATTTGTTTGTGGTTGATGACCTATTTAAGTTTACTTCTTATAAATTCATCTTTATGAACCTGTTAGGTATAGAATATAATGGCCATCTGCGGTGTTTACTAATAACAGCTTTATGCGGATTTAGTTGGTTTAAACTTCTAAGTTAAACTAGCTAGTGTTCACTACTAAGACAACACAGCTAGTGTTCACTAAGATAACTAGCTAGTGTTCACTAAGACAACACAGCTAGTGTTCACTAAGACAACACAGCTAGTTAAATAATGTACACTAGTTAAATAATGTACACTAGTTAAGTAATTAACTCGTGCACACTAGTTAAGTAATATACACTAGTTAAATAATGTACACTAGTTAAGTAATCTACAGCACATCTAGTGTTCAATAAGACAACACAGCTAGTGTTCACTATGACAACATATCTAGAGTACACTAAGTTAAACTAGCTAGTTTACATTAGCCAATGCTGATACACATAGCTAGTGTACACTAGGTTACACTAGCAACACAGCTAGTGTTCACTAAGACAACACAGCTAGTGTTCACTAAGATAACTAGCTAGTGTTCACTAAGACAACACAGCTAGTGTTTACTAAGACAACATAGCTAGTTAAGTAATGTACACTAGTGTACATTAAACTTGGGTACACTAGCTGAGTTTTAGTTAACAATTAGTTATACTTACATTTTTTCGAGATTAAACAACTTGGAAAATGAATTAGGAATGGGACCATTGAGCTTATTTCCATGTAAGCTACTGCACAAAGAAATTGAACAGATGGTAAGAGAAAAATTGTTAACCCTTTTTCTAAAGTTGCACCAACCAATTTTTGGAATTTGAATTAAAAATACAGTAAGAAATCTAAGCATCTTACCTTCAGGGATCTAGTTTGAATCGTCTCGTCAAGACGAAAAAATCAGTGTTTTCGAAAAAAAAAATCGACTTATAGATATTGAGATATTTTATTTTGAAATTTGAGGGGGATTTTAAATAAAATAATTACGAAAATGCCACCCTTTTTTTTTTTTTTTAATCTGAAGCATTGATGTGTTTTTTAATCCAATGGTTGTTAGTGGTTCTTATGGTTCTCATATAAATGTGATTCTCATTATAATAGGGCCCTTATATATATATATATATATATATATATATATATACTACCCTCCGTCCCATTACAATTCACACAGTTGGTCAACTGTGTGAATTTTTGACCAATGATTTTATGAATATCTAGATATTTATTTTGTAATTTTAAAAATTGTTATTGCTTCACCATTAGAAATACTGTCAATAATTTTTTTTTAGAATTACATAGAGATATTTAGACATTCATAAAATCATGGTCAAAAATTGATTCAGTTGATCAACTGAGTGATTTGTAACGGGACGGAGAGAGTATATATTATTTGGTTGTTGTTTTTATCATTTTGCTAATTGCAACAAATATCACATTCATTCACAATGAAGTCGTTGTAACCGTTTTTATTACAAAAGGCGTTTCGTGGACTTTGAGATCTCCGGCCTCCGGGTGACCGAAAGAAGATTAACTTCAAGCCTATAGAGTAACTACTACTTCCACTATGATAATAAGATTTTCTTTTAGAAAATGGATTTATTTAAATATATTCATCGTGAATAATCAAAATTTGCACCCACATCTAAATGCTAAAGTAATTATAATTGAGCAAGTTTTGGGAGAAACTAGTTTCTCTATAAATTATAAAAAGTTTACTTTTTTTCTACTTGCAAGTAGTTAGTGAATATTTAGGAACAGTTTATAAAACAGGACTTTCTATAACTTAAGGAGAAACTAGTTTCCCCCAAAATCTTGTGTTATAACAAGTTTTTTTTTTTAATTTTTTGCTATAAAAAATTGTTCTTTTCAAAATTATCCTTAAATTCAAAATGACAATTCATTTTGGGAAGGGAGGAATAATTTATTATGAGACGACAAAAAAAAATGTGTAGTTTATTATGTGCCAGATAGAGTATACTCCCTCCGTCCCATTTGAAGCTTAACCTTTTGTCAAAATGAGTGTCCCGTTAAAAGCTTCACCTTTTCTAAAATGGACATTTTATATTATTATTTCACCCACTAATTTTCTCTCATACTTTACTTTTATATCCAAAACACCAATCAACTCACTATTTCCTACCCCACTTTCTCTCTCCAACCTCACTTTTCATACTCACAACACTTACTCCATTAATTTTTTTCTTAATTCTTGTGTCACCTTCAAAATGGTGAAGGTTTAAATGGGACGGAGGGAGTATGTTTTTTTCTTCAAAGGATTCAAAGGAAGGCCTATCAACATTTTGAACCCACATATCTTGCTTAAACTTCAATATTAATCATCGTTGTTATTTTTAACAGTTTAAACCCTTTTATTTTATATATGCACTCATTTTTTTTGAAAGTAGTGAAAACTAAGGCATTTTTTTAGCAGTTTAAACCATCATGCTTTAGTTTTTTTTTGTTTCTCTGAAAATGAGTGCATATATGAAGTGAAATGGTTAAAAGTGCTAAAAATAAACAATGATAATTAAATTCAAAAATTAATCAAAGTACGAGATTTAAAAATCTCGATTGGCCTCAAAGGTGTTAGAACATGGATTAATTAATATTCCCTCCGTCCCAGCTTAGTGTACACTTATTTTCCTTTTGGTCCGTCCCAGCCCAGTGTGAACTACCATAAATGGTATGTCCTTTAATATTTTATATTCTCCCTACCCCACCTACTCATTAACTCCACTCATTCTCCACCACACAATTTATTCAACCAACCTACTATTTACTCCACTCATTCCCTCTCTTCATTTTCTATCACACATTTTCATTATCTTAATAATATTTCTTAATCGGCATGCCTTGGTCAACGGTGCACACTTGGATGGGACGGAGGGAGTATGTGTTATTTAATTCCATTTGTTATAATCATTTAATAATGTTAAAGTATAGACAAAATGTGTAAAATTCCATTAGGTGTAAGTACCATTAAATGATGGGCATAATGGTAACTTCACACCATCATCTTTATGAAAGGGTGTAGTCCCTAAATGAAGTGCCCCTTCTCTTATTATATAAAGGCTATCCATCAGCCATTAGAGACACTAGTTACATATATAATTCAGTCATAAGAATTCTCTTCATTCATCAAGAAAATTATAGTGTGGGCACTATTGTAAGTGCTCCAATTTGAGCTTGTTAGAATTTTCGTTAGAAAATTAACGAAAGTTATAACATTCCTAACAATTCCTAACAATTCCTAACATTCCTAACATTTCTAACAAAGTGAGGGCAAAATGGGCATTGCTATTTAAAGATAAACCTTCAAAGGAATCTCAAAAAGCAAAAGAATTAAGAAAATCCCGAAACAGCAAGTTGAAAAACAGTTTCTGTTTGATTTTTTGAAAAATATTCCTTGTGTCCAAAGCCTGGAGCTGCATTTAATGAACAGTGCACGCCATCAACCCTATCCGCGCGGACATGTCTGCATTTTTCAGAGGGCTATATATTGAGCCCTCCAGTCACAAAAAAGAAAGAGAACAACAACACAACTCACATCATTTGGCGAAAATACTTGAGAAAACAGTGAGAATTCTCTAGAATTGTCACCTTTTTCTCTTGAATCTTCCCAACTTTCACTCACTCAAATCAAACCCACTCACTCTCAAGTTCAAACACAAACACAAAAACACAAGGAAGATAGGTATAACCTCCCTCTCCTTACCCTAAATTCTCTCATCCATGCATGCATTTTTAAACTACAAAATGTAGTTTGTTCATTTTCTGGCCCTAGATCCAAGAGGATCACCATGGAAGTTCATCTCCATGGATGATCCTCTACAAGGATCAACATTTTCTTCAATGTGTTCTTACTTGTTTGCAAATGCATTTTCAAAACCCTAAAAACCATTTTCAAGCACCAAATCTTGAGTTCAAAGGATAAAATTCCCCTTCTCAAGCAAATGAAGTGCTTAGTCCTAATGTACCCCAAGGATGGTTTGGTATAGTTGATTCACCACTAAAATGTCAAGTGATCACTAACCAAAACCTAGGGAAATGAGGACAAGCATGGATGCAAAAACCCCCTTTAAAATCATTTTTCCTTTCTTGAGAAGTTGCTGTCCAGTAGCAATTTTCCAAGACCCCAGTCCATTGTCTTAATTTTTGGACACAGATAAACTTGGAATTTGGTGTTAACTACAAAACACTTTTTGTAGCCAACATCCAGAGATTTCCAGACATATTTTTACTTTATTTTTTGAGTGAGTAAAACTCACTTTTTCAAATTTTCTTTTAGAGGCCAGTTCATCAGCTTCTGGAAATCCAGATTTCATATCTGAGATTTCCAGAAGGTTTTGACCCCTCAAATCTTCTCCAAAATGGAAAATTCCTTCGCACAAATCTTATTTAAGGTGTCTGGAACAACTTTCATTCTCTTAGTTTATCCAGATTATGAAGTTTTAAGGCCCTTGAATCCATTTCAAAATCAAAGGTCCACTGCCTTTTTCATTCTGGCAGAAGTGACTCTCAACTTCAAAAAGTCTTTTGAGTACCAAATCTCAATCCAAAAATCATACAAAAAATCATGGGATCAGTTTAAAGTCTTAAAAAGACATCCCAATTTTTACTTTCCTCAGTTTCGAACTTATTTTGGCCAAAACACACACACACACTGTTGGGCCCTACATTTTTTCAGTCAATGTGATTACAACTTGTACTTAAACAACTTGGTACTAACAACTTGAGTTGTTCTATTTTACAACTTGGACCTCTGCAGGTTGGGTCGCATAACGTTTCCCTATTTTTTAGGGAACATGCCGAAGACTGGTTCCACCACGTTTCTCCAGCAAATCTCGTCATTATCTCTTCATCAACAACAAGTGCGGATATGTCTCTCAAGATCAACCACTTCTCCGAGTTTTAAGGCCCTTATTGTTATTTAGTTTATTTCTTGAGGTATAAAAAGGGGAATATACACTGTAAATTCACACACACGTACGACACTAGCCTAAGCTCCCTTTTCATATGCTCTTAGCTTTGTAATCATCAGTGAATTCTTAGTAAACTTTTGGTGAAGGTAGGAGCCACATCCTCCCGGGGTTTTGTGCCGGCGAACAAGTTGTTCAAGGGCTTTCCCTAGTCAACAAACCACTTGTGCCTATTTCTATCTAATACGATGATTATTGTACCTAGATTCATATCACTTTAGTCACTTTTCCCTTCTTATAAATCTAATTGTTGAAATTTGACCAAAACAATTTGGCGCCGTCCGTGGGAAACTTTGATTATCCGTATAGAAATGGCCAATCCTTCATCCGGCAGTCAGACTCGGCCGACCCCTGTTTCCAGCTCCCCAAGCAATCCGTCCCTGAATGCGAAGGCATCAATCTGGACTTGATGACCAGCATGGCCTATATGTTGAAAAAAGTAAATGATCGGTTAAATGCCCAGGAGCATACTAATGCCATGATATTCAACGCCATTGATAGTCTGCGGAAAGGGAAGCAAGTTGAGCCTCAAGTATCCACTCCGTTTTCACCTTTACTTCCTAGATCTTTGTTTGGTGGAGTACGGGACCAAGCCATGTTGGAGATATTCCTATGTCCAACACCACGCGACGGAGAGCACAATTGTGACATCTATTCCAATCGAGCAGCGAGGTTCGGCCGACCAGCTAGCCACTGTCTTTGTCATCTTGCTACACCTATGCTACTCCCCCAGCTGGGGCAAACGGGGAGTTTCTTCAATACTTTTGACACTTTCGCACCTCCGGTTAGTAATGCTCCTCTTTTTGCGAGAGAACCAACTTGTTAGAGAGATGCAAACCATTAAGGAGTTGCTCCGAAGCGTGCACAGAGTCAACTTGCCATATCACGAGTCTCCCCAACTTGCTACAATGAGTCTCGTTTTGTACCGGCGATAGCCGGTGTGGAAATCAGAAGAAATTCTCAGGTACCTCATATGAAGAAGTATGATGGGAGTACCGATCCGCGAGCATGTGTTGTTATATCGGGAGTCGATGGATGTCATAAGTATTCCCCTATGTTCGAGAGAAGCATGTTTTGCGGGGGCTTTGGCTCAACCTTGTCGGGACCGGCCTTAAAATGGCTAACGGGACTTCCTCTAAACTCTATTTCCTCTTATGCTCAACTTGTTAACATGTTCATTAACCAATTTTCATGCGATAGGGCATTCGACAAGTTGACCGGCGATCTTTATAGAATTGTGCAACGGCTAATGAAAGTCTCAAAGAATATTTGCACGGGTTCAATAAGGAGGCGGTGACCATACCCAACTTGGACGTGTCCACGGCAACGGAGGCATTCCGCATAGGCTTGAAGAAGAGCTCATTGTTTTACAACGAGTTGGTGATGACCTGCGAAACAACTTGAAGAAATCAGAACCGGGGCCTTGCCTTACATCCGATTGGAGGAAGATAGCTTGGCAATAGGGAAATCAAGCTGGGAGGACTCCTACTCCTCTATTTGAACCTTCGACGGACGATCGGATTCCCATCACTATAAGTCCAACGAGGGGCAAACCCCTGTTAAGCGAACCTTCTAGAATTCATGTTGTAGATGATGATCAAGAAGGAGATGATAATGATTATCCACAGATTTGAATATTGCTTTTACGTGGACATTGCGGGAATCTTATGCGCCATGGGAAATCTTGGAGATAAAGCGAGATGGCCCAAGAAGAATGACCGATCAACAACTTGGAAGGACAAGTCCAAGTGGTGCGCATTTCATGAAGATTTCGGGCATACCACCAGAAGCTGTTTCGCTTTGAGGAAGGAGATTGCTCATTTGTTGTCCAAGGGTCTTCTCAAGGATTTGTTGGGCAAGAAGAGGGTCGGAGTGAGTCCAAAGAACCGGGTTCGAAGAGCAGCCTAGGCCCGAAAAGTTGCACCCCCTCCGGCCACAAAGGTGGTGAATGTCATTTACGGTGGGTCCCATATTTGTGGCACGACTTACTCTGGCGCAGCGTCATGCCAAGAGCTCTAAAGAAGACCAATCAGAATTGCTGCGAGGCACCGTGACTTCACGAGATGGTCACATCATCTCATTTGAAGATGAAGATAAAGATAACACCTTGGACCCTCATCATGATGGTCTAGTTGTTCGGATGCGGATTGCCAGCTTGTGTAGTCAAGCGAATCTGATCGACGGTGGTAGCTCGGTCAACATTATCTTTACTCATGCTCTTGAAGATATGGGTATTCCTTTGTCGAAGTTGTGAAAAACTCATCCGTCTTGGTAGGGTTCGGTGGTGAGGTGAAACGGACGGTGGGAGAGATCAAGTTGCCCATCTATCTAGAGGGTATGAATTCCATGGAAAGGTTTTGTGTGATTGAATGTCTTTCCTCGTACAACGTTATATTGGGAAGACCTTGGATCCACAACATGAAGGCTGTACCATCAACTTACCATCAATGCGTCAAGTTTCCAACACCTTGGGGCGTTGCCAAGTTGAAGGGAACCGGCAAGTCTCTAAGGAATGTTACAAGGTCAACATGAAGCGAGTTCGGTCCTCGGCAAGCATAGCAATTAAAGAAAAAGGCCCTGGATGTTCTTGAAGCGGTGGAGCATGATACGAAGAGCGTTCTGTTGATGCTTCGAATCCACGAGGCCCAAGTACAAGTTGGGGTAGACCTACCCTCCGAGATTGAGGAGGAGTGATTGAGTTCTGAAAAGTCGGAAATCTTTGCTTTGCTTGGAAGCATGAAGACATGACGGGATAAGCAAGGATATTATTACTCACAAATTGAACATTGACCCAACCATCCGTCTGTCCATCGAGAAAGGAGGAAGTTTGCCCAAGAAAGGAATCGGATCATAAGGGCTGAAGTTGAGAGGCTGCTTTGAAGTCCAAGATGATCGGAGAAGTTCGATACAGAGATGGTTGGCTAACGTTGTAGTGGTGGAGAAGAAGAATGGCAAGTGGCGGGTATGCGTGGACTTCACCGAGCTTGAACAAGGCCTTTGTCCAGAAGGACCATTCCCTCTCCCTCACATTGACTCTCTAGTTGACGAGACAGTGGCCACGACATCTTGACATTCATGGATGCATCTTCGGATATCGAGCGATTCAAATGGAGCCTTCGGACCAAGAGGATACGGCATTCATGACTCCGAGAAGGTATATATTGTTATATTGCTATGCCATTTGGTCTTAAAAATGCGGGGGCAACCTACCGAGAGATTGGTGAACAAGATGTTGAAAGATCAACTTGGCAAGACAATGGAGGTTTACATAGATGACATGGTAGTAAAGTCCAAACATATTGAAGATCATGCGAGAACACCTTCTTTGAGGGCGTTCAACATCTTGAAAGCCTTGAACATGAAGCTCAATCCGGCAAAGTGCAACTTTGGTGTCGGAAGCGAGGTAAATTCTTGGGATATATGGTAACCAAGAGGGGAATCGAAGCAAGTCCCGAGCAAATCAAAGCGATTCTCAACTTGGAGTCCCTAAAAACATCAGGACGTGCAAAGGTTAACGAGGTAGAGTAAATTTGCTTTGAATAGATTTATATCCAAATCATCGATAAGTGCGGGTTATTCTATGAAGTGTTAAGAAAAAATAAGCTCTTTCAATGGACCGACCAACATGAGGCGGCTTTCAAACAACTTAAAGAATATTTGATGACGTCACCCCTACTTGCTAAACTTAGAACATGGTGAGCATCTTTATTTATATTTAGTTTGTATCAGCATTTGTTAGTGCGGTATTGGTGAAAGAGATCCAAGGAGAACAACATCCTGTTTACTATGTAAGTAAGTCTTTGTTAGATGCCGAAACAAGGTACTCTCATCTAGAAAAATTAATATTAGCCTTAACTCTGCTTTGCTACCAAATTGCGTCATTATTTTGAAACACATTCCATAAGCATTAGGACTAACTATCCTATGAGAAATGTGTTGAGAACTCCCGAGAGATGTCGAGGTAGATTGGCCAAGTGGTCCGTCAAGTTGAGCACGTATGACATATCATACGAGCCAAGAACGACCATCAAATCGCGAGGCCTAGCCGATTTCGTAGGCGACTTCGGTCCAAGTTTGCGGCTGAGGTAGAGGCTGGAAGTGCGGCAACTTGAAGGTAAAACTATTCCTAGATTTTGGACACTATTTACGAGATGGAGCCTCAAATTCCAAGGGAATTGGCTTGGGAATAGTCCTAAAATCCCCTCAAGGTGATATCATACCACAAGTTTGTATCTTGTGAATTTAATGCAACGAATAATGAAGGCGAGTATGAAGCCACTAATCATGGGTTTAACTACGGCTTTAAGTTTGAATATAACACATTTAAATGTATTTGTTGACTCTCAATTACTAGCTAACGGGTTTAATGGCGGTTATATGGCAAAGCATTCCAAGATGACTCTGTACCTCCAACATGTTAAAGCACTAGCTTGAAATTTTTATCATTCTCTTTGGAACAGGTCCCTAGAGAAGAGAACGCGGAGCGAGCGCCTTGGCCAACTTGGGTTCAACTTGCAAATCAATGTTACATACTAATATCCCCATTATTTATGTTAAGTACCCGGTGATAGACCAAGTTGAAGAAACTCGAAGTGGTTCTTCCACCCTCTTGGGGCACAAGATGCTAAGCCTTCTTGGACCCAACTGTCATCGAGTTCCTTCAACTTGGAACTATTCCTCCCGATGTTAAAAATGTTAGATCATTTAAAATTCGAACTTCAACTTTCGTGTTAATAGATAATGTCTTGTTCAAGAAATCTTTTGCGGGCATTACTTGAGATGTGTAGGCAGTGAGCAAGTTGAACTTGTGCTCAAAGAAATCCATGAAGGAGTATGTGGGAATCATTACGGAGGAAAGGCGTTAGCATCAAAGGCTCTCGAGACGGGATATTATTGTGACCATGCGTCGAGATGCCATGGATTATGTACGAAGTGTGATGCACGCCAAAGACACGGCAACATCTTGCACCAACCTGCTGAACCTCTACATCCTATAGTCTCATCTTGGCCTTTCAATGCGGTGGGGCATGGATATTGTAGGCAAGTTGCCCAAGCTCCGGAGGCAAAGTGTTCATGTTGGCTCTAGCAGATTATTTCTCAAAGTGGATCGAGGCGAAGCTTATGTACAAGTCGAGAGACAAAGAGGTAATATCGTTTTTAAAGAAAAATATCATTAGCGAGGTTTGGTGTGCCGTCGAAATTATATGTGACAACGGGTCACAATTCATAAGTAAGAAGACTAGAGATTTTTGTGCTGTTGGGGCATCGAAGTTAATCATGTCAGCTTTGTCCATCCTCAAGCTAATGGCCAAAATTGAATCTAGTAACAAGTTGATTATCAACAACTTGAAGAAGCGTCTGGATCAAAAGAAGGGCAAGTGGGTTGAAGAACTACCACTTGTGCTTTGGGCGAGATAGAACCACTTCTAAAGGAGCAACGAGGTAGAACCCCTATTCTTTAGTGTACGGGTTTGGAAAAATTTGTAATTCCGGTTGAAGTGACAATCCCATGACAAGGTATGGCTTATTGACTCAAGATGAAAATAACCTCTTGCTAACTCAAGATTTAGATACGATTGATGAGATCGGGGATTTAGCCAAGATAAGGATGGCGGCTTATCGGCGGCGAATCGCCGGGTCTTACAACAAGAATGTCGAATAAGAAGATTCCGGGTTGGTGATTTAGTTTTGAGAAAAGTTTTCAAAATACAAGAGGCGAATGCGGGTAAACTAGCTCCCAAATGGGAAGGCCCGTATCTCATCGATCTTTGAAGTGGCGAAGGTGCATCTTGGTTGTCGACCCCAGTGGAGACAGAATCCCTAGAAGTTGGAACGCAATCCACTTGAAACTCTATTTCATGTGAGTCTAGTTGTTTATAACTAGACCCCTCAGTACGGTTTAGAATTTATGTCAAGTTCAATTACACGTTTCAATTTTTACTCTTATCGAATCCTTGCGACTTGAGCGTCGGAGGGCGTTAGCTACGCTAACGCCCACCTAACGTAAATCTGTTTTGCAAGGTGCAACTTGGGCAAACGAAGCAGTCTCAACATGTTGACACGCGATGCGGGTGATACTTGTTGAGGCTCAGCGGGAAGCGGAGTCAAACATGTTGACACGCCGGTACGGGCGATACGTGTTTGAACTGAAGAAGAAAATTTCAACATGTTGACACGCCGGTACGGGTGATACATGTTGGAATTCTAGGCTGAGAGGTATAGAACTTGTTGACACGCCGGGACGGGCGATACTTGTTCTATCCCTTCAAACGATTTACCTACGATCAAGGTACTTATGGTTAAGATTTTCATCTTTTCTTACGAATTAAGGTTTTGACACCTTCGCACAGGCGCACGTTTTCACACTTTTTCAAGTTGTGAACTTTTGGTTGTAACATTTTCATGTTACCTACGGTTATAACATTTACATGTTATCTAAAGAACAAACAAGCGTCTCTTGGAGACACGGACTACTTTGCTAAAAACGGTTAAGTGTTTTCCAAAGATCTTTTCGTAATTAAAGGACAAGTTGGTTAGGCCAAAAAAGTCCCTAAAAACCTAAAAAACTTGGAGTACTAGACCAACCTAGTACCCCCAAAAGAAATTGTCTCGGTTCTTATGAACCATTACAAACCAAAAACATTGTTTTAAAGGGACACTCCCAGTTTGTTGTACCAAGCGAGTGTACACAAAGCAAAAAATTGTTTTTCCATCCAAAATGCTTAAAGTTTTAAAGTATTTTTAAACCTCCTGGCCTGCTGCCGCCGGTGTTACACCTTCCACTTGATCAGTTGGAGTAGCCACTATGATGTTTAGTTCCTTGTGAGCATCATCTACGAGCTTCCGAGTCGCGGAATTCACCTCTCCTTCATCCGCCGGCTCCCCAATGTGGTCCGCCAAGACTTTCCTTTCATACTCCAAGTTCCAAGTGAGGCTGTCCTTTTTCATACTCTTCAATCATTTGAATGCGGGTCTCCGGCGAGTTTTGAGTGGCGTTAAAAGTAAAGTCCCCCTCTGCAACCTCCGGTTCCTTCATGTGAGCTTTATTCTCGGCACGAATGGTCTCTACCTCTTTTCCTAAACGTTCGAAGTCACTCCTCAAACCTTCCATTTCGTTGGCATGCTTGTTTGCCTCTTTTTTGACTTCTCCACTTCCTTTGCACTTTTGTTAGCCTCCTTTTTTGATTAAGCGACTTCGTGACTAAATCTCATTTGCTTTGATCTTTAGAACATCAACATAAGCCACAATCGGGGCCATAAGTTCTGCACCAAAAGATGTCAATAGATTATCCAAGTTAGTTGATAAAATTAAAAGCTCCTTCGTCCTTACCTTCTCAACCATAGCTTTAAATTTTTCTCCCAACTTCTCCCGAGTCCATTTCACTATTTTCATCAGTGGCTTCCACTTCCACGACTTCCTTTTCTTTGCATCCCCCTTCTTTTTGGATGCGGCCACTTGAGAACTAGCTACTACGGACACGGGGGTAGGGGTTTTCCATCTGCAGGCCGTACTCTTTGCTCTGGCACAGGCAAGAAGAACGGCAGCTAACAGTCCCCTTGGGGCCAGTGGCTACAAAAAAGGATAAAAAGAGTTACAACGAGGTTAAATAGGATAGAACAACTTGGAGATAGGCAAAAATCTAAAACATTTGATTAACTTTGTAGACATTGGAGCGAGGCTCGGACAAAGTTTCTTCAAGGTTTGCCTCTTGGGCTTCTTACGGACCAACTTCTTCGTTAGGATGCGCAACAAATAGAGCTGGTAGTGCCTTAAAAGTTCTCGATAAAGGTTCCAAGTCGTAGATCTTGCTCACTCTTTCTTCTGTGTCTTCCTTAAAGGGAAAAAGTACATCCAATTTTGCAACTAGGCCAAAAGAAAGTTGGAGAAATAGTTAGTACATTCTTGAAAGTCATCCTTAGAAAATAGAAAAAGCGCCTACTACCTTGGGACCTCCATTTGAAGTTGGCACCCACGTCCTTCACCAGGGTGCTCTTCTTGGCAAAAAGAAATTGTTCTTCCACCCTCATCGGCGTTGTCAACATTGTCGATCACAAAGGCTTCCTACCAACCCTAACCCTAAAACCATACACTCCACTAAACCGAAACTCCTAAACTCATTCGTAAAAGCAAATTCCTCTGAGACCGGTAGCTAACTCTGTTTTGCGTTTAGTCTCACTAGGGTTTGAAGATTCCTCCAACCTTGAGGCGTAAGTTGGGCGTAGTTAAGTTTGGTAGATACGAAGAATTGAGTAATTAAATTTGGGAAAAGGAAACCTCGAGGCCAATAATGAACGGGTATTCGGGAAAGCACGCTGATCGGGGGAGAAACACTCGGGAGTTAGGTTAGGGTGGGTAAAGATTTCGGTTTCAAAGGCCATTGCATGGTTTTTCTTGATAATTTCTAAATTAACGAGTGGGATGGTGCACTTTTCCTTTTCGGGATTCTTTAACATACTTTGGAGTCAAAAAACGGTGAAACCCTCTCCACTTTCGGTCAAAGTCACCGCCTTCCTTTTCCCCATTTTTCAAAGCGAAAAACAAGAAATCGAAAGTGGCGAAAGGAAGCAAAGAAACTCACCACTAATTTTTACTTGATTCTCTCCGAAAATCGCCTTCTCTGGTTCTCCTTCTTCTTCCCGTAAAATCTTTTCTGAAAGCTACGTTTGTTGAAAGGGAGAGTTGGAGCGAGGAGTTTTTATTTAATGAAAAAAGAAAGTGGTTGAGACCTTCTTAAAAGGTAAAACCTTTTTCCTTAACCGTCGCATCCATTTGGTCCCCATTTTA
>JAFEMH010003885.1:0-239803 GCA_022495995.1 Adenophora triphylla var. japonica | reverse complement strand
AAGAAGCTAGATCATCTCCTAAAAGGAAAAAGATATTGACGCCTGGCAACGTGGCTGGTAACTATGGTATAAAAGAAAATAGAGGTCATCTATGGGCATTCATTGCTTGCCAAGAAGTCTCCTTAGGCCAAGCCTAGGCTCCAACACAGATTAACTTGTTTGTCTTTTTCTTTATATCTTTCTGTTTTTCCCTTTTCAAATCCTTCTTTGGTGGAGGGTTTATTTCTTTGTAGCATTTTAGCAAATTAGCTTCTGTATACTCCTTCCTTCTTCCCATCTTACCATTTACAAAAATCTTTCATTTTGTAAGTCCCTCTCAAAGTTACAAAGTGCTCAAAATGGAAAGTTTTTAATACTTTTAAAATAAATTACTTACTTGTCATACTCTACAACAATTATTCAATTAATATTCTATCCTACTATCTCTCTGCAAGACACAGATAAATCATTAGAGAGAAGGATGAGACAAACAAAGTCCTGGTGAAAGAAAAACACATCCTTCTTTGGTTGCTGCAGTGGAAACTCCATCAGGAAGCCTCACAGGAGATGTGTGAAATATCAATAATTTGAGATAGACGTAGATATATCACCAGTCAAGTGTGGTGTGAAGTGTTGAATTGAAGCTTTTTTGATTTGAAATTTAAGCAAGTGTATTTTATCTTGATAATATTGAAAGTTGTTGTATATATACAAACATAAGGAATTTAAATATGGACACAATTTGGTTTATATACACGAATCCTTTATAGACTAGGATGCTACAAGAAATAGGAAACAATTAGGAAATCACATCACTGGAAATAGTGAGGCGGGCGCATGGTTTGTGTGAGGCGTGCGCGTCGCCAGCTGGTTGAGTCGACCGTGGAAATGCCGAGGCGGGCGCTGGGGTGATACGAGGCGAGCGCCTCGCCGCAGCCGGCTGGTTCTGCATGCACTCAGCGTGCGCCCGGAGGGATACGGGCGGGCGCCTCATCATAAGAAGAGGCCGAAGCCGAAGTCGCATTGCAAGTGTTTCAATAGGCCCCCGCAAGATGGACGACCGGAGGGAAAGACCAATCTTGGACATGAGTTCTGATACCGTAGACGCGCAAGTAATTTAGTAAGAGCATCCGCAAGTTGATCATTGCCCGAGATATGTGACACACATAGTTGATGAGCTTAAACTTGTTCGCGGACAAAGTGATAATCAAGGGCAAGGTGTTTCATTCTGGAATGAAATTTAGGATTTGCCGCAACATAGGCGGCACCGAGGTTGTCGAATAGATTACCGGAATGGTAGTGAGCCGCAACTCGAAGTTCATGCAATAAGTTGTGGATCCATACAATTTCAGCTGCCGCAAAGCACCGGCCCTATACTCCGCCTCAAACTGAAGATCTAGCAAGTGTTTTCGTTTTCGAGAGCTCCAAGAAAGCAAGTTAGATCCAAGATAAAACCAAGTAACCGCTTGTTGACACATATGTGTCTTTATCTCGCCCAATCAAGGCTTCTGAGAAAGCATGAAGTGTAGAAGGGAGTTTGAGCGCAGAAGTAACCCATGTGAACTAGTGCCAACCAAGTAGCGAAGTAATCTCTAAGAGCAAACTCCAACGAACATCCGTTGGTTGGTGCATAAACCGAGCAAGCCGATTAACCACAAATGAGACATCAACCCGAGCGAGTGATAGGTATCAAGAGAGCCTACAATTGATCCGTATTCACTAGGATTTGGTAGAGGTGTCCCATTACCAACCGAAAGTGGTAAGCCCGGTGTCATAGGAGTTGGTAGAGGATTAGCATCCAACATCTGGGTACGAGATGTAAGGTCTTGAATATACCCGTGTTGGCCGAGGAAATGTCCCTCGGGGTGAGGAATGACTTCAACGCCAAGGAAGTGTGACAGATCGCCAAGGTCTTTAGCGAGAATCGAGCCGAGAAGGTAGTGATGAAGTTGTCTAGAAGAGACGAGTTGGAGCCCGTGATTATGATGTCATCCACGAGACAAGAAGAATGATAGTGCCAAGAGTTTGGCTTAGAGTAAACAGGAAGCATCCGATACACCGTTCTTGAAGCCAACAGAGAGTAGATAGTGTTTATGTTCATCATACCAGGCTCGGGGGCTTGCTTGAGGCCGTAAAGGGCTTGCTCGCGTGCATACATGGGATGGAGAGGATGTGCTAACAAAGCCGTGGGTTGAACCATAAAAACATCTTCTACTGAGTCCGCCTTGGAGGAACGCATTGTTTATGTCAACCTCGCCGAGGGGCCAACGGCTGGTGACCGCCAAGGAGAGGACGGTGCGGATTGTGGCGGGTTTGACAATCTGGGCCGAATGTCTCAGAGTAGTCAATGCCAGTGGCGTTGGTGAAATCCTTCGCGACTAAGCGAGGCTCGCGGCGATCAATCGTGCCATTCGGTTTGTTCTTAATGCAAAAACCCATTTGCACCCAACTAAATTTTGAGAAGGAGATGGAGGAATGAGATCCCAAGTGTTATTTTTCATGAGAGCATTAAATTCTCGTTTCCACGGCCTCACGCCAAACAGGATTTTGAGGGCTTGGGTAAAGTTTGTTGGTTCAAGGGAAGGGTCTCGGGATGGAGACGTTTAGGTTGAGCTTGTTGATGGGCTCATGGATGTTGTTTTGGGCTCGAGTTACAGTGTCTTTGGATTGGAGGGGGCGGGGAGGCAGCGGAGAGGTAGGGGTCGGTTCAGCAGGAAGAGTGTGGGCGTGGTTGGAGTTTTGAGGGGTGGAGTCAGTCCGAAGGTAAGGTGCGCGATGGGCAGGTGGAGGTAGAGGTAGTAGTATAGTGAGAGTGGCGTTACACCATTCATTGACCGAGGAAGCGAAAGGTGGTGGTTCGGACAATGAGGAGAAAGGAAAGAGGTGTTCCACAAACTTGACATGACGGAGACAAAGATTTCGAGGTTTTCTGTCCAAACAATAGAAGGCACTTTGAGTCGGGGAGTATCCCACAAAGACACAGGAATGGATTTAGGATCTAGTTTGTGGTTGGTGTATGGACGGAGCCAAGGATAGCAAAGACAACCAAAGCTTTTGAGCTTCGATTAGTTGGGAGGATGACCGAAGATTTTGAGAAACGGAGATCAAGATTTAGGGTTGGAGTTGGCATGATTGATGATAACAAGCCGTGACAAAAGCAAGTGGCCAATACTTGCGTGGCATGCGAGAGTGAGTAAGAAGGGAGAGACCCGTCTCAACAATGTGACTCGTGTCGACGTTCGCAGTATCCATCGTGTTCCGGAGTGTGAGGGGGAGGGGGATGTGAGATGAGAGATTCCAAAGGAGGTGCAGGAAAGGATCGAAGGCCAATGTATTCACCACCATTGTCAAGCCGAAGATGGAGATAATAGAGCGGTGAAAGTATTTTTCGACAATATTTTTGAAGTTAGTGAACACATGAGTGGCATCATTTTTATGCTTGAGTGGATAGAGCCAAGTATACTTGGTGAAGTGATCAACAAACACAATGTAGTACTTCAGTAACCATCATAAGATAGGAGAGGAGAAGTCCAAACATCACTATATATCAAATCAAGAGGCCCATTTGAAGAAAGAGAGTTTTCATTAAAAGATAACTTATGACTTTTATTACAATCGCATGCATTGCAATGAAAATTAGAAATCCTAGGAATATCTAAGTTGTATGAAGAACGAAGAGAATGTAAATTTGAGGATGATGGATGCCCTAATCTATGATGCCAATTGATGATGGAGGAAGATGTTGTGGAGTGAATGGCAGGAGACTTCTAAGCCATTCATACACGCCGAAACTAGAATTGCCTTCAAGAAGGGTGGCCCCCGTTCGAGTATCCTTCACAAGAAAAGAGTTGTGTGAGAATATGACAGAGACATTATTATCTTGACACAACCGAGATATAGATATTATGTTACGACACACACGAGGAACATGAAGAACATTATTTGAGAAGTAGAGGGGAGGAAGAAGGAAGAGAGGATGAACCAAGATAGAGATATTGAGGCCCGAACCATCACCAACGAGGAGTTCTTCCGTGCCATCATAGGGGGAGTGAAGGGACAAGTTGTTCAGATCATTGGTCACATGGTGTGTCGCTCCACTGTCAAAGAGCCAGTTTGGCCAGCGGGTTTGCTCGAGGAGGAGGCGAAATAGGCGTAGGGTCGAGAGGAGGATTTGCCTCCGTGTTGTTGTCTAGGATTATGGTTTGGATTGAAGGATCGGCGTTGGTTGGAATTAGGTTGGTGGGGGGATTGGGTGTGGGGAAGTTGGCATTGGGATCGAGTCATGGAAGGAGGGACATTAAGAGAGAAAGTGGCTGTTATCAGGACACCATCGCGCGGCCTTTATATGGTGTTAGAGGGGTTTGTGGGTCAAGTTGGGAGGAGGTGTAGAGTTAGAATTGTATGAGTTTGTATTGTGTTTTTGGTTGGAGGAACGGTTTTGGGGAGGGTATTTAGAGGCATAGGCAACGGTGGCCGGGAAGGAGTCAGTGCGGTGTACGGTGTTTGAGAGATAGCTCCTCGTCGAGGAGTTTTTCATGGAGTTCATCAAAGGTAATAGGGGGTGTCACTACCGTAAACGGCAAAGTGATAATACTTTCAAAATCCGGGTCATTGAGTTGGTCCAAGATCTTGTCAACTAGATCCTCCTGATCAACGGGGGCGACCTAAGGAACTAAGTCGGTCTCGCGCAAGATTTGAAGTCTTTACATGTAGCCGAAACATGGGCGGTTTCCTTTGGTGATTTGGCTGGAGGCGATCCTTGATTTGTTTGATATGGAATTTGGAAGGGTTGGCATAGGTTTTGGCAAGGGTTTTCCAAGCCGTCATATGTGGTGGGACATCGAGAAATAAGAGAAACGAGATCAGGGAGCAGAGTCCCGGCAAGAGCACCTAATGTTAGTGAGATGTATCCGATTCATTAGAATCGGTTAATTAGGGATGTATCTATGTATATTTAGTAGGTAAATATGTATATGAGAAAGATGATAGACTAGCCAATTTAGCTCCTAAATTATAGGCTAGTAGTTTCCTTTGCCTTTTCTCAATAATATTGGAAATTGACAATGATAGATTAATATGATGCTTTAATTAAAAATAAGACTTGGGAACTAGTACCTCACTCCCCAAATGTGAATATAATTCGATGCATGTGGATTTTCTTTCATAAAAAGAAATTTGATGGTTCATTTGAACGGTACAAGGCCCGTCTTGTTGATGATGGCAGATCTCAAAGAAGTCGCATTGGGATTGCACGGCGACTTTAGCCCGGTTGTAAAACCCGCTCCATCCGCACGTTCTTAGCCTCGCACTCTCAAAGGCATGGTCCATTCATCGCTGGATGTCAAAATGCCTTCTTACATGGCACGCTACAAGAAACCTGTCTATATGCATCGCCCGATGGGTTTTCGTGACGCGTCCTCATCCGGACTATGTCCGTTTACTCAAGAAATCTCTCTTACGGGTTAAAACAGCACCCCGAGCTTGGTACCGTCGTTTTGCCGATTATGTCTCGACTATGGGATTCACTCATAGCAAATCATATCATTATCTTGGTCTCCTCTCTCCGATTCCATCCGCCACCCATTATGACTACTCTTGCATCCGAATTCTGCAATGAAGGATCTCGGTCCTTCAATTATTTTCTAGGTATTGCGCCACTCATTATGATGGGCGGGTTATTCTCGAGTCAAGAAAATATGTCGAAGAGATACTGAGCGGGCCGGCATGTCGTCATGTAAGCCGCCTCGCGACACCTGTTGGACACTCAAAGCCAAGCTTGCGGTACCGGTGGTGTTCCATATGACAACCCATCTTTATATCTGAGTCTTGGCAGAGCCTTACAAAGATCTCACTTTCACCCGTCCCGATCTACTCATACGCCGTTCAACCGTATATGTCTTCATATGCATGACCCGCGAGATGTTCATATGTCCGCCTTAAAACGTATACTACGGTACATTCGTGTGGACTCTTCACTTAGGCCTTCATTTATCTCGCTCCTCGCTTTCTTCTCTCATTTCTTACACCGATGCCACCATTGGGTGGGTGCCCCGACACTCACTCGACGTTCCACGTCCTGGCCATCCGTGTCTTCGGGAGACAATTTGATTTCTTGGTCATCGAAGCTTGGACAACCAACTCTGTCTCGCTCTAGTGCCGAAGCCGAGTATCGGGGTGTTGCATAATGTTGTCTCGGAATCTTGCCGGTTACGGAATCTCTTATTGGAGTTACATGTGCCGATTACAAAAGCCACTATTGTCTATCAGGATAACATAAGTGCTATTTATTTGTCCTGGGAATCCCCGTCCAACATCAAATAACCAAGCACATTGAAATGGATATTTTATTTGTTCGTGAAAAGTTGAAAAAGGACAAGTCCAGGTACTTCATGTTCCTTCGAGATTCCAGTGGCGGATATATTCACAAAAGGACTTCCTCGTATCCTTTTGATGATTTTCGCCTCCAAGCCACAAAGATCCGTCCCCTCCCGCCTTCGATCGCGGGGGTCTCGTTAGGGGCGAGATGTATCCGATTCATTAGAATCGGTTAATTAGGATGTATCTATGTATATTTAGTAGGTAAATATGTATATGAGAAAGATGATAGACTAGCCAATTTAGCTCCTAAATTATAGGCTAGTAGTTTGCTTAGACTTGTATATATCACGTTGAATATTATTGAGAAAAGGCAAGGAATTCATTTACCTTTCACTCTAAGATAAGTTTGTCTTGGCGAAACCATGTATTGTAGGCGGGGTTAGGGGTTGTGGTGTTGGTAGCAGCGGGAGGGTTGTTGGCTGGGGCGGTGTTGTCAGTTGCAATGGCTTGGGTGGGGAGGTTTTTGGGTGGGGCTGTTAAGGTTCCATCAATGTATTTGTGAAGATCATGGCCAAGGAGGGTTGCTTCAAGTTTGATTTTCCAAGCTATGTTGTTTGTGGGTGTTAGTTTTAGGATGTGTCCAAGGAAGATAGCTATGAGGGGTTTGGTTGGTTCAGTCGAGTTGGGGAGGAGGACAAGGGAATCGAAAGCCATGGAAAGAAAACCACAGAAGAAAGTTTTGAAAAAAAATTGATCTAATGCTCTGATACCATGTTGAATTGAAGCTTTTGATTTGAAATTTACAAGTGTATTTTATTTGATATTGAAAGGTTGTATATATACAAACATAAGGAATTAAATATGGACACAATTTGGTTTCTATATACACGAATCCTTTATAGACTAGGATTCTACAAGAAATAGGAAACAATTAGGAAATCACATCAGTAGCTAGAAATAGTGAGGCGGGCGCATTGTTTGTGTGAGGCGTGCGCCTCAGCAGCCGTAGGTTGAGTCAGACTGTGGAAATGCTGAGGCGGGCGCTTGGGGTGATACGAGGCGAGCGCCTCAGCGCCAGTAGCTGAAGTTGGTTCTGCATAGCACTCAGGCGTGCGCCTGGAGGGATATGGGGCGGGCGCCTCATCATGAGAAGAAGCTGAAGCTGAAGCTGCATTGCTGAAGTGTGTTTCAATATGAAGCACCACTGTAAATCAACCAATGCTTACCAGAGGAAGTTTGTGTATCGATGGCAGGAGAGACATCAAGAAGAGACATCAAGCGCGAGACTTGTTCATTGCTCAACCCTGGAATAATAGGCTGATCATTCTTTGCCTGGAATAATAGGCTGATCATTCTTTGCATCACCTAATACACTTCCTTGGGCAGCAACAGCATTGACAATTACGTTACTACCAGTGTGTGAAGTAGTAGTAACTTCCCCTGCACCACGACTCTGTCCATTGCGCCCGCCATTCCCACGACCTTGACCTTGTCCACGTCCACGTACTATATGCTGGTCAAGAGGCACACCAAGTCTGTCCCAACATTTTTCGTAAGTGTGGTTTGTTTTTCCACACCAGCTGCAACGTTGTCTGTCACTTGTTCCTTGTCCGGACCCGCGACCTTGCCCAAATGAGGTGACTGCAAAGCTCATCACTCCTTCTTCACGACCATGAGTCACTGCCCTGTGTCTTTCTTGTTGGAACACCATAGACTAGAGTAGACACGGTTCATGTCGAGAAGAGGGTCTGTACTAACAATCTGGGTGCGAAAATTATCATAAATACCATCATCAAGGCCCATTAAAAATTGATAAACTTTCAGATTCTAGTACCATTCAGAGAAGGTGAAGTCAACTGGTGAATAATTCATCCCACAGAGATTTTAATTTAGTATAATAGTCCATAACAGACATACCATTTTGCTTAGTAGCAGACAAGGCAGACCATAGTTGATATATACGAGGACCATTTTTAACACCAAACCTTTCTTTTATTTCATCCTATAACAATTTAGCGTTTTTAATACTTCAAATACTAGATTTGCATAGATATATGGATAATATTGTATTCCTACCTTTGTGTTGCTTGATTTTATTTTTTCTTTTCATTTTTAACAAGATTTGTATAGTTGGGTGCGTTACGCATAACATATAGAGTTTCAGTGCTAAAGCTGTAATGAAGAACTGCTCGAACTCTTGTAAGAGATGTCTTGGTTGTGAACTTATCATAAAACCCAGAAGGTGCATTGTCTGTAAGTACCAGTACCTGGGCATGCAATACCTATCTGCTTTATGAAAATACAGAGTTGAGTCACAAGTTTGACCAAAAACTGATAATCATATACAAAGCATAAAAAACAAGGTAGGATGTGGCTCGGCATTGCTGGTGAGGCGGGCGCCCATTGAGCCTTGGCGGGCGCCTGGAGGTCAGTATGTTTGGCCATGGCGTGGGGCTTTGAGGCGGAAGCCTGGGGACAGGCGAAGCGGGCGCATCGTAGGCCGTAGGTTGGGCGTGGCTTGGAGAAATCCCAGGCGGGCGCCTGGTGATGCCTGGCGGCGAAGGCGAACGCTGGGGGGTTTTGGGCCGACGGTAAGTTGAGCTAGGGTTTGTTGACATATATATATATATATGCTTGTAACCCTTTGTAACCGGAATGCATTATTGCACATAATAATAGAGAAACAAGGTTCAAAACCCCAATTGATTTCCATCTCTTTTCTCTTTTGATTTCTCAATTGCTTGTGTGTTCTTGGTTATTGTTTAATTGCTTCCGATGCGATTGCACAACTACTGGTATCAGAGCACGGTTGCGATGGCTGGGGCTAATTCTATCACCGTGAAGTCCGATGTTCAAAAATTCGATGAGCATGGAAACTTTGCATTGTGGCAAAGGAGGGTGAAGGATTTTCTGGTTCAAGCAGGCTTGGGAAAAGTTCTTCGGCATTCGACTAAACCCGATGATGTTGAAGAAGGACCATGGAAGGAGTTGCAAGAACGAGTTGTATCTTCTATACGGCAAAGGCTCTCATGCGGATGAGGTGGTGTATCACGTGATCGATGAAGAATCACCGACAAAGGTTTGGGAGATTTTGGAGGCTAGGTATATGTCAAAATCGTTGTCGAACAAGTTGCATCTTAAGCCACGGTTGTATGGGCTTAAGATGGCAGAGGGTTCGGATCTTGAATCTCACATCCACACGTTTAATCAAATACTCTACGATTTGGTTAGGGTGGAGGTGAAGTTCGAGGAGGAGGACAAGGCGTTGATGCTGTTAAATTTGTTGCCCTCTTCTTCAACATACGAAAACCTTGTTACTACGTTGACTTGGGGGAAAGATATTGTAGCGTTGCAACCGGTCACAGAAGCTCTTCTAGCCTTTTCATAAACGGAAGAAGTCCGTTGATGAACCTGCGGGTGAGGGGTTATTTGTGAAGGAAAATCAGGAATCTGGGAGATCCCAGTTCCGGGATAACTCGCAGAGGAAGAATTCTCGTTCTTAGTCAAGGAAGAAGTACAAGGGGAATTGTTTCAAGTGTGGGCAGAAAGGCATAAAAGGCAGAATTGTCCGGAGAAGGGGAACGGTAAAGGCAAAGAAGGATCTTCAAAGTCACCAATGTGGTTGAAGATTGCTCGGAGGACGTGGATGGTGATATGCTCACGACTTCATCAGCTATGGAGCACCCGACAGATGGCTAGATTCTGGATTTAGCATGTTCGTTTCATTTGACTGCGAATCTTGATTGGTTCGATACCTACAGGTCAGTTAATTCTTGTATAGTTACTATGGGTGATGGTGCTACATGTAAAATTATTGGCATAGGAACTATAAGAATTAAGATGTATGATGGTGTGGTTAGAACGTTATGTGATGTTATACATGTGCCAGATGTTTCTAAAAATCTGATTTCATTGGGTACCTTGGATGCTAACGGTATGAACTATTAAGCACAAGGTGGAGTATTGAAAGTAGTTAAGGGTGTTATGGTTGTGATGAAGAGTGAGAAGGGCTCTAAGAACATTTACAGGTAGCTAGGGAGCACGGTTGTAGGTGGAGTCACATCCATTGAGTCTGAGGTTGATACTGATGCCCTTCTATGACATATGAGGCTTGGTCACATGGGTGAAAGGGGGATGTGGGAACTTCATAAACGAAAGTTCTTGAAGGGTGTGAAAACTTGTAAACTGGAGTTTTGCAAGTATTGTGTTCTTGGAAAGCAGAATAAGGTGCAATTCAAGACGGGCAAGCATACAACTAAGGGCATTCTCGATTATGTTCACTCTGATGTGTGGAGGACATTATTACTTCGTGACGTTTATTGATGATTTTTTGAAGAAAGTTTGGGTTTACTTCATGAGGCACAAGTGAGAAACTTTTGAGAAGTTCAAGGTGTGGAAAGCTGAAGTGGAAAATCAAACAGGGCGAAAGATCAAGTGATTGAGAAGTGATAATGGGACAGAGTACACAGATGGTGAGTTCATGAAGTTCTGTAGAGAGCATGGAATCAAGAGGCACTACACGGTACGCAAGACACCACAGCAAAATGGTGTGGCTAAAAGGATGAATAGAACTATTGCGGAAAGGGCTAGGTGTCTACGATTCAATGCGGAGTTGGTGAAGAACTTTTGGGCTGATGCGGTGAGTATGGCATGTTTCTTGATTAACAGATCACCTAGAGTCTCTTTGGATAACTGGTTTGCGGAGGAGGTAATGGACGGGTAATGAGGTAGACTTCACCGATATCCGGTGTTTGGGTGTCCATCCTATGTGCATATTCCCCGGTGAAGAGCGGTCGAAGCTTGACCCAAAGTCAAAACAGCAGTGTCTTTCTGCATGAAACAAAGTGTGAAAGGATACAAGCTTTGGGATCCCAAGTCAAGCAAGGTGGTGATTAGTAGGGATGTAGTCTTTGATGAAAAGGCTATATTGAAGTGTACTCAAGATGATAAGGAGAAGGTGCCGTAAAGCAAAGAGGGCGAGAAGCAAGTTATCGAGGTGGAGCTACGCGAGGATGATACTCGATGCGGATCTCACTCTTCCTGGAGTCGAGACAACTACACAAGAAGTGGCTAGTACTTCGCTTGGGAGACCTAAGAGAGTAATCAAGACACCGGTCAGGTATGGGTTTGAAGACATGGCTTCGTATGTTCTTGTTCTTAGTAGTGAGACCCAAGTACTTTTAAGGAGGCAATAAACAGTCCGGAAAAGGATAAGTGGGTAACTGCTATGGCGGAGGATTGAGTCATTGTACAAGAACAATACATGGTATTTGGTGAAGCTTCCTAAAGGGAAGCGTGCTATTGGTTGCAAGTGGGTTTTCAAATGCAAGGAAGCAGTATCAGAAAAAGAGGGGGAAAAGTTCAAGGCTCGGTTGGTAGCAAAGGGGTATTCGCAGCAAGAGGGGGTGGATTATAATGAGATTTTTTTGCCTGTTGTGAGACACACTTCCATTCGAATTGTGTTGGGTCTTGTAGCACATTATGATTTGGTGTTGGAGCAGATGGATGTGAAAACTGCATTTCTACAAGGTGAGTTGGATGAGCAGATTTTCATGGAGCAACCTCATGGGTTCATGGAGCCCGGGCAGGAGCGTTTGGTTTGTAGATTGAAGAAGTCACTTAATGGGCTGAAGCAGTCTCTGAGGCAGTGGTACACTAGATTCGACTCCTACATGGCATGTATTGGCTACAAGCGTTGTGAGTATGATTGTTGCATTTATGTGAGGAGCCTTGTTGATGGTTCTTTTATTTTTCTGTTATTGTATGTGGATGATATGCTTATCACGGGTAGGAGTAAGAACGAGGTCAAAAAGTTGAAGGCCTTGTTGAGTACAGAATTTGACATGAAGGATTTGGGGGAAGCCAAGAAGATTCTTGGGATGGAGATTCGCCGAGACAAAAAATCTAGGAGATTGTGGTTCTCTCAAGCCGGATATGTGGAGAAGGTGTTGGAGAGGTTCAATATGCGGGATGCAAAACCTGTGAAGACACCATTGGCGAGTCATTTTAATTTATCTGCCTCAGATTCCCCGAGTTCGACTGAAGAAATTCAGAGTATGTCAAAGGTTCCCTATGCAAGTGCAGTGGGATATCTCATGTATGCTATGGTTTGCACGAGGCCAAATTTGGCGCAAGCTATTAGTGTGGTTAGCAAGTATATGGCGAATCTGGGTAAACAGCATTGGGAAGCAGTCAAGTGGATTCTCAGATATTTGAAGGGCACTATGGATTATGGCATTATGTTTGGAGGTAAGAGTGAGGAGCTTTCTCTTGTGGGATATGTTGATTTAGATTATGCGGGTGACTTGGATCGGAGGAGGTCGACTACGGGTTATGCGTTTACTCTTGGTGGTGGACCCATATGTTGGAGATCTATGATTCAGTCGATTATTGCATTGTCTACAACGGAAGCGGAGTACATGGCAGCGGTTGAAGCTGCAAAGGAAGCCTTATGGCTTCGGGGTTTGGTCAACGAGTTGGGTATTCAGTAAGGTGGAGTGAAGTTGCTTTTTGACAGTCAAAGCGCGATATTTCTAGCGAAGAATCACATTTATCATCAACGGACGAAACACATTGATGTTCGGTTTCACAATATTCGGGAATTGATTGATATGGGTGAGGTTGTGCTAGAGAAGGTTCACACTACGGAGAACGCTGCTGATATGTTGACGAAGCCGGTTACTACGGATAAGTTCAAGCACTGCTTGGATTTGTTGCACATCTCTAGCTGTTAGAGATGGGGTGGTTCGAGCTAGTTCCTTGTATCTTCTGTTGGGTTGGGTGAATGCTCGCCAAGGTGGAGATTGTAGGATGTGGCTCGGCATTGCTGGTGACGCGGGCGCCCTACTCCGAGCCTCGCGGCGCCCGGAGGTCGCATGTTCGCTATGGCGTGGGCTGAGGCGCGACGCCCGGGGACAGCGGGCGCATCGTAGGCCGTAGGTTGGGCGTGGCTTGGAGAAATCCCAGGCGGGCGCCTGGTGATGCCTGGGGCGGGCGCCTGGCGGCGAACGCTGGGGGGTTTTAGGCTGACGGTTTCTGGCTTATCTAATCTATGTTGGGCTAGGGTTTGTTGACATATATATATGCTTGTAACCCTTTGTAAACTGGAACAGATTATTGCACATAATAATACAGAAACAAGGTTCAAAACCCCAATTGATTTCCATCTCTTTTCTCTTTTGATTTCTCAATTGCTTGTGTGTTCTTGGTTATTGTTTAATTGCTTCCGCTGCGATTGCACAACAAACAACATTAACAACATTACCCCGGTCCACCACACCCATTCCTATTCCTCTTCCTCTTCCCCACGATTTCCACCACCCACCCCAGTTTCCAGCGCCCAACGCCGCATCACCATCGCCGTCGAACTCTCCGACTAGCGTGCCCATGCGGTGAAATGGGCCGTTCATAATTACCTACGCTCTGGTGACGCTGTCATCCTCCTCCATGTCCGTCCCACCTCCATTCTCTACGGCATCGATTGGGGCGCCATAGACCCCACTGCAGTGTCGACCGACGAGGAGAAATCGTAGCAGAAATTGTAAGACGAGTTCGATAATTTTACAACTAATAAACCGACGAAGGTGGCGCAGCCGCTTGTGGAGGCATTAATTCCATTTAAGATTCATATTGTGAAGGATCATGATATGATGGAGGAGATGTGTTTGGAGGTGGAGAGATTGGGATTGAGCGCTGTGATTATGGGGAGCCGAGGGTTTGGGGCGTTGAAACGGAAAGGGAAAGGAGGCTTGGGAGTGTGAGTGATTATTGTGTGGATCATTGTTGTAGGAGGGAATGGCTCGACTCACTGTCGCCGAGGCTGGCGCCTCACCTAGGCGGAGGCGGGCGCCTGGAAGGCCGAAGCTGGGGCCATGCATTGAGGGTTTGAGGTGGCCGCATGGGAGCTGCTGGGGCGAGCACCTCGAAGGGTGTAGGTATGGCCGTGGCGTGTCAATGACAAGGCGGGCGTCTGGGATAGGCGAGGCGGGCGCCTGGCGGCGACGGGGGGTTTTTGGGCTGACGAGCTTCTGGTTATTTCTGTCTTAGGTTGGGCTAGGGTTTGTGTTATATAAATATTATTGTAACCCTATGTAAACTGAGGAGATTATTGGACATAATAATACAGAGGTAGTTGTTCAAAATCCCAAACAATTCCATTTCTTTCTCTTTCGATTTCTCAATTGCTTTTGTGTGTTCTTGGTTATTGTCAATTGCTTCTGCTGCGTTGCACAACAACTGGTATCAGAGCACGGCTGCGATGGCTGGGGTTAATTCTATCACCGTGAAGTCCGACGTTCAGATGTTTGATGGGCATGGAAACTTTGCGTTGTGGCAGAGGAGGGTGAAGGATTTTTTGGTTCAAGCAGGCTTGGGAAAAGTTCTTCGATATTCGACTAAACCCGATGATATCGAAGAAGGACCATGGAAGGAGTTGCAAGAACAGGCTGTGTCTTCAATACAGCAGTGTCTTGCGGATGAGGTGGTGTATCATGTGATTGATGAAGAATCACCGACGAAGGTTTGGGAGATTTTGGTGGGCAGGTATATGTCGAAATCTCAGTCAAACAAGTTGCATCTTAAGCAACGGCTGTATGGGGTTAAGATGGCAGATGGTTCAGACCTAGAATCTCATATACACACGTTTAATCAAATACTCAACGATTTGGATAGGGTGGAGGTGACGTTCGAGGAGGAGGACAAGGCGTTGATGCTGTTGAATTCGTTGCCTACTTCTTCAACATACGAAAACCTTATTACTACGTTGACTTAGGGGAAGGATATTGTGGAATTGCAACCGTTCACAGAAGCTCTTCTAGCTTTTCATAAATGGAAGAAGTCTGTTGATGAACCTGCGGGTGAAGGGTTATTTGTGAAGGAGAATCAGGAATGTGGGAGAACCCAGTCCCGGGATAATTCGCAGCGCGTAATTCTCGCCGCGATCAAGGAAGAAGTATAAGTGGAATTGTTTCAAGTGTGGGCAGAAGGGGCACAAGAGGCAGAATTGTCCGGAGAAGGGGAACGGTAAAGGTAAAGCAGGCTCTTCAAAGTCGGTTAATGTGGTTGAAGATTGCTCGGAATACGTGAATGGTGATATGCTCACGACTTTATCAGCTGTAGAGCACCCGACAGATTGCTGGATTCTGGATTCGGCATGTTCTTTTCATGTGACGGCGAATCGTGATTGGTTCGATATCTACATGTCAGTTAATTCTGGTATAGTTACTATGGGCAATGGTTCTACATGTAAAATTGATGGCATAGGAACTATAAGAATTAAAATTTTTGATGGTGTGGTTAGAACGTTATGTAATGTTAGACATGTTCCAGAGGTTTCTAAAAGTCTGATTTCATTGGGTACCTTGGATGCAAATGGTTTGACCTATAAATCACAAGGTGGAGTATTGAAGGTTGTTAAGGGTGCTATGGTGGTGATGAATGGTGAGAGAGGCTCTAAAAACATTTACAGGTTGCTAGGAAGCACGGTTGTAGGTGGAGTAACATCCGTTGAATCTGAGGTAGATGTTGATACTCTTATATGGCATATGTGGCTTGGTCACATGGGTGAAAGGGGGATGCGTGAACTTCATAAACGTAAGTTGTTGAAGGGTGTGAAGACTTGCAAACTTGAGTTTTGCAATTATTGTGTTCTTGGAAAGCAAAACAAGGTGCAATTCAAGACGGGTAAACATACAACAAAGGGTATCCTCGACTATGTTCACTCAGATGTGTGGGGGCCAGTTAGAACAGAATCAAGGGGTGGACATTATTACTTCGTCACGTTTATTGATGATTTTTCTAAGAAGGTTTGGGTTTACTTCATTAGGCACAAGTCAGAAACTTTTGAGAAGTTCAAGGTGTGGAAAGCTGAAGTGGAAAACCAAACAGGGAGAAAATCAAGTGTTTGAGAAGTGATAATGGGACGGAGTACACAGATGGCGAGTTCAAGAAGTTCTGTCGAGAGCATGGAATCAAGAGGCACTACACAGTACGCAGGACACCACAGCAAAATGGTGTGGCTGAAAGGATGAACAGATCTATTGCAGAAAGGGTTAGGTGTCTACGATTCAATGCAGGGTTGGTGAAGAACTTTTGGGCTGATGCGGTGAGTGTAGACACCCCATTCTGAACCCATCGAATCACATTTATACCGCTCTAAGACTCGCTTTGAGTCAAGAAGTAGAAATCCACCATTTCGTCATGTTTCGTTAAGTTTTGGCTAACCACCGTTAGTTTGGGACCGAACTGCATACGAGATAACGAGGGAAGGGCAGAATTGTCCACAGACTGCCTTATCTCGCGCAGAATAGCGTGTCTCACGCGAGATAAAGGAGTTCTGCAGACTGCAGATGGCAGTTTCCTCGTCGATTTCAACCTCTTTCGGGATAAAACTTCATCCGTCCGGCCAGCCAATGAAGTTTGGATTCTGGAACCTTCCCAAGGTGTTTGATCTCATCTTCAACACCTCTCCAACACCTATAAATACCTGAAGACTTTCAGTATTTCGGATCCCTAAAAAATCCCAAGTAAAAACCCCCACATTTACTGGTTTCTCTCCCTGTAAGATTCCTGTAAATCACCCCTAAAATCACCTAAAGTTTGTTTGTCAACCTTGTTGATAAACAAACATCGAAGCCCGAATCAAGGACTGAGGCGAAGCTCTGTCCGTGTCAAGGTTCGACTCTAAACTTGAGTCGAAACTCTGCCCGAATTACCTCACGCAAGGTAACCTTTCTTTCTTTTCTAATTGATTGTTAGAGTGGTATAAATACATAGAATCTAGGATCAGCCTAGAGCCTCCCCAAATCATGGGGATGGTCTCGAAGCAATTGATCCTATATTCCGTTTAACCCCGTTAAATGGATCTTTATTTTATTTATTGTTTGAAATCTTCTCCTTCTTTGAAAACCTCTCTTTTCTTTTGCAAGACCGATCTCCGGATTGGGTGGAATGGGTGCTCCTTGACCTTCCCATTTCATAACTTAAGCCCCGAATCCAAAATCTATTTCAAAATGGTTTTTCTATGTTTCCAAATGAATAATATAGGTGGCGACCCAAAAAGATGTTAAAAAGGGAAAATCGCGCATCGCTACAGTGGCGACTCCGCTGGGGACTATATTTAAAAAGAGGCTTAAACTTGGGTCAAAAATAAAAGAGAGGTTTTCAAAAAAAAAATCGTTTTTTTCTCCAGATCAGATCAGGCATATCTCGCACGAGATATCCTATCCCGCGCGAGATATTGCTTTGGCAATCTGGTGTCTTCTGGTCTTCCCTGTTCGTCTCAAGGTCCAAGACAAGAGTCGAACACGCAAGGGGGATACCAGAACTCATTATCTGCAGAGTTCCCTCATCTTAAGGTCTCCCTTAAGATGTAGAACTTGAATCCGTATTTTAGTTTAAATAATTGACTGTTATTTGTAAACTGCGTGTGATTGGGTTTTATTTTATTAAAGTCCGGTCTATTGGGGATTCGGGAGTTGTAATTAATTTATTCATCTCTCTCTCTCTCTCTCATTATTTGGAACTACGATGGCCTGAGTCTTCCTAATTTGGGAGAAACGTAGGCAACCACTTGGTGCGGCCACTATCTGTTTTTCTTTAATTTTTCAAAAAAAATCTCTATTTATCTATCACCTAGATTCACTATCACACACGTGCACTCATGTTATATCTGTCATTGCACTACATACCCCGATTAACCCGGGACCCACACTAAGAACGGATGACGGTAACCACCTAGTCTCCGGTCTCTCCGAAGTTGGATCATCCCACTCCGCGTATTCAATCCATCTAGATTGTCATATCGCGGGGATCCTAGCCTTTCAGCCCTGCATCGCCACATTTCATGTAGATTGTCTTTTTAGGATCACTCCGTGACTGGTCGGTTTGACTCGGTAATCTTTTCTTATTTTTGACCAAGATAAAGCCATGTAAAATTGACAATAAAGAAGGACTCAGAAAAGTCCCTTCGAAAAAGTCCCTTCAGAATGACCCTTTAAGAAGTCCCTATTAAGAAAAATATATATCCTTCAAAACAATCTTACATGGCTTTGTTTTATAAAAATCGGACTGATTGCTTAGTCGTTAGGTTATGATAAAGGCCTTAGAAACCTCTCAAAACGGATTCTCCGTTCCGACCAAAAATTAGGTCTAATAAAAATCGACTTTCCGTGTGATTGTCTCGTGCGTGACTACATGTCTCGTGTGAGATAATGCCCCTGTTTGCTGTGTTTGAGCCTGAACCGTTTAAGCATGCTTCCGACTCGTTGGGGCTAGATTTGATCCTGATGCTATCTCAACATCTCTTCTGTCAGTTTTCCAAAGCTACTCAACCTCAAGACTCTCAACACAATGTCCGGCATCAACGATATTTCGGGTGACGAAACTTTGTCCGAAAACAACCACAAACTTCTGGAAGAAGCCAATGATCGCCTAGAAGTGCAAGCTACCCAAATCCACACTCTCATGGAAGAAATCCAAGAGCTTAGGGCAGCACTAGCCAACAATGAAAAGAAGAAGAAAAATGATTCTTCCTCCGAAGAAGAGGAATCATACACCAAAAAGGCCAAGGGTCACCGCCAAAGCAAAAGCAAGAAAAAGAAGCACGAGTCTAGCTCGTCATCTTCCTCCTCTGACAACGAGAGCTACACATCCAATAAAGAAAGCAAAGGGGAGAGCAAGAACGAACCCCTCACCATGGCAATGTTAGAAAAGAAGCTTGCATCCCTCGATGCGAGTAAGGGAGCCTCGCTCTCTATTGATTATGACACCCTTCGTCAGTCCATGTCCAAGCTTCCTAGAAAATACAAAACACCCGACATTGCAAAATTCAATGGCACCACCTGTCCCAAATCACATTTGGAGACCTATTCTTGGGCCATGCTACCTATGGGTGTTGATGACAACCTATTAGCCCAATGCTTTCCACAGACTCTCGATGGTGCCGCTAGAGATTGGTACATGACTCTTCCACTTTCTACAAGACTCGATTGGCCACTCGCTAGTTGTACCTTCCAAAAGCAATATGAGGACAACTCCACTTACCGCACCACTAGAAGGGATCTCGAACAAACCAAGCAGCTTCCGAACGAATCCTTCACAGACTTCGTCAAAAGATGGAGGACCAAACTGACTGAAATCGTTGATAGGCCAAGCCTAGACGAACAAATCCACATCCTCATACAATGTCTTAGGGAATAATATCAAGACAAACTTGCAGGCAACTACTTTCCTAGCTTCGCCGAACTCCACAAATCCGGTATACGGTTAGATGACCTCATCAAACAGAAAATGGAAGCCAAGAAAGAAAGTGGGTTCCGTTACAACAAAAGTTCCTCTTCCTCTTCCAACCCCAAGGACACTTCTGTCAATGCTATTGTCTTTAATCATTCCGGAAATGGTAAATACTCTGCGGTACCTCCACCACAAAAGAAGAAAAGGGATAGACATTACGACAAGCTTGAAGGGATAACTCAAGAAGAACTTCTCGAGGTGCTCGTCAAGAATAGAAAAATCAAACCAAGAGAAGGTAGACCTCCAAAGAAAGATCTTCCTGCTAATCATGCTCATCATCTCTTCTGCAAGTACCACAACTTCACCGGCCACGACACCAACTCATGTTTCCACTTGAAAGACGTCATCCAAGATTTGTTCGACGATAAAGAGATAGGGCTACCTAATGTTGTTACTAATCCTTTACCAAACAACGAAGTCAATTTGATAGAAGTAGAAAGTAGCTTCAAGGACCCTACTTGTCTAGCCACAACTGTGGACGAGAGCCCTTTTGAATTTAATAAATCTTCTTTCTGTTATATGATGTCTTGGGATGAAATCTTAGAACAAAAAGAAAAAGGGTCTAAAATAGTCAATCTCCTCATACGATCCAGTCGTTTGATCATTAACAAAGATTCAAGGGACGAAAATCCCCCTAAACAAGCAAAAGCTCCATCATCAAGTGAACCAGACGATCCTCTCTTAGCCCAGCTAAAGAAGACACAAGCAAACATCTCAGTTTGGCATCTTATAAGAGCATCTCACAAGCATCGTGAAATGTTAAAAATGGCCTTGGCTCAAATGACCATTTCCTCAGAAGCAACACCCGAAGAGCTTACTCAAATGATCGGCCAAGTTCAATTTGGCAACGTCATCACTTTCACTGACTTGGACCTCCCATCCTATGGGAACAATCATCATGAGGCCCTCTACATAACTGCTAAGGTGAATGGATGCCGAATGCCACGCATTTTGGTCGACAATGGTTCTGCAGTCAATGTCCTTCCAAAGAAAGCATTATCATCATTAGGCCTCACCCACAAAGACCTTAAGCCGTCAGGGCATAGTGTACGGGGGTACGATTGTACTGCTAGAACTGCTTTGGGATCAGTCGTGATACCTATAGAAATGGGGCAAGTCACCATGAGCATCGAATTTCAAGTCATCGACATCCCGACATCCTTCAACTTGCTGCTTGGCCGCCTTTGGCTTCACGACATAGGAGGAGTACCTTCCTCCCTACACCAGTGTATCAAGTTCAGACACAATGATACAATAGTCACCATACACGGGGAAATGGTTACTGCCAGCCCTATCCTTGAGGTACAACACAACACTTCTGATTAACTGTTCAGTGCCTTCGAGATCGAGAAAGAAAGCACCGTGAATGTTATAGAAACTTGCAACGAAAAAAATTACTCCAAGGCACTTCGGTTTTCTGGAAACCTTCCTGTTTGGAGAATGATGCAAGCAAAAGGGTACTTTCCCGGCTTGGGACTTGGAAAACACTTGCAAGGGATAACAAAACCACCACCGGTTCCCCCACCACACACGAAGCATGGCCTAGGATACATCATCTCCATCCGCGATGGAGATGACGAAGAAGAGTGGGACTTCACTCAAGTCAAGTAGGAAGGAACCGCGTACAAAGGCCACAATGACCCAAAGGTCAAAAACTGCGACCTCGAGCCTTATCGAAAGACACTCAATGGCTACTTCGTCCGGGAAGGGGAAAACATCCCATACTTTATCTTTTCAGAACCATGGACTGACGATAAAGGAAAGCTCCACCCGGGCTTTGAAATTTTCAGCGACTGCGATGCTTCACCAGATGAAACAGAACCCGTCTCACTAATCCATAAAGATTTGTGGGGCACGAAGGCAGAAATGACCAGCAAATGGAACTTTGTGTTGGGAGAAGACATACTACGACAGTTTGAAGACATGTGCCGGTTAGAAGACAGCCAGATCCATGCAATCTCCAAGGGAGACGCTCCAACTATTGATTACACAAAATTAATAAGGAAATGTGATGAGCCGATTCTAAACTGGAACGTCACCGGAGGACCAGTTGTTGATGAAGACTTCATGATCAAAAAGCTTGGTTGCACTCCCCATCCCCGTAGGATGATAGGCCTTGTAACTTTCACATTAGAATCAGGCTCCACCTCTGATGAACTCACTCAAGAGGAAATCGAGGCGGTGGCCGAGCATGTATTCCCTTACTTCCTTAATGAAAACTTTGATCTTTCCGAGTACCCTGAGATTGCTAACATAGTGAATGATGAATTAACTAATAATAATCAATATAACGAACAAGTTAATAATGAATCATACGATGAGATAGACCAAGAAAACGAACAAATTCTAAAAGAATTAGCAAAGCAAGTAGGTCATTGTGGAAAGAATGGCCCTGTTCACAACGAGGAAATGCAAACGGTTAATCTCGAGACAACAGAAGACCCCAGAGAAACAAAGATCGGTAGCTTCTTCAAGGGAGAAGACAGAGAAACCTTGACGCAGCTCCTCAGAGAATATGTCGATGTCTTCGCTTGGTCCTACAGAGATATGTCTGGGTTAAATCAGCCGATTGAAGAACATAAGATACCGCTACTACCAAACGCCAAGCCAATCAAACAGAAACTGCGCAGAATCAAGCCGGAATGGTCAATGCAAGTGAAAGAAGAGATCATGAAACTCTTGAACGTAGGGTTTATTAAAGTAATCGAGTATCCAGAATGGCTAGCAAACACGGTACAAGTAGCCATGTCGAATGGGAAAATACGAGTCTGCGTAGATTTCAGAGACTTGAACAAGGCATCCCCTAAAGATGACTTCCTACTACCAAACATAGACATGTTGGTCGACGCCACAGCAGCATACGAAGTCCGCTAATTCGTCGACGGCTTCGCAGGGTATAACCAAATTCTCATGGCAGAGGAGGACCAGCACAAAATGGCATTCACCACACCTTGGGGGACGTTCTGTTACACGGTCATGCCGTTTGGTCTCAAGAACGCTGGGGCTACTTACCAAAGGGCAGTTACGACACTATTCCATGACATGATCCACAAGGAAATAGAGGTATACGTGGACGACATGATCGTCCACTCAAAAGGGACAGATGGTTAGCACTTCAGAGATCTCAGAAAATTCTTTAACCGACTGAGACAACACAAGATGAGGCTCAACCCTGCAAAATGCTCATTCTGAGTGGTCAAAGGGAAAGTCTTAGGGTATATGGTCACCGAGCGTGGCATAGAAGCAGACCCCGCTGTAAGTACCCAAATCCGGATCGTCAAAATCCATTAAAAGTTAACCGAAATCCGTTAACTGGCCCGCTCCAAGTTAACCGGAACCCGTTAAGTTTCCCGTTCTCGAGTCAACGAGACATCCCGGGACTGCCCCGTGCATCCCGACATCAAAACGTACTCAACACACGTTATCACACGAAAAAGTACAGCTTTCCCCGAAAAACGTACTTTTCGGGGTCTTCCGGGATTCAATTTCCCATTTTCGAGCGTCTCAACCTTTCGGAGGTCATAACTCCCTCATACGAACTCCGTTTTTGGCCCACCACATATCAAATCGAACACGAGAACAAGATCTACGCATATAACCAGTCACCACACCTTGGGGGACGTTCTGTTACACGGTCATGCCGTTTGGTCTCAAGAACGCTGGGGCTACTTACCAAAGGGAAGTTACGACACTATTCCATGACATGATCCACAAGGAAATAGAGGTATACGTGGACGACATGATCGTCCACTCAAAAGGGACAGATGGTCAGCACTTCAGAGATCTCAGAAAATTCTTTAACCGACTGAGACAACACAAGATGAGGCTCAACCCCGCAAAATGCTCATTCTGAGTGGTCAAAGGGAAAGTCTTAGTGTATATGGTCACCGAGCGTGGCATAGAAGCAGACCCCGCTGTAAGTACCCAAATCCGGATCGTCAAAATCCATTAAAAGTTAACCGAAATCCGTTAACTGGCCCGCTCCAAGTTAACCGGAACCCGTTAAGTTTCCCGTTCTCGAGTCAACGAGACATCCCGGGACTGCCCCGTGCATCCCGACATCAAAGAGTACTCAACACACGAAAAAGTATAGCTTTCCCCGAAAAACGTACTTTTCGGGGTCTTCCGGGATTCAATTTCCCATTTTCGAGCGTCTCAACCTTTCGGAGGTCATAACTCCCTCATACGAACTCCGTTTTTGGCCCACCACATATCAAATCGAGCGCGAGAACAAGATCTACGCATATAACCAGTTCAATCAGGAAAAATAGTCATTTTCAGGTATAGTCCGGTCGGACTGTTTTTCAGGATAAATTAATACGTGTCTAAAACGTGTCAAACTCAAGGCCAAATGACCAAAATGTCCCCAAACTCAGGCATAGTCCGGCCGGACTCTTTCGCAAGGAAGAAAACCACCAGGTTAAGCAATCTTCCTTCCTCACTAAGCAAACTTACCCCTCAAGTTTCTCCCTCCTCCTCCAAGATTTTCATCCTATAAATACTCCTCCCATCCTTCATATTTCCTACACCATTTCCTCCTCTCCTCCTCCTAGCACAAAAACGCTAGTCTTTCTTCTGCTCTTCGGGGGCCCTCGTGCTACTCGTCGGCGGAATTCTCTACTCTTCGGGGGCCCTCGTGCTACTCGTCGGTAGATTCTGATCGTAGGCTAAACCGACACAAGTCGAAACGCTGCCCAAATCCCTTGGTTTCTAAGCACCAAATAAAAGGGGAAACTCTGCCCAAACACTTCCGAAACACCTTTCAAACACCTTTTCGTATCCCGTATACGTCCTCCCGAGCCAAAGAGTCAACACCAAATTTGGTAAACTCTCACTCTCAAAATGTAGACGTTACCTTCTAACGGGGTCCGATACGTTTTAGTCCCTGATCCTTTTCTCTTTCCGTAAGAGAAGTAATCTCGGATTAAAACGGCGTTCCGACCCCGTTCCGTTACTTTTATGTCATTTACAATTCCAAACCGTTTGGTTCGTTGATCGCAACTTTACAATTCCGGATCGTTTGATCTGTCGATCGTCATTTACTTTCATGTCATTTACAAATTACGGATCGTTTGATCCGTCGATCGTCATTTACTTTTACGCAAATTTACAATTTCGAGCTGTTTGGCTCGTCGATCGTACTTTACAATTCCGGGTCGTTTGATTCCGTCGATACCGCACTTTAAATACTGTCATTTACAAGTCCGAGCCGTTTGGATCGTGATAGTATTTACTTATCAAAAGTCCGAGTCGCAAAACGATTCGTTGATCGCATATCATTTAATGCTTTTTTCCCGTAAAAATGCTAACAACGTAATGCCCGGTTCAAAACCGGTGTTCGACATTCGAACTTTCTTTCAAAACACGCGAAATGACGTTTGGCATCCAAACGATCATCTTCAAACTCAAAATCCGACGTTTGACATTCAAACGCTCTTTACTTAAAAGTCAACATTTGACACTTAAGATAAACAGTTAAAATCAGCATTCGCGCCATTTTTCTTAAAACTTCCAAAACTGACGTTTGTCATTCAAACACTCGCCTTTTCAAACAAGATCCCATAATCAACGTTTGACATTCAAACCAAGATTAAGCTTGTCATTGAAGCCCCCATTTCAAAATGCAAACACACACACACACACGCACACGATTTCGAGAAAGGTAGAAAGACTCGTCATACGAGGCATTTCGGGTGATCTCAATATACTCTTCCCGAAACGTAACGTGACCTCCGAACCTAACAATCTCTGGTACTAAAAAGCTTTTTACTCATTTTTGCTACCAATAAAAATGACACCCCATTTTCAAAGCCTTTTCCTAAGTTTTTGCTACCAATAAAAACGACACCATTTTCAACCAAAAGCCGTTTTTCAACGTTTGAGCTCAAAATACAAAACCGCGTAGCGACTCCTCTCCTTCCCGAAAGTGAGGTCTCAGACACCAACCCTCCGCGAACGAAAACCGCCTTTCGCTCACGTGAAATCCGGGTAATTTCAGTTGGCGACTCCGCTAGGGACTTGGATACTTTTTTCAAAACTACCGTTATTTTCAAAAAAGCCTTCCGTGGGTCAAACTTTCGTTTACCCTTCCTCGTTTTCGTGTGCGTGTGTTACTTTAAACCTCGAACGGTTTTTTTCAAGGGCATTACATTATCGTCTTTTCAAAATCATAACATGTTCGTGCATTTCCGTTCATACTTGATTTTCATGCTATATTTTGAACTGCGCATAAAATTCTTTAAGACACATTCTGAAAAATCTCTGTTTTACTCAGAAAAAGAATTTTAGTGGCCGCACACTACTCGCACTTGCTGCCTCGGTACACCGCACTTCACGTGCACTTGCTGCCTCGGTACACTGCACACTACGACCCGTAACCCGGGATGACCGTTCAGTTGCAACTCGATTGGTCTGCCAGACACCTTTCGAGTGTGCATGGGGTCGTCCCAAACAGCCTATCCTAGCCCGTGTAAGCCATACGCTCTTTGTGTCACACTTCGTCCAAGACCCCGGTTGGTTTTTGGCTAAGTACGTGTCATAAAGCCCAAGTGTATGTTTTTACGCCGGGTTTCGTTACGAGTCAAGCTCGAAAGACTAAGACCGAAGGTCGTTCCTGACCCGAAGTCTTGAGCTTTTCAGCCTTGACTTTGACGCGGAGCTCTGCCTAAAAATATACCCGAAGGTTCAATGTGACACTGTGTCACCAAACCCTCACCGTATGCACCGTGCCAGACACAACTTGGCCAACGCCAGAAGCTAAGGCCCCTCGCGCAAGCGAGTCAGGAGAGGTCATGCAGAAATTTTGGCACGATCCCCGCCTTAACTTAAGGACGTTGACTTCGGTCGTGGCCCGTGCGTCACATACGTTGGAAGTTTGCGTGATCAGCTAGCCTTAAGTTCACTTTTTCCCTTGTCAGTGGAACTCGCTTGCCTTATAGGACCCTCGCTCGGGATTGTCCGTCCCGAGAAGATGATCTACAAATGGAAACGAGGGGCTTATAAACGTAGTGACGAGATCCACTGATTAGAGCCTTAGGTTAGTTGCGAAAAAGAAGAGCAATCTTTTCCAACTATTTAGGATTCTGAAAAAAAATGTGTTTTCAGTAAACTTAAACATTTAATAGAATAACAATTGCATGGTCCCATCTCAGGAATCTTTCAAATAGTGACCTTCGCGGTCCAACTCTCAATCGTGACCTTTCTCGGTCTGATATCTCATGTCTCGACCCTTCGCGGTCCAACTCTCAATCGCGACCTTCCTCGGTCCGATATCTCATATCTCGACCCCTCGCGGTCCAACTCTATATCGCGACCCTCACGGTCCGATATCTCATATCTCAACCCCTCACGCTCCAACCCTCAATCGAGACCCTCTCGGTCCGATATCTCATATCTCGACCCCTCGCGGTCCAACTCTCAATCGCGACCTTCCTCGGTCTGATATCTCATATCGCGACCTTCCTCGATCTGATACCTCATATCTCGACCCTCGCGGTCCAACTCTCAATCGCGACCTTCCGTGGTCTGATATCTCATATCTCGACCCCTCGCGGTCCAACTCTCAATCGCGACCTTCCGTGGTCCGATATCTCATATCTCGACCCCTCGCGGTCCAACTCTCAATCGTGACCTTCCTCGGTCCGATATCTCATATCTCGACCCTCGCGGTCCAACTCTCAATCGTGACCTTCCTCTGTCCGATATCACATATCTCGACCCTTCGCGGTCCAACTCTCAATCGCGACCTTCCTCGGTCCGATATCTCATATCGCGACCTTCCTCGGTCCGATACCTCATATCTCGACCCTCGCGGTCCAACTCTCAATCTCGACCCTCATGGTCCAATCCTCAATCGCGACCCTCACGGTTCAATTTCAAATCTCAAATCGTGACCTTCGCGGTCCACTACTCAATCGCAACCCTCACGGTCCGATTTCAAATCTCAAATCGTGACCTTCGCGGTCCACTCCTAAATCGCGACCCTCAAGGTCCGATTTCAAATCTCAAATCCCGACCTTCGCGGTCCAATCCTCAATCGCGACCCTCACGGTCCAATTTCAAATCTCAAATCTCGACCCCTCGCGATCCGATCTCCGATCTCCAATCGAGACCTTCGCGGTCCGATCTCAAATAGTCGATCCCGACCTTCGCGGTCCGATCTCAAATAGTCGATCCCGACCTTCGCGGTCCGATCTCCGATCTCCAATCGATACCCTCACGGTCCGATATCAAATAGTCGATCCCGACCTTCGCAGTCCAATCTCCGATCTCCAATCGAGACCTTCGCGGTCCGATCTCAAATATATAGTCGATCCCGACTTTCGCGGTCCGATCTCCGATCTCCAATCGAGAACCTCACTGTCCGATCTCAATTAGTCGATCCCGACCTTCGCGGTCCGATCTCCGATCTCCAATCGAGACCTTCGCGGTCCGATCTCAAATAGTCGATCCCGACCTTCGCAGTCCGATCTCCGATCTCCAATCGAGACCCTCACGGTCCGATCTCAAATAGTCAATCCCGACCTTCGTGGTCCGATCTCCGATCTCCAATCAAGACCTTCGCGGTCCGATCTCAAGTAGTCGATCCCGACCTTCAGGGTCCGATCTCCAATCTCTAATCGAGACCTTCGCGGTCCGATATCAAATAGTCAATCCCGACCTTCGCGGTCCGATCTACGATCTCCAATCGAGACTTCCGCGGTCCGATCTCAAAAGTTAATCCCGACCTTCGCGGTCCGATCTACGATCTCCAATCGGGACCTTCGCGGTTCGATCTCAAATATTCAATCCCGACCTTTCACGGTCAAAACTTTAATTCTCGACCTTCCACGGTCCAATTTTGATCTCGACCTTTCAAGGTCCAATCTTTTCCGACCAGTGAGGATCATTGGAAAGCGTGTTTTAAGTAGACTTAAGTGGTAAATGCACGTCGCACGAGCCCTAAAGCCTTGAGCCAAATATCCCTTTCGAAGACTAAGCCCTACCTTTCGTTCCCTGCATCAAACAGAGAGCGGTTCAGAAATTCGGGTCAGCGCCTCGCCAGAATTACAGTTACGGCAGCATCAAACAGTTCCTCAGTTTCCTCAGTTCCTTCAGCCAGAGTCTTCGACATGTCAGACTCACCGAGAAATTGTGACGGGAATGGAACCCCGCCACCGGTAACAGATATGACACTGGAAGAAGCCATTCGGGCCTGTGAGATTCACAAGAAACAGAAAAAGGATCAGCAAAATTTCATGGTACAACTTCTGAATGAGCGAGGTATAGCAGCTATCCCCCAGCCAGATGGTACTTTCGTCCTAATCGAGGATGACGATCCTTCACGATCAGCTCCCCAAACCTTCAACCAGGGTCCTCTGCCTTTGAAATCCGGAAATCCTTCAATCCAAGGAAGCAGCCGACTAAGGCTTCATACCGTCACCTCTCAAAGCACCCCTGTCATATACGGCCAAGCCAATAATACCCCTTTCACTCAATACAACCAGCGCAGCGCTGGACCATCTCAAACAGATCCCAATATCCCTCAAAATCCTCCCATGTTCACTTCCTTCTCTCAATATGCCCATCATTCACCAAGTTTCCCATACATCACCTTTCCGACCCATTACTTCGGACAGCCTGCATTCATTCCAGCTGCGTCATGGCCTCGAATCTCTCAATTTCCACATTATCCACTAAATTATACTCCATTCCCTCAAAACCCGTTTGTCCAATCCCATATCATGGTTCCCTCCGCCAGTGGACCTTTGGTTACAGGTTCCAGCAGCCCAGAGGTTTCTATTGACCCGCATGTGGTTTTGCCGGCAGAACAGAAAGCAAACGAAACTATGAAAGAATTTTACAAGGAACAGAGCCAGAAGATTTTTGAAATCATGGAGTCATTGTCTGAGGATGAGCAAATAATAATCTTCAAGTCATGTTTGAAACCATCAGTAAGAGCATCAGTCAGCCAGCACTTCTATCCCGACCCCCATGCCATGGTCGATACGGATCCCCAGTTCGGAAAAGACTTGAAAGAAAAGCCGACCCCGAGTCCAGCCTCTTCCCATCATTACGGGGCCACCCCGTCCAATCCAATATCTACACCAAACAAAGGGAGGGAGATTGCCGAAGCGGTTCATCATACCCATAGTAGAGCACCCCAAAGACGCGGTGGTCCCCCGAGACAACGACAACACTATGATGATTTTGGGATGCCCTTGAGAGAGGTATTCAATCATGTGGTAAAGCAAGGTCTCCTCGCACCTATGGAAAACTACCAGCCCAGATTCCTCAATGCCAACTGGGATGTAACCAAGCAGTGTGCTTTTCATAAATACCACGGGCATGGAACTGACAACTGCACAGTTTTGAGGCAAGTAATTCAAGGATTGATTGAAGAAGGAAAGTTGGAACGCCCCAGCGGCCCCAATACAGACGGAAACCCATTCCCTCGGAACAATGGGGTGAACCACGGGAAAACAGCCCAGCAAAGCGACAACTCTTCCAAGAGACGGCCCTCCCGTCGCTTCGACAAACTAGACATGCCCCTAAGCAAGATGTTAGAGGAACTCATCAAAGAAGACCTACTCAAACCTGTGGAGGACTACAAGCCAAATAATCCCACAGCCGACCTTGACAGGAGAAAATACTGCGCCTTCCACAAGTATCATGGGCACACAACTGATAGCTGCCTCGGTCTGCGATGTAAAATCCAGAATCTGATGGAAGATGGAAAGCTCAAGCGTCCTGGCAGTCCAGCAACAAAAGAGCAGCTAGAGTAGGGGCTACCTATCCTCGAGATCCGTCAATTGTCTTTTGGTCAACCTTCGTAGGTTCTAGTACTTTCCTCATTCAATCAAGTCCGCCTCGGACATTGTAGTTAATCTTAAATTTTCTATAAATAAGTGTCTTTTTCTCTTCTTGCTAGACTTGAGACATTATTTGCACACCTACATTACATCTAATGAAATGGTTGTATCCTAAATGATCACTTGCATTGCTCAACAAATAAACTCTGGAAATAGCTAATGTTCTGATTAATCGGTGTGAGAAAGTCAACTGGTGCCCTCCCCATACACTTTCCTCACCTCACAAAGGCCTCCCTCAAGCCATGCACTTCCCAAAACACATCCCCACCATCACCTTGACCAAGTCAACGACGGCGGCAACATCAAGGAACAACAAAAGGTCACTCAGCATCGAAAGATTGACCCCATGTCGACAACAACCTCGGAGCTCGCCTTCGCCTTCGTGCGCATCGAGAAAGTTCAAGCAGGAGCTTGCCTTTGTCCTTAAGAACTTCAAAAAAAAAAAAAAACGAGAAAAGTTCAAACAAGAACTTCAAAAAACAAAGAAAAAAAGAGAGAAAAGTTCAAACAAGAGCTTCAAAAAAAAAGTGAGGCCAAGGACCCAGCACCGCCAATCAAAAGCTTGACAGATGGGCAAACAAAGTTAAAGCTCGAAGAATGGAGGTTGTCGATGATAATGGAGCGGTCAAAGCAAAAAAAAAAAAAAAAAAAAAAAAACATCATAAGCCCTTACGCTACATTCGAATTCTTTCTCCCCCGGTGAAAGACGCTGATCAAGAAGCAATGGAATCACGAAAGAAGCCATCAACAATGACTTGTCAAGGAATCACCTCGAGGCCCGTACCTCATCATACAAACATCCCATCCGAGCCTTTTCACCAAAAGGACCACAAATGTTCATACCCTATTCCCAAAGCCAAAACACAGTTCAGCCAGAACTACGGCGACCTGAGCTCCTTACACTGAGGGGAACGTAGGCAACCAGAAATGGTTCGGTCATAAACACATACAAATCCCATAAACCCGGTCTCATCAATGACCTTCCCCATACACAGACCTTTCTTTCACGCACAGCCAACTTTTATCCGCGACATCAGTTGACTTTCTTCTCACGGCTAATCAAGACATTTGTTCATATAGGGATTAATGGTTGAACAACCTGAACATTAACAAAGGGTTTAAAGCAATCTTGTGATCGTTATGGATAAAACATGTTTTCAGATGTCTCGACAAGTCTTCTTTTTCTATAATAATAGGAAAAATAGAGCTAAACACTGTCTTTCTATCAGCAAGGGCTTCCATACACTTCTCCAAACCTCTCTACGCTCATACTCTCCCAAAAGAGTCAAATCCAAAGCGAGTTTTGGTACCTACATTAAACTAGGCATCCACAAAAATGGGGATTGGTTCCCACTTCTCTAAAATACGTCCTTGCGCGTATACATTACAAGCCACCTCTTATACACTTTGGTTGACCAATCGAAGAAAATCAAGGATGGTTGCCTCGTCAGGCCACATGAGGTTCAACTCAGGTTGGGGATACATCGAATTCGCTCTAGAATCCCCACAGATGACTAGTGCTTCCTTCAAACTGGGCCTTCACCAAGTCATTTCTTCAGACTGGGGCTTTGCCACACGAAGAGAGCTTTTTCATCCCAAGGGTTTACTTTGAGTTCCGATTCCTGGAGATTGTCAGAGGCATCTTTCGGCATTGTGCTTTTAATCAGAATTGGGGCTTCTCAGATACAGCTTCGACAGTTCATAATCTGAATCCTCATGACACCTCTGGGCTACAGTACCAGCAAGGGCAGTTTTCTCCAGCGAGACTTCCCTGTCTTCAAGCAACACAGCTTCATAACCTACAAGGGTGGGAAAGCCAAAATATCCGATTTCTGGGGCTTGTCGGAAGCATCTTTCGGCATTATGGTTTTAACCAGAACTGGGGCTTTTCATATGCAACTTCGAAAGATCAAAATCTGAATCCTCATGACACCTCTGGGTAGCAGCAGCAGCAATGGCAGATTTTCCACAACCCAGTGGTATCCTCCCACTTGCTCAAACAGCTACCAAAACACTTTTAGATACATCCCCAACACATTTCCATACATATAACACAATACATCCCCACAAAAGGCCAAAGCCAGAGCCGCAACCCGGTCGGCCCGCGCCCAAAGAAACAAGTTCCAGAAAGAAGGACCCGATCCTCACTCAGCTCAAGCAAACCCAGGCGAACATTTCCCTTTGGTCTCTGCTCACGTCTTCATATCCTCACAAGCTCAAGCTAGAGGAAAGTTTGGCCCGCACCATGGTCCCCGTGGACGCAACCCCAGACAAAGTAATTCAGATGATCGGCAACATCCACTATGGAAACATTATCACCTTCACAGATTTAGACCTGCCAAAATTTGGGGCTGATCACAATGAGCCGCTCTACATCACAGTCCAGCTGGACGAGCGTCGCCTTCCCCGTGTGTTGGTAGACGGAGGTTCCGGAATGAATGTCTTGCCCGCCAAGATGATGAACCTGCTTGACATCAAGTCCACAGATCTGAAGCCTTCAGTCCACACTGTTAAGGCCTATGACTCCATTTCCCGCACAGTTCTCGGGGTTACTACTCTAAATATCTGGTTCGGCAAACGGATGATCCCCACCGAATTCCAAGTGTTGGACATTCCTATCACTTTCACAGCCATCCTGGGGCGACCCTGGCTGTATCAAATAAATGGCTTGGCATCCACCCTTCACCAATGCATCAAGTTCATGCAAGGCAACGAGCTAACCACAGTCTATGGCAACAGCGTCACCACCGAGGGGACCAGCACCAACGGCATTCCAGTATTAGAGATTAAGCACGATGACGAAATGGCATTAACTGGATTCATACTGGAGACCTCCAAGATCCAAATATGCAACGTGGACCTTCCACTATTTCGGGACAAAATCCCTCCCGCCATGAAGATGATGAAACTCATGAACTTCATCCCAGGACTGGGGCTCGGCAAAAGGTTACAAGGCCAACACCAAGTCATTGAAGTCAAGGACCACACCACGGTCCAGGGGCTCGGTTATGTGCCAACACCAGCTGACATCAGGAAAAACAATAGGCTCGCCCGCACCAAGGCAGCAGCCCGCAAAAGGGGAACCTCCAACGGCACACCCAACCTTCGACCTTACAGTTTCGACCTCGCTCATTACTTCACCAATGTAAGTACCCAAATCTGGCTCATGCCTTCCGGTAAAGTTTCCCGGCAATTCCCTGAACTTTCCTAAAGTTCAGGGGCAATTTGGGAACTTTTCCAAACCTTCCGAGGGGCGAAGGACTTGCTAGGAATTAAAATTCCACGTAGTCCTTCGCTGGAAAAACCCTTCTAGAAGGCCACCTTGCATGGTTCTAGAAATAAGCTGAGTCATCTCTGGATAAGACCGCATGGCCTCATTAGCCTTGGGGTTACAGCCGCACGGCTTCATTAGCCCTTGCCAGAGTGCCTATAAATAGAGGCCTCCTCTACCCATTTTAAGAAGAGAGGATTTCAAGCAGTGTTACTCTGCCAAAATACCACCACGAAATTCCAGAGAGCTGAGAGTATCAAAAACCACCTCCCTCCTCTTCAAAACCCTTCCAAAGTTGGTCCTTCCCTAGGCAAACTTCAAGGAGATAGAGGGACACCACCATTAGTAACCTCTCCTCCTCTTTATCTTGAAATATACTTGTCATTATGTGATATATTGCTCCTTGCATTACATATTGCTATATACTTGCTTGGTACTTGATATATTGTCATTAAAGATCCCATCTTTAGGCATGTAAATCATATTACCCCTTTTCCCCTATCACATAGGATCCATGAAAGATCCAACCCAAGGATGAACAATAAGACCTCAAAAATGCTTGTTCTAGGGTGGATCTCTCACATGGTGATGTGAAAAGTAGCATCCTTTGCACTTAAAATGTCATCTTTACATATAAAGTAGCATCCTTTGGACTTAAAATGTCATCTTTACATATAAGATAGCATCCTTTGCTTATAAAATGTCATCTTTACATATAAAGTAGCATCCTTTGCACTAAAAATGTCATCTTTACATATAAAGTAGCATCCTTTGCACTTAAAATGTCATCTTTACATATAAAGTAGCATCCTTTGCATACAAAATGTCATCTTTACATATAAAGTAGCATCCTTTGCATACAAAATATCATCTTTGTATATAAAAATGTCATCTTTTCATTAAAAATGTCATCTTTAGCTTAAAAATGCATTCCCCATGTCCCTCATGGTTGGATATCTCTCCTAGGATTGCCTAGTGACCTTCATAAGGCACAAAAGGGCATAGGATGAGTGTAAAGATCCAATCTTTATACCCCTCCCCTAGTCCCCTTTGGTACTTGGAGCATCTCTTGGAGCGAGATGGTGTAAAGGTCCTATCTTTACATCATTTCCTCCACTTAAAGATGCCATAAACGGATTCTCCTTTAGAAAAGGATGAACTTTAGCCACATATCTCCGATCATCACTTGAGACGAGCACAAATGTCCCGAAAGAAGCTCAAATCGTCTCACGATGTAGGATTGATGGGCAAAGGTCATTCCTTTCTAAAGAGTCTCATCCTTGGACTATAAAAACGGTGTCCCTATCCCGATCACATGTGACCCAAGGTCCCATCATGATGATCATAAGTCCAAGATGAGAACGGGACCAAAGTCCCGAACATATAAAAAATCTAAGGAATCTCGAGCGATAACCAACTCATGGTTTATACGTCCGGAAGACCACTTGGTACATTCCCTCCTTTTCAAAACACACATCCCACACACGAAAACACTAAGGCAAGCATGAAAAGCGGATCTTGGAAGACTTGTTTCGGCAAGGCTCCTTGGGTGAATGACGATCCGTTCTTCCCAAGGGGTAACTTAACCTCCGGACCTAAATTCTTTTTTTCAAAGTTTTGAGGAAATCAAAATGGCGTGGCGAATCCATTTTTAAATTTAAACCGGACGTTTCCAAGCTGATGTGAGGCGGTGATCCCCCTTACACGAGAAAGCGGTTCCAAAAATAAAATAAACAAAAAGAGAGCCGCTAATATTGGGCACCACAATCATAGTTTGGCGACTCCGCTGGGGATTAAACCAAAGGAGAAAGCTTTCATTTTTAAAATAAAAAAAATGATACCCGGTATATAGGTGGAAACCATTAACCTTCCTGTATCGCTTCCTCACCCGAGGCTTGGGATAAATGATGGTCTAACAATCCCACATACCGGTATCTCTTTTCGAAAAAAAAAAGAAAAGGAAAGCTTTTTCCGAGTGGGTTAGCCTTCCGCCGCGGATCCGCTTCTCATGCTTGCCTTATTTTCCTTGCATTGTATTGCATGCATCATTGGTTCTTGGAATTGTGCACATTCTGAACACTGAACAGGATGCTTGCTGGAAGCTGAAAAGATGCCAAAAGGCCGGGAAAACAGCCTGCAGATCAAAGAAATTGGAACCTGGAAAGTTGCTTGATGCAGCCGTACGGCTTAATCCTCCCTAGATTCTGACCGGGCGGCTTCATTAGCAATTCCACCAGGACAAAAATTGAGGTTAATCTGGCAGCCTTGGCAGCTTAGGGCTATTCAGTTCCAAGACTGACCGGGGCTCCCAGAAAATTTACGTGCTTATTTGCTGCATTTCCCCCGTCCCGAAAAATCATTCCTTTAAAACACATTTATGAAAATTTCTATTTTAACTCAAAAAGGAATATATTTAGGAGGCCGCACACTACGCACACCTTATATATCCTGTATACTTTGCACGGACGTTTCCAAACTGATGTGAGGCGGTGATCCCCCTTACACGAGAAAGAGGTTCCAAAAATAAATTAAACAAAAAGAGAGCCGCTAATCTTGGGCACCACAATCACAACCAAGGGAACCGACAGCAGAACTGAGGGGACCGACAGCGGAACCGGCACGGGCGAGGGAGCGCGGTGGGCGATGAAGATGAGAAAGAAGCAGGGAAAGTCAGCACAGAGACTACAAAAAGGATGGAAAATCTAGCACGGGACCTCAAGCATTTCAGAGGACTCAAAGCTAGTCTGATAAGAGGAGCGTTCCTCGACATCACTACTCTACCTGGCAATTGCCACCACAGTTCAGCATGAGTACACATTCAAAAGGATCCCAGACACAGAAGAGCAGCTCGAGACACTCTTCGTGGGAAGCAGACTGTTCGAATCAGCCTCCGAGGCCACATTCGAGACAGTAACTCCAAAGCAGAGGGAACCAGAATTCATAGAAGATTCTCTCAGTGGACCCGCTCTACAGAATCCTTTTGAAGAAGTCATGGAGGTGCCAAACCTGATTGACTTGGGCTCCGAGGGCAGCATGATTTCCATGATCGAGACAGCAGAAGCCAAGCCTCTCGACCACCGAACCCTCACCAAGCTTCCAGCAATGCCACTGAAAAGTAGGGTAACTTTCACCGGACCAAGGGCAAGCCAGACAGAAATGGAAGACAAGCTGGGCCTGCACCCACATCTCCCTAAACCCAGTCTCAAACCCTCTGAGTTAGTCTTTATCCAAGTCCAGTCCTCTGAGTCGTCCAACGGCCTCACGCCGGAAGACTATGATAATGTAGCCAACAATGTATTCCCGTTCGTTAACGGTTCATTTCCACAAAATACTTCTGTCCCAGTCGGAGTATTGACAGTTCATTCCCCTCAAATACTTTCGACCCAGTCGGAGTATTAATGGTTCATTTCCCTTTAATATTTCTGTCCTAGTGGGAATATTAAAGGTTCAAAATCCCAAAACATGCAGGTCCAAATTTCCCCATTAGACATTTCTAACGCCCCTCTCTCGAGGTGAAATACCCGTTAGACATCTCTAACGCCCCTCTCTCTCGGTCCAAATTCCCGTTAGACATTTCTAACGCCCCTCTCTCGAGGTCCAAATTTCCAGTTAGACATTTCTAAAGCCCCTCTCTCGAGGTGAAATACCCGTTAGACATTTCTAACGCCCCTCTCACGAGGTCCAAATTCCCGTTAGACATTTCTAACGCCCCTCTCTCGAGGTCCAAATTTCCAGTTAGACATTTCTAAAGCCCCTCTCTCGAGGTGAAATACCCGTTAGACATTTCTAACGCCCCTCTCACGAGGTCCAATTTCTCCGTTAGACATTTCTAACGCCCCTCTCCCGAGGTCCAATCTCTCAGTTAGACATTTCTAATGCCCCTCTCTCGCGGTAAAGTTCCTGTTGGTCCTCACCAACATTGCGTCTCCAGACGTTAAATCTCCCGTTAGTTCTCACTAACGTTTCGTCTCCAGACGTTAAATCTCCCGTTAGTTCTCACTAACGTTTCGTTTCCAGACGTTAAATCTCCCGTTAGTTTTCACTAACGTTTCATCTCCAGACATTAAATTTCCCGTTAGCTCTCACTAACGTTTCGTCTCCAGACGTTAAATTTCCCGTTAGTTTTCACTAACGTTTCATCTCCAGACGTTAAATTTCCCGTTAGCTCTCACTAACGTTTCGTCTCCAGACGTTAAATTTCTCGTTAGCTCTCACTAACGCTTCGTCTCCAGACGTTAAATTCCCAGTTAGTTTTAACTAACGCTCGTCTCCAGACGTTAAATTCTTAGTTAGTTTTCACTAACGCTCGTCTCCAGACGTTAAAGTTCCCGTTAGTTCTTACTAACGTTTCGTCTCCAGATGTTAAATTCCCAGTTAGTTTTCACTAACGTTTCGTCTCCAGGCGTTAAATTCTCAATCCCTAGTTGACGTTTGACATTCAAACGCTCATTTACATCTCAGGTTGATGTTTGACATTCAAACGCTCATTTACATCCCCAGTTGACGTTTGACATTCAAACGCTCATTTCCGCCCAAAACATACGTTTGACATTCAAACGCTCAGTCCTGTCTTCGGACATCAAATCTCAATCCCGTCTTCCGATGTCAAAATTCCCATTTGTTTTCACCAACATTCATCTCCCCGGCCGCCAATCATAAGCCCGATCGTCCCACTTCAAGCGGCCATCAAGATAAGCCCGCACAACAATCCCTCTTCGGCCATCCTCGTAAGTCTGAATACCTTTTCACTCCAGCAAGTGAACGTTCATCTCCCCGGCAGTCATCGTAAGCATGTCCATCTCATTTTCACGGCAATCCCTGTAAGCCCATACAATGAGTCACTTCTCCGGCAGTTATAGTAAGCCCGACCATCTCATCTCAGCGGCCATCAAGGTAAGCCCGCACAACAATCCCCCTTCGCCCATCATCGTAAGCCCGAACATTCCTCCCCAACGGGATCGTAAGACCATCCTTTTAAGGAACGTCAATCATCTTCCGTTCCTAACTGCTTGTTAGAACGTCAACCAATCCCCTCAGTTCTTAACTGGTCTTGTTAGAATTATGGACGCTTTTCCCCAATAATATGTTAGCCTCTCCCGAGATCACATTCCGTTCCTAACCCCGTCGTTGGAACTTCAATCCCTCTTCGGCCATCATCGTAAGCCCGAACACCATATCCCCAGCAGACAAAAGACGAGCGGTAAATCAAGGAAAGCCCGCACAACAATCCTTCTTCGATCGCCATTTCCGTCGAATCCCCAGCATGAGATCCCGCTCCCTCCATGTATCAAGAAAACTCCGTCGGGGACGGAAATTTCTCATATCCTTTCAGAAAACTCCGTCGGGGACGGAAATTTCTTATCATACTTTCAAGAAAACTCCGTCGGGGACGGAAATTTCTTATATCGTTTCAAAGAAAACTCTGTCGGGGACGGAAATTTCTCATATCCTTTCAGAAAACTCCTTCGGGGACGGAAATTTCTTATCATCCTTTCAAGAAAACTCCGTCGGGGACGGAAATTTCTTATATCCTTTCAAAGAAAACTCCGTCGGGGACGGAAATTTCTTATATCCTTTCAGAAAACTCTGTCGGGGACGGAAATTTCTCATATCCTTTCAAGAAAACTCCGTCGAGGACGGAAATTTCTTATATCATTTCAAAGAAAACTCCGTCGGGGACGGAAATTTCTCATATCCTTTCAGAAAACTCCGTCGGGGACGGAAATTTCTTATATCCTTTCAGAAAACTCCGTCGGGGACGGAAATTTCTCATATCCTTTCAAGAAAACTCCGTCGGGGACGAAAATTTCTCATATCCTTTCAGAAAAATCCGTTGGGGACGGAAATATTTTATATCCTTTCAGAAAACTCCGTCGGGGACGGAAATTTCTCATCTCCTTTCAAGAAAACTCCGTCGGGGATGGAAATTTCTCGGAACCTTCAAAACCATTTCCGTCGAACTCGGAACTTTCAAAACCATTTCCGTCGAACTCGGAACCTTCAAAACCATTTCCGTCGAACTCGGAACCTTCAAAACCATTTCAGTCGAACTCGGAACCTTCAAAACCATTTCAGTCGAACTCGGAACCTTCAAAACCATTTCCGTCGAACTCGAAACCTTCAAAACCATTTCCGTCGAACTCCAAACTTTCAAAACCATTTCCGTCGAACTCGGAACCTTCAAAACCATTTCTGTCGAACTCGGAACTTTCAAAACCGTTTTCGTCGAACACGGAACCTTCAAAACCATTTCCGTCGAACTCGGAACTTTCAAAACCATTTCCGTCGAACTCAGAACTTTCAAAACCATTTCCGTCGAACTCGGAACCTTCAAAACCATTTCCGTTGAACCCGGGACTTTCAAACCATCTCCCTCGTGAGATTCACCCATCTCCCTCGTGAGATTCAGCCATCTCCCTCGTGAGATTCAAAACCATCTCCCTCGTGAGATTCAGCCATCTCCCTCGTGAGATTCAAAACTATCTCCCTCTTGAGATTCAGCCATCTCCCTTGTGAGATTCACCCATCTCCCTCGTGAGATTCACCCATCTCCCTCATGAGATTCAAAACCATCTTCCTCGTGAGATTCAACCATCTCCCTCGTGAGATTCTAAACCATCTCCCTCATGAGATTCAACCATCTCCCTCGTGAGATTCACCCATCTCCCTCGTGAGATTCAAAACCATCTCCCTCGTGAGATTCAGCCATCTCCCTCGTGAGATTCACCCATTTCCCTCGTGAGATTCACCCATCTCCCTCGTGAGATTCACCCATCTCCCTCATGAAGTTCAACCCTCTCCCTCAAAAGTTACAGGTTCAGATGCCTCACAATAGTCTCCATTCAGGTTCAGATGCCTCGCAATGGTCTCACTTAGGTTCAGACGCCTCACAATAGTCTCCATTCAGGTTCAGATGCCTCGCAATGGTCTCACTTAGGTTCAGATGCCTCACAATAGTCTCTATTCAGGTTCAGATGCCTCGCAATGGTCTCACTTAGGTTCAGACGCCTCACAATAATCTCCATTCAGGTTCAGATGCCTCGCAATGGTCTCACTTAGGTTCAGACGCCTCACAACAGTCTCGCTTAGGTCAAGGTCCCCACGCGTGGCTCCTTGCACCTACGAACTACGATCGGCTTGATTCCCGCTCGGGATACGTAGGAATCCTTTCGCTAAGGGTCCAGCCAGCTGACCTCTCAGGTCTTTCAAAGTAAGGCATCCCCCGATTTGGATCCTTATCTTTTTCGACGACCCCACTTCCTTCGAAAGTGACGTCGCCGAGGGGCTAACTGTAAGTACCCAAATCCGGATCGTCAAAATCCGTTAAAAGTTAACCGAAATTCGTTAACTGGCCCGCTCCAAGTTAACCGGAACCCGTTAAGTTCCCCGTTCTCGAGTCAACGAGACATCCCGGGACTGCCCCGTGCATCCCGACATCAAAGCGTACTCAACACACGTTATCACACGTAAAAGTACAGCTTTCCCCGAAAAACGTACTTTTCGGGGTCTTCCGGGATTCGATTTCCCGTTTTCGAGCGTCTCAACCTTTCGGAGGTCATAACTCCCTCATACGAACTCCGTTTTTGGCCCACCACATATCAAATCGAACGCGAGAACAAGATCTACGCATATAACTAGTTCAATCAGGAAAACTAGCCAATTTCAGGTATAGTCCGGCTGGACTGTTTTGCAGGTTAAATTAATATGTGTCCAAAACGTGTCAAACTCAAGGCCAAATGACCAAAATCTCCCCAAACTCAGGCATAGTCCGCCCGGACTCTTTCGCAAGTGTAAGTACCCAAATCTGGCTCACGCCTTTCGGTTAAAATTCTCGGCAATTCCCCGAACTTTCATAAAATTCAGAGGGCCATTCGGGAACTTTTCCAAGCTTTCCAAGTAAGCAAGGACCTGCTAGGAATTAAAATTCCATGCAGGACCTCGCTGGAAAGGGCATTCTAGAAGCTGCCACCTTGCAGGCTTCTAGAAGGCAAATGGATAAGGCTTACTATGTCGTGCGACATACCCTGCCATGACGAATTCTAGAAGCTGCCACCTTGCATGTTTCTAGAAGGAAAACGGTTATGGCTTGTAATGTCGTGCGACATACTAAGCCACTGCCATGCAGCCTATAAATAGAGGCATGCACCTCTCATTTTGAGGATCCTTTTTCACTCCTTAGCGTCACTCTGTCAAAATATGCCCAGAAGCGTAATCTCTCTCCTTATATACACCCAAAACACACACTAATTCCCTCAATAAACTCACCATTCAACCAATCCAACACACACTTCCCATACACACCTAGAACCAACGGTTCTCATTGAACCAAGGCTTGATATCAGCTCCAGAGGCTGATATGTGAAGGCTTCTATATCTAACTTGATATAGGAAGTCGTGGTCTTCAAGGGTAACGATTCTCTACCCCCTTTCCTCTCTCTATCTCCCTTGTACATGAGATCTCTATACTAAATGTGTTGATAATGATGCATCCTGATTAAGATTGCATATTTTAGTCTCATATTGCTTAGATCCATATCTGTTTGCATATCATTTCATGTAGTCGCATTGGCTTGACATTGTTTTGCATGAACATCCGAGATGAGTGTGGATCACTCATATCCACACTCTCTTAAAATGCTCATTATAGATATACATGCCTTTTGAGATCTATCAGTGAAGTAACTTGGCTATATTAATGCCTTGCTGCATCTGTAAATCTCAGTTGTTAAAGTCTCTGCAAGTGGCTAAGTATGTCACGCGACATACCTTGCCAGGTGTTGTGGGCATTTTTCAACATGGCGACATCTTCAATTGATCCTGCATATCGAGATGTCATTACACTGTAAGTATTGTTTTAATATTTACTTGTTCAATATTTCCTAATATTCTTATTCTTATTTTTCAGTAATTAAGAGAGGAATGCGGAACAATCTCCAAGCACGTTCAACAGACCTTCGAACGGCTAAGGCGACTTAGTCTCACGGAGGTTGAAGTGATAAACCAAAATGCCGAGATTATAGGAACCATATTGACTCTTTCATATCTACTTGTATTTAAGGGGAAATGGAGACGGAAAAACACATTCATGCTCATACGCACACACTCTACACAAAAAGCTCTTGTGATCCTCTCCATTATCTTCCAAAGTTGTATTTGTGATCATTATAGTGAAACCTTTAAGGTTGGAGACCTAACTCCCGGGGTTTTTTCCAAAGAGGTTATCACCTCCAAGGTTTTCCTCGTTAACAAATCGTGGTGTCATTATCTCTTTTTCATTCTTTTGTTCCATATAATCGAATTCCATAGTTCCCTCCTTATTGTTCAATCCACACACTAAATATAGTTAAGATTCTACTTTATTGTTTTTTCTACCAAAACAATTTGGCGCCCTTAGGGGCCTCGTGGTTTATCGGTTATTTGAAACATTTCCTAATCAAATTCACTATATGCACCCCCAATGTGTCCACCGCCGGCAAAGGTCCCGCCGTTGTTCCCACATCGGGAGGTAGAACCGGCTTGTTACCACCACCTCCTCGAGGCCGGGTCTCAACCAACTCAACCTACGAAGACTCCACAAAAGGGGGCAACGTCTTCCAATGCAGATGCGACATCCGGAGTATCTTGACCCGAGTTGAATCAAAGGTTGGACCAGCAAGATAACAATTCGAAGGTGTTGACCAATTCCATGATTAAGATGCGAGAAAGACAGCTGACTTTCATCGCATCTCGGCTTGAGAATATATCACCGCTGCGTGCAAGGATTCTCAACTTTGACAACACCGGAAGGATCTACATTTCGAGAATGAATTCATTCCAATGGGCGATCCTCCTCGTGACATCTTTAATGATGTCGACATCTTTGCCCGGGGACACCCCATTGACGCCATCTTCCGAGAATTCACCCCATTCATTCCATTTATAGACAACACTACGTCACGACTACTACGGATGATTCTGGTTTGCTAAATAATCTCTTCAATAATAATAATTTCAATCGTATTCCTATGGTGACCCTTTTGCGAAACCCACTAGCTAAACAGATGCAGGATCTCGAAGGCGATAATGAACGTGCCGGGTGTAACTCCTCCAATTCAACCGGTGACCCAAAAGCTGTTACAATTAATCCCGGTTTGTCCCAAAGCAATTGCAAATGTCGACATCCCGAAGCGTTTCAGCGTACCATCTATGAAGTTGTACGACGGCACCGCGGACCCGGAGAGGAGCATGTTGCACACTATCAAGAAAAGATGGACATAATCCACATCCCGCTTCAATACCGGGAGGCTGCTTATGCGGGGATTTGGATCCACCTTGTCTGGACCGGCTCTCAAATGGCTAATTAGGCAATCCCTAGGTTCAATTGGTTCATACGCCCGGCTCATCAACATGTTCTATAACCAATTCTTATGCGATCGACAATTTGAAAAGTTGACAAGTGATCTCTACAATGTGACCCAGCGGCCTAATGAGACTACGAAGGATTATGTCCATCGGTTCAATAAGGAGGTGTTAGAAATTCCCAATCTTGACATGTCGATGACCACGAAGCATTCAAAATGGGGTTGAAGAAAGATTCACGGTATTATCAAGATTTGGTAATGACTCCTTGTAAGCGGCTAGAAGAAGTCGGGAGCGGGGCATTAAGGTTCATAAGGCCGGAGGAAGATGAGGCTGCGAAGATCGAAGTCGTCATCCAAGATGTCGACATATGACCATCCCGACGAGAAAGGCGAGATCGTCCCATCGCAGGAACAATCGTCCCAATCCTTATCCGAGAATTGACACTAGCAAAATTAATTCGGTAGACGGTGAGGATGAAGATAGTGATAATGTGCCTAACATTTCGATTATTGTTTTACGTTGACATTTCATGTGTACTACGTGCAATGGGCAACCTAGGAGACAAAGCTAGATGGCCAAAGAAAACGGACAAAACCACGGGATGGCGTGACAAATCAAAATGGTGCGCTTACCATGAAGACTTTGGACACGTTGCGAAGATCTGCATCGCGTTAAGAAAAGAGATCGGTTACTTGCTCTCGAAAGGACATCTTAAGGAGTTGTTGGGATCCGTAAAGAAGAAGGCTTTGAAAATGCGAAGCTCCTCATGAAGCCGAAAGGCCGGTTTCTCCCCCAGCATCAACAAAGGTGATCAACTTCATCGGTGGAGGCTCGAAATATGTGGAACATCCTATTACGCCGCAAACGACACGCTAAGGAGTCAAAGAGGAAAAGCCGAGAGAGACGGCCCGGGATGTCGACACCTTGCCGGATCCAATTACCTTTGATGAAAGTGATCGTGATAACTTGCTGGAACCCCATCATGGCCAGTGCAGTTATTTCCTTGCAGATCGCCTGTACAATACGACGTATTACGGTAAATGGGGGCGGCTCAGTCAATCTTATTATGTTGGGTACCCTTAAGGAAATGAACATCCCAGAATCGGAGATTGTCAAAAAGTCTTTAGTGCTGGTAGGCTTCAGTGGTGAAGTCAAAGAAACGGTGGGGGAGATAAAGCTTTCAATATACTCAAAGGGCCTCAACACCATGGAACGGTTCTGCGTAATTGATTGCGCAACATCTTACAATGTCATTCTTGGAAGACCGTGGATTCACGGAATGAAGGCCGTACCCTCCACTTACCATCAGTGTGTGAAGTTTCCAACACCTTGGGGGTGTCGCTAAGATTTACAGTGATCAACAGGTGGCCAAGGAATGTTACAAAACATCAATGAAGGCGTCTACATCTCCAAAACAAGCATAGCAATTACCGAGGAAAGTACGTGAAGTCCTGGAAGCTAGGGAGGATGATGTGAAAGAAGTATTGTTAGATCCTTCCAACCCGGACATCAAAGTACTTATTGGCACTGACATCCCGTCAGATATAGAAGAGAAGCTTGTGAACCTATTCAGAAGCAGAATAAAGAGTTTCGCTTGGAAACATGATGACATGAAAGGCATTAGCAAAGATATCATCACTCACAAACTTAACGTAGATCCTAGCTTTAAACCAGTGCACCAGAAACGTAGAAAGTTTGCAGAAACCCGAAATCAGATCATCAAGGAGGAGGTAGAGCGCTTACTCAAAGCCAACATGATACGGGAGGTCGATTATCCAAGATGATTGGCGAATGTGGTTGTGGTAGAGAAGAGAAACGGGAAATGGCGAGTTTGCGTCGACTTCACCGACTTAAATAAAGCCTGCCCAAAAGATCCTTTCCCTTTGCCGCACATAGATTCATTAGTTGATGCCACCTCAGGTCACGAACTCCTCACTTTCATGGACGCGTCCTCAGGATTTCAACAAATTCAGATGGAACCATCGACCAAGAGGACACTTGCCTTCATAACCCCACGAGGTATTTATTGTTATATTGCCATGCCTTTTGGACTAAAAATGCAGGTGCAACGTATCAAAGGCTCGTCAACAAGATGTTTAAGGATCGGATTGGGGACACAATGGAGGTATACATCGACGACATGGTAGTAAAATCCAAGAAGGCCGAGGATCACATAAGCAACCTCTCTCAAGCTTTTGACATCTTGGATTGTTTCAATATGAAACTTAATCCGGCTAAATGCAACTTCGGAATGAAGGCCGGCAAGTTTACGGGTTATATGGTTACTAAAAAAGGCATTGAAGCCGCCCCAGGAACAAATACGCGCCATTCTCAACTGTCATCACCTCAATCTGTCAAGGACGTCCAAAGATTGACGGGAAAAATTGCCGCACTCACTAGATTCATTTCAAAATCCTCGGATCGATGCAAACCTTTCTACGACATTTTAAGAAAGAACAAGAAGTTCCAATGGGAGGAACAACATGAAGAAGCTTTTCGGGAGCTCAAAACTTACTGTCGACACCTCCCTTATTGGCCAAACCTCGAGATGGAAGAACATCTTTACATCTACCTAGCGAGTGTCAGAAGGCGCTGTAAGCGCGATCTTGGTGACGAACGAGATGGTAATCGGCAACCCATCTACTATATAAGTAAGACACTCATAGATCTTTGAGACCGGGTATTCTCATTTACAAAAATTAATTTTAGCTTTGATAAGCGCTTCTATTAAATTAAGGCACTATTTTGAAACACATACTATTATTGTACGCACTAACTATCCTATTAAGAATGTCATGAGAAAACCGAGAGATGTCGGGTCGAATGGCGAAATGGTACGTACAATTAAGCACATACGACATCAAGTACGAGCCCAGGCGCAATAAAATCCCAAGCCACTGGCTGATTTTGTGGGCGATTTCGGTCCAACCCTACAACAAGAGGTGGAATTGGAAGTACAGCAACTTCAAGATGATGACATCCTAAAAATTTGGACTCTCTACACGGACGGTGCTTCCAACATGAGAGGTACAGGTCTTGGAATTGTACTAAAATCGCCACAAGGGGACATAATACCACAATCTGTCAGTTGCAGTTTCAAGGCTACCAACAATGAAGCAGAGTATGAGGCTCTAATTGCAGGTTTAAGCGCAGCCCAAGACTTAGATGTCAAGCATATCCGGGTGTTCATGGATTCATTACTAATTGTTAATCAGTACAACGGGTCCTACGTCGCGAAAAACGCTAAAATGACAACATATTTGGAAATTGTAAAAATTATTTCGGCCAAATTCAAAACATTTTCCTTGGAACAAATCCCACGGGAAGAAAATTCTCAAGCGGATGCTCACGGCAAACTTGGGTTCGGCCTTCAAAAGCTTCTCACAAACCGGTATCCCAATCATACATGTTGACATCCCGGCAAATTGACCATCTTGAGATGTTCGCCTGGATGCCGACATACTTGCCTCTCTGCGGCAACCTCTTGGACGGCTCCTATTATCAAATATCTCTTAGATGATACGATCCCAGTCGAGGAGAAAAATGCAAGAGCCTTCGGGGTAAGAGTATCTAAATATTTACTTATTGATAATCTCTTGTTTAGAAAATCTGCCGCAGTCACTACTTAAGATGTCTAGAGTGCGAGATAGAGCCCATCGAGGTTCTCAAGGAGGCTGCACGAAGGAGATTGTGGAAATCATACGGGCGAAGTTTACATACTAAAGCTCTTAGAATGGGCTATTTCTGGCCTACAATGAGAAAAGATGCCGTTGACTACGCAAAGAAATGTGATTCTGTCAACGACATGGGGACATCTGCACCCGGCCAGTGAGCGCTACATCCTATCCTGTCACCATGGCCTTTTATGGTTTGGGGGAATGGACATAGTAGGAAAAATTCCCATAGCACTAGGGGGACGAGTATTTCTTTTGGCCATGACAGACTACTTTTCTAAATGGGTAGAGGCTGAGGCATATGTGCAAGTTCGTGACAAAGAAGTGATATCTTTTATCAAAAGGAACATATTCAGCCGATTCGGAATTCCATCGAGATAATTTGTGACAACGGCTCTCAATTCATCGGCAAGAGGACCCAAGATTTCTTGACATCTTGGGGTGTTAAGATGGTGACATCTTCGCTGTTCACCCTCAAGCCAATGGACGGGCGAGAGTCTAGCAACAAAATAATAATCGGCAACTTAAAAAGAGACTAAACCGGAAGAAAGGACGTTGGGCGGAAGAGTTACCAATGGTCACATGGGGTGACAGGACGACATCTAAGAATGCTCTTGGTCAAACCCCTATTCACTTGTATTTGGGCCCGAATCTGTTATTCCGGCGGAAGTCCTTGTACCAATGGCAAGATACGGCTTGCGACATCGATCATAATAAAGACATCTTGATACATGACACGGATACGTGGACGAGCTAAGGGACATGGCCAAAGTTCGCATGGCGGCATATCGGCAAAGGGTAGCCCGATCTTACAATAAAAACGTAAGGGTTAGAAGGTTTCAAGTAGGAGACTTAGTCCTACGAAAAGCATTCCAAAATACCAAGGAGCCCAATGCAGGCAAGCTCGCCCCAAAATGGGAGGGACCCTACTTAATAGATGCACAAGCCGGAAAAGGAGCATATCGCCTTGCAACCTTGGATGGCCAAATGATACCGCGAAGTTGGAACGCCATTCATCTCAAAAGGTATTACATTTAAATATGATTTCCCATGAACTCATCTTTCCGGTATGAATCGTCTTTTAATTCTTTACAACCTTTCTTTTCTCCTATGCATCTTTTATTATTTACAAGTTAAGATGTCGCTAATACACTTTGTGGAGAGACGTCAACCTTAGTTGGCGTCCGTTTTTAACGTGTTTCTATCTTATGAGGTATTGACACATTTACACGGGGACATATCGAATGCACGCAAGGAACAACGATTTCTCCTCCGTTAGAGGCGGCCATCTCTTCTCAAGTAAAGGTACACAATCCCTTCTAAGGTTTAAAGAGTTAATTACCTCTTTCTTAAGAAGTTAGGTTACCACACCTTCGCTGGAGCGCAAGTTATCTCACTAATTGAGGTGTGGGGTGGGCCTATATGGGTAAACTCATATAGCTTACCCATTCCCACTCAGTTAGATGATTGATCTTAAGTATTATTCTTATGGTTATGGCATATTCGTGTCATCTAAGTATCTACGGTTTATGGCATATACGTGTCATCTAAGTATCTACGGTTTATGACGTATACATGTCATCCTAAGTACCTATCATTTCGACATACTATCATGTCACCATATGTGCAAAACATACAAAAAATTATCCAAAAGAAACAAGCCTTGACGTGCTTGAAAACTATTAAACCATAACTAAACTAAAGCAACCATAAAGTATCCGAACTACCAACAGTAAACGTGCACAAGTGTTGGACCAACCCAACACATAAAAAAGATTGTCTTTAGTCCTTATGGACCCATTACAAACCAAATAAAAATAAAAATTGTCTTAAGGGATTCCACCCCAGTAAACATCAACAAAATACCAAGAACCAAGTTTATTTTACCTTTTTCAGGTGGCATCTGTCGGAGGTATTGCTCTGGACTAACTTCTCCGGGTTTCTAAAAATCACCCCAGGTCGGTGTCCTCACGGCTGTTCCAGATCCTTGAAATCATCGATTGCTTTTTCCTCGTGAATTCGTTGCAAAGCCATTTTCTCTTCATTCAGGTTCCAACTCACATGCTCTCCTGCCTGATATTCCTCAATCATTTGGATTCTAGTTTCAAAGGCGCTTTGCAGTCTCATGCACCAAGTCGTCCCGAAATGCTTCCATCTCCCTTTCATGGTGATGTCAACGCTTGCGAGCACAGGCCGCCATTTTAATATCTCTTCATTCTTGTCCACGATCTCCAATCCCCTTTCCCTTATTATGCTTCCGCTTCCTTCAAGTCCTTCTCATATTCAACCTTACTCATGTCGTAGGTATCGCATTTTTCACTCAATGTCCTAATTTATTTGGACATTAATTTAGCCATCGAGACAATCTATCATCAACAAGAAGAGGTATTTTACTAAAAAATAAAAGAGGATCAAGGTGTCCACGATTCAAAAGCAACTCTTACCTGATTTTCCAACACTTCTTCATTCCAAATTTGTTTCTCTACACCTTTGGAGATTTGTTCCACCCTTTTTCTCTTCGGAGTAATCTTATCTATCTACGGTATGTTCTCTTCCGCTTTCATCTTACCTTTATATTTGGCCACAATATCACTTGTCGTCAAGCCGGAGAAAGTCACGCATATAAGAATATATGTTAGCGGGATTCAATAAAATAGCCAAGTGATACGTTGATTCGACTTACTTATTTGAGAGCGTCGTAATTATAGAGGAAAGATAAAAGCTGTATGCTTTAGAAGATTACTCTCCCAGTAATATAGTAGGAGACGTCTGATTTGGATAAAGAATTTGGAGAAGATTGGATAATCACAATAGTTATCCGAGTGCGGTTATCAAAACTCTTCCTTTTTAGTCGCCTCGTATCCCTAACCGTCGCATTGAAGCCGGTTAGAAGATGAACGGTTAATCAAGAGAAAAACATTTTGCCTCTTCGATTGCCAACATAGTCAAATGTTTTTGGGGACAAATTGTTGTGGGCATTTTTCAACATGGCGACATCTTGATTGATCACGCATATCGAGATGTCATTACACTTTGTAAGTATTGTTTTAATATTTACTTGTTCAATATTTCCTAATATTCTTATTCTTATTTTTCAGTAATTAAGAGAGGAATGCGGAACAATCTCCAAGCACGTTCAACAGACCTTCAAACGGCTAAGGCGACTTAGTCTCACGGAGGTTGAAGTGATAAACCAAAATGCCGAGATTATAGGAACCATATTGACTCTTTCATATCTACTTGTATTTAAGGGGAAATGGAGACGGAAAAACACATTCATGCTCATACGCACACACTCTACACAAAAAGCTCTTGTGATCCTCTCCATTATCTTCCAAAGTTGTATTTGTGATCATTATAGTGAAACCTTTAAGGTTGGAGACCTAACTCCCGGGGTTTTTTCCAAAGAGGTTATCACCTCCAAGGTTTTCCTCGTTAACAAATCGTGGTGTCATTATCTCTTTTTCATTCTTTTGTTCCATATAATCGAATTCCATAGTTCCCTCCTTATTGTTCAATCCACACACTAAATATAGTTAAGATTCTACTTTATTGTTTTTTCTACCAAAACACCAGGTAACCTATGCCACGCGACAACCTTGGCCAGATTGCAGAAACTTCATCTTTTTCAACTATAGTCTGGTTTTAGACTTTTCCATGTTGTAATCTAATGTCCATCTGCAATTTAAACAGTATATTTGTACATAAAAATGTCATCTTTTCATTAAAATGTCATCTTCATACATCAAAGTAGCATCCTTTGCTTTCAAAATGACATCTTTATGCATCCTTTGCACATAAAATGCTATTTTTTCACATAAAGTTGCATCATTTGCATAAAAGAATCATTCTTTACATCAAAGAAGCACCTTTCCAACCAAGTAGCATCCTTTGCACTTAAAATGTCATCTTTTTCATTAAAAGTGTCATTTTTATCTTAAACATACATTCCCTAGTCCCCATTGATACTTGGAGCATCTCTTGGAACGAGATGGTGTAAAGGTCCTATCTTTACATCATTTCTTCCATTTAATGATGCCATAGACGGATTCTCCTTTAGAAAAGGATGAGCCCTAGCCCCATATCTCCGATCATCACTTGAGACGAGCACAAATGTCCCGAAAAAGTCCAAATCGTCTCAAGATGTAGGATTGATAGGCAAAGGTCATTCCTTTCTAAAGAGTCTCATCCTTGGACTCTAAAACGGCGTCCCTATCTAGATCACATGTGACCCAAGGTCTCATCATGATGATCATAAGTCCAAGATGAGAATGGGACCAAAGTCCCTAATACATAAAATATCCAAGGAATCCCGAGCGATAACCAACTCATGGTTTATACGTCCGGAAGACCACTTGGTACATTCCCCCCCTTTTCAAAGCACACATCCCACACACGAAAACGCAAGCAAGCACGAAAAATGGGATCTTGGGAGACTTGCTTCGGCAAGGCACCTTGGGTGAACGCCAAACGTTCTTCCCAAGGAGTAACTTAACCTTCGGACCCTAATTCCTTTTTTTCAAAGTTTAGAGGAAATCAAAATGGCGTGGCGACTCCGTTTTTCAAACTAAACCGGAAGTTTTCAAACTCAAGTGAATCCAAATTTAAACACAAAAAAAAAGATTTGGGCCCCCACATTCACAGTTTGGCGACTCCGCTGGGGAAAACCAAAGGAGAAAGCTTTCATTTTAAAATAAAAAAACGATACCCGGTATATAGGTGGAAACCACTAACCTTCCTGTATCGCTTCCTAACCCGAGGCTTGGGATAAACGGTGGTCTAACAATCCCACGTACCGGTATCTCTTTTCGAAAAACATAAAAAAAAAAGAAAGCTTTTTTCCTTTGAGCGGGTTAGCCTCCCGTCACGGATTCCATTTGTCGTGCTTGCTTTTTCTTTCTTTGCATTGCATTGCATCTTGTTTCTTGGGAATTGTGCATACTCACGGAAAGCTGAACGGGGAAGCCTTACGAAGTGAAAGGTGCCTAAAATGTTCGGGGAGCAACCTGAAACTGAAAAGGATTGGAACCTGGAAAATTGAACCATGCAGCCGTACGGCTTAATCCGCCTCGGATTCCAGCCGGGCGGCCTCATTGGCAATTCCACCAGGAAAAATTTGAGGTTAATCTGGCAGCTTAGGCAGCTTGGGGCTATTCAGTTCCAAAGCGGACCAGGCTCCAGAAAATTTACGTGCCTTAACTGTTGCATTTTTTCCCCCGTCCCGAAAAATCATTCCTTTTAAAACACATTTCTAAAAATCTCTGTTTTAACTCAAAAAGGAACATTTTTTAGGAGACCGCACACTACGCGCACCTTATATATCCCGTACACTTTGCACGCACGTCCTTCAAACCCGGGATGATTGTTCAGTTGCAGTCACGGATAGCCTTACGATGCTCCCAGACGCGCACGAAATCATCCCAAACTCCCTATGGCAGCCAGTGTCGACCAATGCACAGTCCGTGTCACACGTTTCAAAAAACCGTGACTTTTGGTTGGTTTTTGGTCTAGTCCGTGTCATATAGCCCAGTTGCATATCCCCGTAAAGGTCAAGCCTTAGTCCATAACGGAAGTCAATATCTTTCGCGCAAGCGAAGCTCTGCCGAAATTCCGATAAAGAAAAATTGGTAGAATCTTGACTCCGGCATTGACTTTGACCTTGACCCGCACGGGATGCGTAAGTGTCGAGACCAAGTCCGTGCCAAAAAATCCAAAGATCTTTCGTGCAAGCGGAGCTCTGCCGAAATTCTGACAAGGAAAAATTGGCAAGATCTTGACCCGGCATTGACTTCGACTTTGATTCACGCACAGCGTATGCAACGAAGTTCAATGTGACACTGTGTCATCCGGCTTTTACCGCCCGACCCATGCTTATTATCTTCTTGGACATTGCCGAAAAGTCAAAACGTCAATCGCGCAAGCGAAACTCTGCCGAAATTCCGTTAAGGCTTAAAGATGAGACTTTCTCGGCATTGCCTTGACTATAATCTGCACCGCTCATGCATTAAAAGTTCTTATGACCCGCTAGACCCGTTAGGAGAGTTCTTCTCTCTCGGTCGATGGGATTTGCGTGCCCTATAGGACCCTCGCCTGGGGCTGTCCACCCTGGGAGGTCGAAATACAGGTGGAATACGAGGGGCTTATAGACGTAGTGATGGAACCTACTGATCCAGGATCTAGAGTAGTTGCGAAAAAGAAGGGCAAAACCCCTTTTCCAACCAAATAGAAATAAATAAAAGACATTATTTTAAGTAAACTTGAACAATTAACGGAATCATAATTGCATGGTCCTATCCCTGGAATCCCTAATCGCGACCTCCTCGGTCCAACCTCCGATTTTCTATCTCGACCTTTCGCGGTCAAATCCCTAATCGCGACCTCCTCTGTCCGACCTCCGATTTTCTATCTCGATCGCGACCTCTTCGGTCCGATCTCCGATTTCCAATTTCGACCTTTCTCGGTCAAATCCCTAATCGCGAACTCCTCGGTCCGATCTCCGATTTTCCATCTCGACCTTCCGCGGTCAAATCTCTAATCGCGACCTCCTCGGTCCAATCTCCGATTTTCCATTTCGAACTTTCGCGGTCAAATTTCTAATCGTGACCCCCTCGGTCCGATCTCCGATTTTCGATCTCTACCTTCCAAGGTCCAATCTTTTTCGATCAATTAGACTTAGAAAAAAATGTGTTTTGAGCAAAAGCTAAGCAAAATAAGTGCATGTTACTTGAGCCTTCAGCCTAAACACCTACTTCCGAGTCTAAACCTCACTTACCCCGAGTCTAAACCTTGTCTACCCCTTTCCCGCAGCGAGAAAGAAGTGGGCGAAAATACCGGGTCAGCAACCTTTCAGTGCGGAAGCCTTAGGTTCAGACAATTCGGCAGAACCGTAAGTTTTGTTAGCTCATAGAGTCAGAATGGCAGATTTGACAGAAAACAGTGAGGGTACAGGAAATCAAATGGTTAGGAAGGAAGAGTTAGTCCTGGCTTTGGAAAATGCCCATAAGGTTCATGAAGAGCAGCTGTCATTGCTCATCGGTGCTCTTCGCTGCTATGGGGTTCAGGTAACAGTTGAGGCAAATGGTTCCCTGATCATGGTTGAGACTCCAGAAACAGTGATCTCAATCCTTCCATCCTATAACCAAGACCTTCCATCCTACAGCCAATACCCTTCCCCATCCGCATATGATCCCTTGCCAAGAACCACTCCTCTTCAGTCCTTTCCAACACCTCAGGCCATTAGGGCTCCATCGCCCTCAGCTCCTCAGAACGAATTGGGTTTCATCACACCTGTTCCTCAGTCTCAGCAATACCTGCCTGTTTATACTCCAGCTTCACATAATCAGTTCGAGCTATGTGGCTATGTTCTGAAGCCACTATACCCACCTGAATGCAATCATGAGTTGCTAAAAGAGAGTTCAGATGCCTCAAGTATTTAGCTGTCACCCACAAGACTTAGTGAATTCACCCGTCAGTTTCACCAGTCCGCGGCTGTGATTCCTTCTACAGGCAAGAACTTTGTTGCGAGTTCCAGTAACTCGAATGTTCCCGTTGACCCCCATGTGGCAATATTGATGGAGCAAGTGAAACAGATGCAAGAAAAGCTTGACCTCATGATGAGTATCAATACTCCCTTGACCCAAGACGTCGAACCAGGCAAGGAAATGATTCCACCAAGCATAACCCAATGCCACCAGCACCAAGCAGCAACCGTACCCAGCTCAGCACCAGTTCCTCACAAAGGAAAGAGTGTCGTAGCCTCCTTCAGCCAAATCCAACAATGGAACCAATTGGAAAATGGAAATCCAAGTCTTGAGAACAACAATGTCTCCCAAAAACTCCGCTCCCTTAATTTTGACAATGTGGAGATGCCTTTAAGCAAGATGCTGGAAGAGCTGATGAAAGAAAAGCTGATAAAGCCACAGGAGAATTGGAAGCCCAAGAACCCCAACGTTCGGTTGGATGAGTCTAAGCATTGTCTTTTCCATCAATACCCTGGGCACGACACTGATGATTGCTGCTATTTGAGGTATTGGATCCAAAAATTGATAGAAGATGGGAAGCTCGAGAACCTCCATGGGCCAAAAACAGAAAGCTGTGGTAAGAGGTCGATTCAGGAAGTGCTAGGTCAGAAACGTCAGCTTGAGGATTTTGGGATGCCCATGAGCAAAGTTTTTGACGATTTGGTGAGACAAGGCCTTCTCACACCTCTCGAGAATTATAAGCCGAGAAACCCACGTAACGTTGACAGGACCAAGTTCTGTGAATACCACAATCTTTATGGTCACACGACAGACAAGAGTTTGAATCTGAAGAAAGAAATTCAAGGGTTGATCTACGAAGGAAAATTCAAGTTCCCTGGCAGTCCAACCAGGGAGGAGTAGCCAGTCTAGGGGTTACCTATCCTTGAGCAAGATTAAAAAAAAAAAATAGTCTCTCAGTCAACTTTCGTAGGTTCTAGTGCTTTCCTTTTCAATCAAGTCCTCTTCGGACATTGTAATTAATCTTAAATTTTCTATAAAAGAGTCTTTTTCTTTTCTTGCTAGACTTAAGACATTATTTGCACACCTACATTACATTTAATGAAATGGTTTTATTTTATATGATCACTTGCATTGCTCAACAAATAATCTCTCGAAATAATTAACATTCTGATTAATCAGTGTGAGAAAGTCAACTAATGCCTTCCCCATACACTTTCCATACCTCCCAAAAGGTCTCCATCAAACCATACACTTTCCTTATCAAATAAAAAGCCTTCATCAAGCCATACACTTCCCAAACCATTTCCTCACCATCACCTTGACCAAGTCAACGACGGCGGCATCGTCAAGGGACAACAAAAGGCCACTCAGCTTCGAAAGATTGACCCCATGTCGACAACAACCTAGGAGCTTGCCTTAGACCTCAAGGGTATCAAGAAAGTTCAAGCAGGGGCTCGCCTTGGCCCTCAGGTGCTTCAGAAAAAAAAAAAAAAAAAAAAAAAGAAAAAGAAAAAAATTTTAGTGCAAAAAAAGTAATGCCCAGCTAGGCTGAAAATCCCAAAAGAGGGCGGTCTAGGCAAAAGACAGGGTTGCACATAAAAAAAAAGAAAAAATGTAGTGCAAAAAGAGTAATACCCAGCTAGGCTAAAAACCTTGTAAAGGGACAGTCTAGGTAAAAAACAGGGTTGCACATAATAAAAAAATAATAAAAGAAAAAAAAAATGAGGCCAAGGACCCAGCGCCGCCAATCAAAAGCTTGACGGACAGGCAAAATTAAAGCTCAGAGAATAAAAGTTGTCAATAGCAATGGAGTGGTCAAAGCAAAGGCAGAAACATTCCATAAGCCTTTAGACATATGCGAAGCCTTTCTCTTTTCTCCCCCAGCAAAAAACGAAAATCAAGAAGCAACCGTCCAAAGATGACTTGGTCAAGGAATCATCTCGAGGCTCATGCCTCATCATTCAACCTTTTCATCCGAGCCTTTCACTAGAGGAACCACAAATCCCATTTCCCAAAGTCAAACACAATCCGGCCAAGGCCGAACTACGACGACCTGAGCTCCTCACAATGAGGGAAACGTAGGCAACCAGAAATGGTCCGGTCATAAGCATATACAAATTCCAGAAAATCCGGTCTCATCGAATGACCTTTCCCATAAACACATTCAAATCCCAGAGAACCCGGTCTCATCAATGACCTCCCTTTACACAAACCTTTCTTTCACACCAGCCAACCTTGATCCGCGGCATTGGATGACTTTCTCCTCATGACTAATAAAAATGTTTGTTCATATCGAGATTAGTGGTTGAATAACCCGAACATTAATAAAGGATTTTAAGCAATCTTGTGATCATTGTAAATAAAACAAATTTTCAGATGTCTTGACAAGTCTTCTTTTTCTACATCTTAGGAAAAATAGTGCTAAACACTGATTTTTGTCAGCAGGGGCTTCCATACTCTTTTACAAACCTTTCTACGCTTATACTCTCTCAAAAGAGTCAAACCCAAAGCGAGTTCTTGTGCCTACGTTGAATAAGGCCATCGAAATAATACAAAATCAGGATCTATTCCCATCTTTCGAAAAATATGCCCCTGCATGTATAAATTTCTAAGAATCTTTTCTTTCACATCTTCTTAAGGTTGACTTATTGACTAAAGAAAAAAAAAAGAGAAAAAAAAGATAGGTTTCCCTCTTCTGCTACAATTCGCATTAGGGCTGCCTTGACACTCTTCAAGATTGGAGCTTTGCCAAGCCATCTCCCTAGACTGGGGCTTCTTTGGCCATTTTTGGGGGTCCGCATCGGGTTCCTCACTATGTCACAAAATGGATTCAGTCTTGGTCAGATCAAACTCAGGATCACTTTCGCAATACTAATCAGATTGGGATTTTTGCTAGGTCACCAGACTGAGGCTTCACCAAGTCACTTCTTTGAAACCTAAGACTTCGCCTACTCAGTTCATCCAACCGGGACTTTGCCAATGAAAGGATATTTCCTTGCTTTAATAAGACATGGCGCTTTGCAGAAAGTTTTTTTCCTTAGACCGGGGCTTCGATAAGTTGCATCCACCCCTAGAAGAGAGGTTGGTCACTTCAACATCTGCTTTAGTCTTTGGTTCTAAATGTCTGGAACATTAATCAAGACCCGAGGTTTAAACCCAGTGTCAGCCCAAGTGGGAATTCTAGTCCACGTTGATAACATCTCAGTAACAACAGCAGCAGCTCATTCCGTACCCAAGGAATACGAACCCACCTGCTTGAAACCTATCTCAAACAGTTCCCAACCACATGCATCCAAACACATTCTCACATTGCCTTCCCGCAAAAGAGTCAGCCTGTGGCTCATGTGACATGCACAAAGAAAAATAACCTTAAATACTTTTGCTCAAAATTTCCTCAGGGAAGTCCTCCATTATCACCAAATGGGACAATGTTTCCCACGGGAAGTCCTCCGTTATCACCAAATGAGATAACGTCTCATCCGGGAAATGTCTCGTTATCTCCAAGTGGAATAACAATCTTCCCAAAATCATTGTCTGAAGCCCGGAAGGCTATAAATTACCAGGTCCGAAAGACCGTATAAATCTCCCAAATCATATAAATTTCTCTCGGAAATCTCCTATATCTCTGTTAGAATTAAATCAAATAAGGAAAAGCCCCCGAGTTGTCAAGTTTCTCCAAACTTAAGCTACCTTTATCACAGATTGAGAAGTACGCTCAAGTTCTCCAAACATAAGCTACCTCTATCACAGATTGAGAAGTACGCTCAAGTTCTCCAAACTTAAGCTACCTCTATCACAGATTGAGAAGTACACTCAAGTTCTCCAAACTTAAGCTTCCTCTATCACAGATTGAGAAGTACGCTCAAGTTCTCCAAACTTAAGCTACCTCTATCACAGATTGAGAAGTACGCTCAAGTTCTCCAAACTTAAGCTTCCTCTATCACAGATTGAGAAGTATGCTTAAGTTTTCCAAACTTTAGCTACCCCTATCTCCTCGATAGTGACGTAAGCTTTAGTCAATTCAGGTGACAACCTCCATTAATTGTCAATCAGGTGACAACCTCCATTAATTGTCAACCAGGTGACAACCTCCATTAATTGTCAATTAGGTGACTCCTCCATGAATCGTCAAAACCTTAAGGATCCTAGACATTGTGCCTAACTATCTAGTGAGACTTGAACTATGACCAAGGCTTGATTCCTCCGGGATACATATGTAGCCTTTCATAAAGGTCCAGCCATCCGACCACATTGGTCACCCTTTTCATTCACCGTTCCTCAATGCTGCGTAAGCTTTTCACAATGGTTTAGCCATCTGACCACACTGGTCACCCCTCTTCCTTCGTCATTCCTCAGTGGTAAGATAGGTTTTCATAAAAGTCCAACTATATGACCACATTGGTACCCCCCTTTATTTGGCACATTCCCAGTAGGATCGGCCAACCCCCTAGGTCACCCCATTTCCATCCTTATAGTAAGGGACCAGTATCTCTTCGCCATGCCCCGGTAGGATCAGGCATGTGACCTCTTGGGTCACCCAATTCCAACCCGTGTCGGCAATTCCAGTCCAATTCCAAAGGTTATGAAAAGTACAGTTCAGGCTATATATGTCACGCGACAAACCTGGCCGCATGGCATACTAAATCGCACGACATCTTAAGCCAACACCAGACATCAGCAACCTACAGTATGCTGCATTCTCCAGGGCACTCCTCGACTTGTCAAAAGTTGTGAATACCACCCATCCACTTCTCAAATGCATGGGGGAGGGTTCATTCATCCCATATACACCTATACATTCATACTCACCTGGTACATATACAAGCCAGAAATCCATTCAAGCCATCCATTCAAGCCATCTACCATACCATCATCCTTTCATAAACTTGTGCAACAAAAGGATTAACAATGTACATACAAAATAAAAGAGACCAAGTATGATCTTGTACAAAAGATGTGCATAGCAAAATGGCATGATTTAGGGTATATGTTTTCCCCAAAAGGGTACAATAACCAAAAAGTCATAATGATCTTGGGGGAAAGGGGCTACTCTGAACCATCTCCATCATCCTTTGAACCATCTTCATCATCCTCCCAACCATCTTCATCATCTCCTGAATCATCATCTTCATCCTCGCCGTCGTCCTCAGCCTCCTCAAGCTCGTCATCAGGGTCGTCAGAGGGTGCCTCGTAGGCTACGGTCCCCATGCTATAATAGTCATCAAGCTCGGGGATAACAACAGAGGCAAGCTCGTAGTCCGTGGTGGTCTCAGCCTCACCATCATCATCATCATCATCATCATCGTCACTATTGACGGGTCAGCGAAGAGGCACATTTGCATTCTTTGTCCGAAGCTTCGGTCCGCTAGTGCCCCCGCTGGTGCCTACATCATCAAAGCGGCCCTTCTTCTTTCTCGGTTGGCCAGGTGGGGAAATATTGATCGAATCCTGTGACCGGCACTAGTTCTTCCAAAAGCTCACGCCTTTCTGGAGCTTGCCAATCATGCCCACAGCGCCAGTAAAAGCCCTAGTCAAATGCCAGTAAGCCTGTGCTGACACCTGTTACAAGCAGACATAATAAATGTCAAAATGCAGTTATTGATAACAGAAAGGGATGCAAGCAATCCAAAAGACGCAAGGGGCAGTACTTACGGATTTAGAACCTCGCGGGAGCAGCAGACAAGGATGAGTCTGTGACATGTCAATATGAGCTCGCTGCATACGGCCGCCACCCTGGTAATCAATGAAATTCGGGGGCAAAGGAGGTCTAGCCACATGACCAGTCGAGGGTCCCGCACTCTGAGCATCATAGCCAACTCTGACCTGTGGGGACTGAAGATTCCTAGCCACATACAAGGTGTAATCTCCATCCTGTGTAAAGAGATGTGCTGCCATGCCTACAATCAAAGCATCTACATTCGCCAGCTGGCGAGGTAGCCACATCCCAGCTGGAGGATCATCAGGGATTTGAGCATGCATATTGGGCTCGTGCTGTCTGTACACCCTCTCTGCTAAGTATAGGGCATTTCCGGATAAACCCACCAGCAGCTTGCGACATTCTGTCAAGTGCGCAGCGTGATCCAAATCCAGATCGTCATAACGGCCAGTCCAAGGGAATAAACACAACCTCTGGGGAGTCCCTCTCAAGCATGTCAGCGTATCATGATACGAGGTCGTAATCCTGCACCTCACACCCTCCGTCCTAGTCTATTTCCTGGCATTCTTCACCCACCGTCTGAGAGCAGGAAAAGTGGTGGCAGGAAACTCATCTCGGATCTGCCATGCATAACTGCCAAAAACCTCGTAGGCCCAAGCCTGAAAAGAAGAAGAAGAAGTAGAAACAGGGAAAATAATGATGGAGTGAAATGTGCAAAAGAAAAGAAGTCAAGGTGAGAGAATACCTCGAAGGCCAGGTGACAGCAGGTGAAATACTTTGCCTCCCCTCTGCTGATGTCATCTAGAGCCAAGTACATCTCGGCTAAACCTGCCTCACCCAGGACAGATTCCCCACGACATCCCAAGCTCTCAGAAGCTCCAGCAGTGAAATCAGGGCAGTAGATGCGCTGTTAATAAACAGCATGTCAGAAAAACCCACCCATACAAAGGCTCTCGCCAATCTCTCAGCTCTCAGCAGAATCATCAACAACAGGGTAGTCCCTACTCTGCTCCCCAATCCAACCATGTAGCTCACCCAGCTCGTATCCATTCCCCTTCTTGACCTGAGGAACGAAACCAAGTAAGCTCATAAGGTCGGCATCAGCAATAGGCTGGGGCTCAGCTACCTGTACAGGCTCGTCCATATAGAGTGGCTCAGCTGTAAAGGGCAATCCCGTGATGACCACAAAATCATACGGTGTGACTGTCGTCTCACCCCAGGAGAAATGGAATGAGTGAGTGGTCTCCCACCAAAACTCCCTAAACGCCTTCACCAAATCCACACTCATCTGGGTGTCTCCGGTGGCCTTCGCCATCTAAAAAAATCGCCCCAGCCCAACGGCATAGACCATGCCCTTAGGCGAATGTATCTGCTCCTGGCTGCCCGACAAAATTTTCCATAGCCTACCAATCACCTCTAGAGAACCTCGGGTGCGCAATCTCTGCAGGTAAACATAGCACAGGTATAAATATCTCATGCTGTTTCTTGAAATCATCTCAAGTGAAAATAGGTCAAAACCTATCAATGTAGAACATGCATTTAGCATCACATTTCCTAGTTCAATCCATGTTCACATGCAAATTCATGTTAACTCATTGCAGTCTGGAAAATCAAGTTCCAATCAATTTCACCCAAATCAAAAAAAAAAAAATTAAAACCTAGCAAAGGTTACGTACCACAGTTTTCTTCCCGACATCCGAGGTGTGTTCATTAAGCTGTGGATAGAAATCCCCTCTGTGAGCTTGCGGAGTGAATGGCCTTTGGTTCCTCTGAACCCCCTTCCGTCGAATAGCTAACTCGGCATGTTGTGGAGCCCTCTTGGTAGGATGTGTTCTAGGAGGCATTCCTCCAACTGAATCGGACTCAAAATGTTTGGTTTCTCTCGATTCCTCTCGATTTCTCTCTGATGGCTACTCTCTCCCGCTTCTCATTTTCGTCTCCCTCTCAATTTCAATTTTGATCAAGTTTCAAATGACGACTGTGTAAATTTTTAAAGTCTGTCCATAGGGCTTCTTATGTCGTGCGACTAAACTTGCCACTATGGCTTGTTTTTACAGTTCTGCCCCTGTAGACCCAATTTCACCAGCTCCATCCCACGTAGGCCTATTTTACATTTCGTGCCCATGGCATTTCCAATTATATTTCTTAAATAAATCAAATTTTTCTAATGCCCTGTGGCCTATTTTACAAATTTACCCCTGTGGTTCGTTTTATTATTTTGCCCCTGGGATTCTCAATTCCATCTCTCAAATAATTAGAAAAATCCTAGGGTCCTTCCCACTTCTTTACAAAATCCATTCTTTCTCGCGATCTCCGTTATTCCCGAATGAAGGAATAACATTTCGCTATCTCGCGATCTCCGTTATTCCCGAATGAAGGAATAACATTTCGCTATCTCGCGATCTCCGTTATTCCAGAATGAAGGAATAACATTTCGCTCTCTTTCGATCTCCGTTATTCCAGGATGAAGGAATAACATTTCGACATCCCTCGCGATCTCCGTTATTCCAGAATGAAGGAATAACATTTCGCTCTCTTTCGATCTCCGTTATTCCAGGATGAAGGAATAACATTTCGACCTTTCTCGCGATCTCCGTTATTCCCGAACGAAGGAATAACATTTCTCTATCTCGCGATCTCCGTTATTCCAGAATGTAGGAATAACATTTCGCTCTTTTTCGATCTCCGTTATTCCCGAATGAAGGAATAACATTTCGACCTCTCTAGCGATCTCCGTTATTCCCGAATGAAGGAATAACATTTCGCTATATTTCGATCTCCGTTATTCCCGAATGAAGGAATAACATTTCGACCTCTCTAGCGATCTACGTTATTCCCGAATGAAGGAACAACATTTCGCTATCTTCTCGATATTCGTTATTCCCGAATGAAGGAATAACATTTCGACCCAGTACAAGTTCGAACTACGACCTGGCTTGATTCCTCCGGGATACGTAGGTAGCCTACATTAGGTTCAGCTAATTCGTCACATGTGACACCCCTTTCCCCAGCAGATATTTTTTCGAACTACGATCTGGCTTGATTCCTCTGGGATACGTAGGTAGCCTTCCAAAGGTCCAGCCACTCGACCACCTTGGTCACCCAATCCATCTCGGTAGTTCGCCAGATTGGATTCTTGTTTATCGACAACCCCACTCGCCCTGCAAGTGACGTTGCCAAGGGGCTTCTGTAAGTACCCAAATCTGGCTCACGCCTTCCGATTAAAATTCCCGGCGATTCCCCGAACTTTCATAAAGTTCAGAGGGCCATTCGGGAACTTTTCCAAGCTTTCCAAGTAAGGAAGGACCTGCTAGAAATTAAAATTCCATATAGGACCTCGCTGGAAAGGGCATTCTAGAAGCTGCCACCTTGCAGGCTTCTAGAAGGTAAATGGATAAGGCTTACTATGTCGTGCGACATACCCTGCCATGACGAATTCTAGAAGCTTCCACCTTGCATGTTTCTAGAAGGAAAACGGTTATGGCTTGTAATGTCGTGCGACATACTAAGCCACTGCCATGCAGCCTATAAATAGAGGCCTGCACCTCTCATTTTGAGGATCCTTTTTCACTCCTTAGCGTAACTGAAATTACCCAGATCCGAGAGGCAGTGCGGTCGCGCCCCGGCATCTGGCATTTCCGCCTTGCGGCGTTTTGTTGGTGGAGGTGTCTCGCTGTGTTTTTGCTTTGTAGAGTCGCCACGCCGTTTTTATTAAGCCCAAAACATTGAAAAAGGGCATCAGTTTAAAAATAAACTGTTTTTGTGTGATGAGATTTTGAGTTCGGAGGTCAGATGACTCCTCGGGAAGAGAATATTAGAATCTTAGAGCTCACCCGAGTCGCCTCGTAAAAACGAGTCTTTCGGATACCCCTAATATTCTTTAACTGTTGTGTGTGTGCGTGTGTGTTCTTTTAAAAATGCATGCTGTGTCGGATGTCTAAATTGTACACTGCTATATTGAAATTTATTGAAATAGCGTAGGAAGGAAGCCTTACCAATGTTGGTTCGTGTCTGTCTTCCGCAGGGGAATAGTGTTTGAGGATGGAATAGTGTTCCGGTACGGACCGGGATTGCTTCGGAAGGGGGGCCGGTTGTCTGCGGACAGAGTTTCGGCGTGCGTTGGGATCGCAGGGATCACTCGGGCAGAGGTTCGGCGTGCGTTGGAATCGTTGGTTGGATTCGGGCAGAGGTTCGGCGTGCGTTGGAATCGTTGGTTGGATTCGGGCAGAGGTTCGGCGTGGGTTGGGATTGCCGGTTTGACTCGGAAAGAGCCGGGACGCCTCGGGAAAGACCAGGCAAGGCCTCGGAGTACCACGAGGGGCCTCAGAGTACCTCGAGAGTGCCTCGGGGCAGCGCGGGAGCGTCGCGGGAGCGCTCGGGGAGGCTTCGGAGCACCACAAGGGAGCTCGGAAGGCCTCGGAAGGATCCGAAAGGGGCCGGGATTGCCCCGAAGGGTCTTAGAGGGGAGCCTGAAGGCTGGGGGGAGAGGAGAGAAGAGGGATGTGTGTCCAAATGAGGGAGGGGGAGCCCTCTATTTATAGTGCCAGAAAACTGCAAGAAGGTCCGTACGGACCTTCTAGGTAATCTAATTTTTTGGTTTTCCTCGATTTGAGGGAATCTGTGATGATGGAGAAGATTCAGCCATGATGATGTCCCCTGTGCAATAAGGTCCGTATGGACCATCTCAGCCTGCAAAGAGGTCCGTACGGACCAACCATGCAGGGGGGTAATGATGTTCTTCGGAATTTGAGGGAATATTGTGGACTTTAAGGGAATTTAGTAATCATCGAAACAAAGAGGTCCGTACGGACCTTAAATGCTTTTCTGATTTCCTGAAAATTCCCAAGAGGTCCTTTTGTCCCTTTTTATCCCAGAAAAGTTCCTCCCTTGGTTTGGCTTGGGGTTTTTGAGGGTTTTGAGTGCCAGAGGTCTTCGAGACTGCGTTTGTGAGTCTGCGGTGTTTCCCATGTGCTCGGAAGAGGGTGATCCAGATTGGGGTACTTACAGAAGCCCCTCGACGACGTCACTTACGGAGGAAGTGGGGTCATCGATAAGATAAGGGTCCTAATCTGGATCGCGTGTTGGGAGAGGAAATGACCGTGTAGGTCGGTGCGTGAGGACGTGGTGGTGTCCTATCGTGTGACCGTTTAGGTCAGTTGGCTGGACCCTGTGATAGGATTCCTACGTATCCCTAGCGGGAATCAAGCCTGATCGTAGTTCAGAGATCGTGAAATTGTGAGTATATGCGGGCGTGGTGGTGCCCTGAAGTGTCGTGTGACCACCGAGGTCAGTGGTAAGGACGTGGTGGCGTCCTGGGTGACCGTATAGGTCGGTGATAAGGACATGGTAGCGTCCTGGGTGACCGCATAGGTCGATGGTTAGGACGTGGTGGCATCCTGGGTGACCGCATAGGTCGATGGTAAGGACGTGGTGGCGTCCTGGGTGACCCCATAGGTCGATGGTAAGGACGTGGTGGCGTCCTGAGTGCGCAATCTTACTAGAAGATGGGTAATCTTACGAGAAGATGGTTTGTGACCGCCGTGGTCGACTGTGAGGACGTAGTGGCGTCCTGGGATGTGTGACCGCCGAGGTCAATTGTGAGGACGTGTTGGCGTCCTGGGTGTGGTGACCGCCTGTAAGTGCTCCAATTTGAGCTTGTTAGAATTTTCGTTAGAAAATTAACGAAAGTTATAACATTTCTAACAATTCCTAACAATCCTAACCTTTCTAACAAAGTGAGGGTAAAATGGGCATTGTTATTTAAGGCTAAACCTCAAAAAGAATCTCAAAAAGTAAAACAAAAGGAATAAAACCACAAATAGCAATGGCTGGAAACACAAAACTGGCTCTTAATTTGAATTTCAAAAAAAATATTCCTCTTGTCCAAAGCTGGAGCTGCATTTAATGAACAGTGCACGCTGAGGGTTCCTGTCCGCGCGGATGGGATTGCAATTTCCAGAGGGCTATAAATTGAGCCCTCCAGTCACAAAAATAAGGAGCCACAACACATTTTGCACCGAACCTCTCGGCGAAATATAGAGAAAACAGTGAGAATTCACTTGAATTGTCACCATTTTCTCTCCAATCTTTCCCAACTCATACTCATCCACTCACTCTCATATTAAAGCCCTAAACACTCATACATACAAGCCAAACACTCAAGAACACAAGGAAGATTGGTAAACCCTCCTTCTCCTAACCCTAAATCTCATCCATGCATGCATCTTCAAACTACAAAATGTAGTTCCTTCATCTTCTTGCTTTAGATCTAAGAAGATCACCATGGAAGACCATCTCCATGGATGATCTTCTACAAAGATCAAAATTATTTTCAAGTTCTCTTACTTTCTTGCAAAGAAAACTCATTTTCAAAACCCTAAAAGACATTTTCAAGCATAAAATCTCATTTTCAAAGGGTAAAATCCCCCTCCCCAAGCAAATGAAATGCTTAGTCCTAATGTACCCCAAGGATGGTTTGGTATAGTTGATTCACCACTAAAATGTCTAGTGATCACTAACCAAAACCTAGGGAAATGGGGACAAGCATGGATGCAAAACCCCCCTTAAAATCATATTCTCCTTCTTGGGAAGTTGCTGTCCAGTAGCAATTTTCCCAGACCTCAGTCCATTATCTTAATTTTTGGACACAGATGAACTTAGAATTTGGTGTTGACTACAAAACACTTTTTGTAGCCAACATCCAGAGATTTCCAGACATATTTTTACTTTATTTTTTGGGTGAGTAAAACTCCTCTTTTCAAATTTTCTTTCAGAGGCTAGTTCATCAGCTTCTGGGAATCCAGATCTCATATCTGAGGTTTCCAGAAGGTTTTGACCCCTCAAATCTTCTCCAAAATGGAAAATTCCTTCGCAAAAATCTTATTTAAGGTGTCTAGAACAACTTTTATTCTCTGAGTTTATCCAGATTATGAAGTTTTAAGACCCTTGAATCCATTTCAAAATCAAAGGTCCACTGCCTTTTTCATTCTGGCAGAAATGGCTCTCAACTTCAAAAGGTCTTTTGAGTACCAAATCTCAATCCAAAAATCTTCCAAAAAATCATGGGATCAGTTTAAAGTCTTGAAAAGATATCCCTATTTTTACTTTTCTGAGTTTCAAAGTATTTTGGCCAAAACACACACACACACACACACACACACACACACACAAATGATTTTCAGCTTGGAAGACTCGTTTTACGAGGCACGTCGGGTGCACACTAACGTCCTTCCCGACGCGTAACATGACCTCCGAACCTAAATCTCTGATCTCGGGCTTTTTTCAAAGTTTTGGCCCTCAAAATTAAAATGGCGTGGCGACTCCGTTTTCGTTGATTTTTTCAAACAAAAAATGGGAAAATCTTCGATACATTCACACATCATCACAGTGGCGACTCCGCTGGGGACTAAGCTTTTTCTAAAAAAAATGATACTTGGTATATTGGTGGAAACCACTAAATTTCCCGTTATCGCCTCCTAACACGAGTCGGGGATAAATTGTGGTCTAACAATCCCACGTACCGGTACCACCGTTTTCAAAAAAAAAGCTTTTGAGGGTCAAGCTTCCGTCCCGGCTTTGAAAATCATTTTTGTGTGTGTGTTGATTTTTGCACGGTTTTCGTGTTGTTTTGGCCGCCTCGGAGAAAGTCAAAATTTTGACTGTCGGAATAATGTCCCTAACTGTCGGAATTTTCGTGCTTACGTGCTTATGTGCTCATTAAAAATTTCAAAAAAAAAAAGAAAGGGATTTTCAAAAAAAAAAAAAGAAGAAGAAAATTTTCAAAAAAAAATCATGCATCATATTTTTAAGACACATAAAAAAAAAATATTCTATTTTACTCAGAAAAAGAATATAGACTGCTTGCACACTACGCGCACGTGACCGTACACTGCACACTACGTCCTTAACCCGGGGAAATCCTTGTCGCGGTCCGTTTGGTCTTATTACGCCTCTCGGATGAGCACAGGACTACCCAAACATCCCATGGAGCCTCGTGTCGACCATGCACTTGTCCGTGACACACTTTGTCCGAGACCCGGTTGGTTTTTAGTCTGGTCTGTGTCATGCCCTGTCTCGTGTATAGACTTTTCCTTTCAAGCCTTTGTCGGCATACCGACTCAATATCTTTCGGGGTCCCTAATCGGTCGAAGTTACGCCGGTTTTCCGCGCGGACTTTGACCAAGATATTGACCGGCGCCTTGATTTCGGCTCGGCGCACAAATTATACAACGACTCCCGGCATTGACACCGAGTCATCAAGGATTAATGATTATTCCATGCCTAATTACGGCTTAACCGACGACAAGTCAAGATCAATCGTGGACATTTATCGAGTCCAAATCATGCCGACTTTTCGTCGAGCCCTCGGACATGATCTTGACTTTTGACGTCGCCTTTGTCCGTAATTTACATCGAATGCTCGTTAAGACTCGATTACCCGCCGGATTTTTAGGATCGTTTTCTTTCTGGTCGGTGGGATCCGCTTACTCCTATAGGACCTCGCCCGGGCTGTCCACCCCGGGAGGTCGAAATACGGGTGGAATACGAGGGGCTTATAGACGTAGTGACGGGGCCCACCGATCCAGAATCGAGTAGTTTGCGAAAAGAAGAGCAATCTTTTCCAACCGATTAGGTTAATAAAACATGTTTTAAGTAAACATGAACAAATAATCGCATGTTGCATGAGCCAAAAGCCCAAACACCTACCCTCCTTCCATTCCCGCACATCGAACCCTCGTGTCTTTCCCCGCGGCTCCGCACAAAGCTTGGTTGCGGGCACCGGGTCACCGTTTGATCGGTTGGGAAGAGTCAAGCGCATCGTCGGCTTCACCATTTGTTCCGACTCCGGGTTTGAGAATGTCTGCATCAGCCGGTAATGATGGGGATAACGTCACTCCGCCTCCCGGAACCCCTCGGACGAGAAACGGTGGAATCGGTTAGCGAGAACGAGATGAGGTTACGACAGGAAGCACAACTAAACGGCCTTATGGGAGGCTATTAAAAGTCACGGTCGGCCGCCGGCCTCAATCCGGATGGCACCTTCACCGTGGAAGAAGACGAGGATGCCAACCCCACTCTCGGTCGCCCGATTACACCAGGATGCCGCCACCCACCTCCTATGGTGCCACTACCAACCCATGCTCCTCGATTTTCGGGTCGCCCAGCTCCCCAACCACGAGACCACCGGATCCATGCGGACAAAGACAAATCGGTGGGGGCAAAATCGGTACGGAATGTCTTCTCATGGTGAGGGCTATCTCGGAATGCCACAGCCGAATCGGGATCCCGCCTCGGTTTGGAACCGTCAATCCGGACCTACGGCAGCTGACAAAACTACGCCTCGAATGCCGCCACAACTTGGTTTCTGGGCCACGATCAGAGCCCCTCCTCGTAACAGTATTAGTTCACCAAGCCCTCACACAAATCCATTCCTCACTCGGGACTTCTATGGGTTACCGAGCCTCCATCCCGGTGTCATCCGAATCACCAGACCGCAAGTACCCCGGGTTACACACCTTCACCACAAAGTACCATGCAATTCAACAATCCGGGACGGCGGCCCGCACCGAAGCCTACTTACGGGCCCCCACTCTGGAAATCCAAGTTATCCGGCCACATCGGGGCTGCCCCCACCTACTTTGCCGGTTGAAAATCAACAAAGCAAGCCGCAAGGTTCTATCCTTTTGCTCGAGCTCCTACTCATGCTCCCAGGGTAACTCGGCCCGGGACGGGTTTTCACCTACGTCCCGGATCGGCCGTTCCTCCACCTCGGTCCGCCTCCGGTGGTAGCTCCTCTCTAGCTCGGCCACTAGCTTGAATGCCATGGTTCCGCCACAAGACCCTCATCCGGCCCGGTTCATGGAACAACACAAGGAAATGAAAGCGCAGACGTCGAACCGATCCGCCAAGAAGTCCCGCCTTCCGGCCTGGCTGCACCGGACTCCATTGTTCCTCCTCGCTTCCACAAATTGTGATGCCTAATCTGGATCTCTTTGATGGGACCGCATGTCCGAAAACCCATTTGGGACACATATACCCCGGCGATGAAAGCCAAGGGATGTACCAATCAGCGATTGGGCGATTATTTCGATCTATCCTTGAAGTCCGGTGCCTTAAAGTGGTTCTTCCGTTTGAAACCCGAAGCCAGTGGCTACATGGGACCAGTTACACAATGCCTTCACGAGAAAAATATAAGGCCAACTTGGAATGGGAAACAAATAGAGTTGACCTACAAACAACGGTGCAACGCCCGATGAGAATGTTGGGGACTTCTACAAGCGGTGGAATCTAAAACTCAAAGTGAAATGGCCATCCCTCCTTCCGAAGAGGAACAAGCTGGACATTTTCCGGTCATGCTTGAAACCACATATGAGAGCCTCCCTCGGTCACTTCCCATACTCAGACTTACGGGCCATGGTTAACTCAAGTAGCCTAAGTTTGAAAAGGCCTACAATCGCCAACCCGGCCGTCGCACTCCGCCACGTATATCGGGCTCCTCCCCGCAAACACTCGCTTCGCTCTCCGCTAAAGGCAAAGAAATGATTAACTATGCGGGACAGGAATGTAATAACACAACTCCTTTTGCTCCCGAGAAAAGCAGTGAGAGCCCGGATCACGGGTCATAAATCTCGAAAACTTTGGAATGCCCCGAACGACATCTTTAGGGGGCGGTGAAAGAAGGCTTGCTGCGACCTTTGGAGAATTTCCAACCCAGGAATCCGAATGCTCCCATGGATACTACAAAGTATTGTGCTTTTCATCAAGCTCACGGACATTTGACTGATAACTGCTTTACTCTGAAAAAGGCAATCCAGGGGCTAATAGAGCAAGGAAAGTTGGAAGGCCCCGAGGGGCCTAACACAGTCAAAAATCCGCTGCCAAGGAACCATAATCAGGTGAATATGATTGAATGCGGAGAATCTTCACACGCCCATGAAGATGCTGATGAAGGTCCCCAAATACCCGTGGCCAACCTCGTCGAGGATCCCGAATTCGATTCCCCCTCGCCCTCGAGGATATTGAACGAATCAACCCATCTTGGTCTCATGTCAGAGACTCCTTGCAAGAATACGAGGCCCGCTATTTCTCGGATAAAGGGAAGACCGATACCGAAGAACTGGGGCTGTTCCGCTCAGAACATGAAAGGACCATTTACACAAGATGGTTAGAACAATCGAGAAGAATCGAACAAGAAAGCTTCCGGCGAGCGCCTGTACTGGGCTTATCAAAGAAAGAGGCCGAAGAGCATCCGGAGCTAGTACACTTCGCAAATTGGCTTGGGAGAGCCCGAATATGATCCCGAGAACAGTGAAGAATCGAAGAGGAAGAACCTTCTACATTCTACTCCGGTGTCAAATACGTGCCACCCCTCTCACTCTTCCCCCGCAATTTACGGGTGGAGAAGCCGAGTCGCAATTACCACTTCCGGAATGGGAGCATATGACAATTCTGCGGCCGCACGCACCCATATTCCCCCAACGGGTTTGATCGGCGTTCCTCTCACCGAAATCCCGGTAGTATGGGAAGAAGATTCCGATGACGCTGACGATGATAATGATGACGAGAGTGAAGAGTCAACCGAGGCCCCGATCCGGAAACAACTGGAACAATCATGCCGTAAATGAGCCTACGGGAGCTGTGCACAATGGTCGGTTATCGCAAGCGACGACGAAGAAACTTCGGAAGACGAATATGAGACCGAGGACATGAAGGCCATGAAGTTTCATGGATCCGAGCACGTGGATGTCTTAGAATTCAACACCGCCTACCATGCTTTGGGGAAAGGATTCTCGTACATCCGATCCAAGCGGATAGTTGAAGATTTGCTAGAAAGAGGGAGACTGACTCCCATTCTCCCAAATGAGAGAATAACCCTGGTCAGATCAAATCCGCCCGAAAGCAAGGTAACGATCCTTATCAGGGTTACCCAAGAAGAGGTCACCTTCCCCGAATGTATGTCAAATTTCAGAGAAGTCCTAGAAACTGGCATGATACCGGATGCGCCTCCAACACAAAGTGCTATAATCATCTCCAACTCTGAATATTACAGAAAGGAACCAGAATGGCTGCACTATACCGGGGATGAGATCGAAAAGCCGCCGAGTCCCGACAATAGCGACTCTTGTTGCATGATAACTACGAACAAGGCCGGCCATGAGAGTGAATCGGAGGACGCCCTAGCTCTGTGGGCCATCCGAGGGGCAACAACACAACCCCAAACCCAAAAGCCTGTGACTTGGGAAGCAGTTATAAGGGCCGCCCAGGAAGGGGCCAAGATAAATTTCACTCGTCACTAGACTCCGTCGTAACCAGTGGCCAATAGCCAAAAGGGCTCCCCATCGACCTTAGCAAAGATTGAAGAAATCCAGCCAAGAGACGATCGATGAGGAAGTTAACTGGTGACCCAGCTCTGGGCGAGATCTTCCAAGGAAATCCCAAGGCGTATAAGAAGGCCACGTATCAAGCACCGAAAGAAGATCGCCGCCCTATGCTAAGACAACAAACTCCGCATCCCGAAAAGAGGATCCCGTGCTCACCAAATGAAGCAAACACAGCCAACATTTCCTCTCGGTCTCTACTCACTTCGTCCTATCCCCATAAGCCGAAGCCGGAAGAAAGCCCGGCTCGCACTTCCGTGCCTATTGATGCTACTCCCGATGATGTGGTACAACTGATTGGAAGCATCCATTACGGGAATATAATCACTTTCACGTATCTCGACCTCCCTCAATTTGGGGCCGATCATAACGAGCCTCTCTTCATCACACCCACTGGATGAACGACGCCTCCTCGGGTCCTGGTTGATAATGGGTCCGGAATGAACATTCTTCCCGCAAAGATCATGAGCTTGCTTGATATCAAGACTACGTACTTGAAGCCTTCCTCCCTCACGCCAAAGCTTACGACTCAACATCCCGAGCAAATTCCCCTGAGTTGCTACTTGGACCTCCGGTTTGGACGTAAATTGATACCTGTGGAATTCCAGGTTATCGACATCCCGATTACTTTCAATGCCCCGCCGGGAAGACCTTGGCTCCATCAAGTCAAAGGGGTCGCCTCAAGCCTCCACCAAGGTGTGTGAAATTGCCTCGAATGGGGATCCGACGACCATTTACTGAGATTTAGTCACTTTAGAGGGCACAGATACGGGCGGAATACCTATTCTCGAAATCAAACATGACGAGGAAGGTCACATGCTAACAAAGCTTCACTGGCCGAGCCTCCCAAGGCCCAAGTGTGCAACATAGATCCGACGGCCACTCGGGATAAAATCCCACCGGTCTTGAAAATGATGAGAAAAATGAGCTATCTACCCGGCCTCTGGCCCGGGGGAAGCACCAACAAGGAACTCACAAACTCATCGAGGTGAAAGGACGTAATACTCGCCACGGCCCGGGATATGAGGCCTCCTCAATGACACTACAAAAGGAAAAAGATTTGAAGCCGCCACAGAAAGGTCCCTTGGCCGACAACCCTAAATCTCTCCCCTTCACCCCTAATTTGGCCGACTACTTTATAAAGGGTCCCACACAACCAGAAACATCACAGAGCCCACTCCTAAAGCAGATGGCTAAAGCTACAGGATAGCCTCAACAAGTTCGCAGGAACCAAGGCTAACCCGGTCCGTAGAATGTTCCCGGACCTACCCAAGATACCCGGGGCTACTACTACCATGAAGAGTGAGTATACCTTCAGAGGCGTGCCTCGACTCCGGTGGAACAGCCGAGAAGCTCACAACCACTATTCCTACTCGCCCAGAAGACCCGAAACCCGAATTCGAGTTGACAAAGGCTAAAAGCCAAGGCCACAGAAGTCTTTTCGATGATCGGGATGGTCCGATTATGCAAAGAATTATTCGGGAAGAGATCCAAAGTGCGACCGATTGATCTCGGCTCGGTCCAAGAGATGATAGCAAAGAATTGAGAAAGGAAAACAAAAACAAAGACAGCTTCCCGAGTCATGAGGCCACCAACAGCCGATGCCGCTAAAGAATTGGGAAAACCTCTCGTGCCCGTCCGCGACCAAGGAGGAAATGATCACCAAACTTGGATTGGTCCCCCGTCCCTTTGTGTCAATCTAGGACAAGTCCTCCCAGTCTCTCTTTGTTAAGATCGAGTCTCTAGGGTCGTCCGACGGCCTTACGCCTGAAGACTACGAGTCTGTAGCAAGCGCTGTATTCCTTTTCGTTTTCAATGAAATGATGAACCTTTCTGAGTATCCCTCGATTGTCACTTTAACTAATGATGAATTAGTTAATAAAATTTTTTTTAATAATAATTCATTAGATAAAAAAAAAAACAGACACATTAAACAAAAAAAAATCAAAAAAAAAATCTTTAAGCAGGTTGTCCGGAAAGAGGAAAATCGAGCCCAAGCTGCCGAGGAGATTTTGACGAGTGTGAATTTGGGAACTGCGGAAGAGCCTAAAGAGACGCAGATTGGTCATTTCTTCGAAGGAATCAGAAAGGATGCTCTGCAAAGTCCTACAAAATCCTCAACTCAAGGAAAGTAGCCCTCTTCATCAAAGAAAACATCATGTGCAGATACGGGTTGCCGGCCGAAATCATTTCAGATAATGGATCCCACTTCGAAGGGGAATGTGAAAAATTGCTGGCAGAATTCCGAATAACCCGTCACAAGTCATCTCCTTACAGGCCCCAAACCAACGGAGCCGTCGAGGCAGCAAACAAGACTCTGGAAAATATCATCCGGAAAATGGATGTCCAAGGCGTAGATTGGCCCGAGAAGTTACACCCGGCACTCGGGGCTACGTAACATCGCCGAACGGCAATCGGGGAAACACCTTTTGCTCCTCACATACGGAATGGAAGCCGTACTCCCAATCGAGCCGGAAATACCCTCGCTCCGTATACCGCCGGAAAGCCGATCAACGAGGTCGAATGGCTCCGTAGTCGCCATGATGAATCGGCCCTACTAGACGAACGCCGATCGAAGGCCATGGAACACATCCGAGCCTACCAAGGAAGAATGGCGAGCCTTCGACAAGAAAGTAAAGCATCGGGAAATCCGAGAAGGGGATCTCGTTTTAAAAGAAAAGCCCCTGCCCGTATCAACCCCTCGGCAAATGGGAGCCTCGTCTGGGTCGGGCCATACGTCGCCCGTAAGATCTTCTCCGAGGAGCCATGCAACTTGCACCTCGACGGAATCCCTTTGACACCCAAATGAATGGTGACAAGCCGCGCAGATACTACGCGTAAAAAAAAAGAGTGCTAAAAGAGTAATACCCAACTAGGTTGAAAACCCAAGAAGGGCGGCCTAGGTAAAAACAGGTTGCACCAAAAAAACAACAACAAAAAAAAAACAAAAACAAAAAAAAACAACAAAAACAAAAAAAAAAAAAAAAAAAAAAAACAAAAACAAAAAAGGGTTCACCAGGTTGAACTACGAAGACCCGAGCTCCTCAAAATGAGGGGAACGTAGGCGGGAAACGGTTCTGGCCTAAAGCACAAATAAAAGTCATACTTTGACATCAATACAATTGATCGTACCATGAAAGCGTCTCGAAAAACTCTAAAGCAATTCAAATATTCATTACAAGTTAAAAGCTCTTTGATGAGTCTAAGCCCGATTCATTCCTACAACTCGGCAACCCGCTAAAAAAAACTAAGATACATAATCAAATTAATGTGTCTCGCCATGACAAGAAAGGGATACTCGAAAACTCGTAGTCACTCCAAGCCACTCGTACCGGCCTCTCCCCTCTTCTTCCCCTTCGAGTCTTCTTTTCCGAACAGAAAATGTCGTTGTTCCTCCTACCAAGCTCGGTATAGGGACAGTGGTCTATCAAACCAGCCTCCGTCGTGGCCTTAGTAGCCCTAGCGTCATCCCTCATCTCCCGTAACCTAGCCGGTAGCATAGGAGCCCTCCTCTCCCGTCTCGACGTAAGCCTCATAATCGGGCCGCGCCGTCTCCGCTCCCGTCGCGAGGGTTGGCCCTCGCCTCGCCCTCCTCCTCTCGTAAATGCCTGTCCTCCGCACCCACAATGGCCTCACGCCGCCTCAAAATAGCCACCCGAGTCTCTCCTGCATGCCTCTCGTACTCAATCCAGTACCAAGTGGTCGTGAACACCGGCCTGACGCTCGAGAATAACCCGAGGAGGAAAGGCATCATACCTCCATGCTCGGGAAAGAAATGGAAACACCGAGGGATCATCCATAGAAGCAGGAGCCACCACCCCGGTGGCTATATCATCAAAGCCCTCCAAAGGAACCTCGCTCCAAGCCAAACCGTCTCGTAACTAAAGACGGAATATAGAAGCCGGACCGAGAAAGCCCCTAAGCATGACCACATGAGACCCATCCTCAAGCACTCGCGAGTCTCCACCCGCCAACAAGGCACCGACCATTCGATATCTTCAGCCCGCGACCCGCCATCCAACGCTCCCACGAGCCCTGATCATCAAAATCTACATCAACTCCCCTCCTGGCAAAAGTCCAAGGCCTGATCATATCGGGAGTTTCCCGAAGAACCCCCAAACGCTCCATCACCCACATGTGGTCAAGAGGAACGGGCTGCCCCCGCGCATATACCGTCTTCCCGTAGAGCGCCTATCAAGAGCATGAAAAGTCTCCCCCGTAATCAAAGGAACGACATCTCTCGCCTGTGCGACAGTGAAAGACAATATCCAAGAAAGACCGATGGCAAATCCCAAAGGAATAGACCATGAACAGGTGCCAAACACACAAAGTGCAAAGGCATCCCAATAGGCATCATCCAAAGCCTAGGCCCCTAAATCTGTCGGGAAGACCGGAAATATCGAAATGATCGGGACCACGGATCATACCTTGCGCTTCCTCCGGGGAAAGATGAAGGAGGACGCACAATCTGTCAACAAAAGAAGCCCCTCCGGGCAAGGGAACCGCTATCTCTTCCACCTCCGGACCTCCAAGCAAGGCCCGAAATTCTTCCACAGTCGGAACAGTCTCATTGAAGGAAAGGCAAAAGACATGCCTTCTAGTGTCCCAAAATGAAGAAGAAGCCCTCAAAAGCTCATAGTCCGGAATCAATTTCTTGAGAGACCATAAGCACTTCACCTTGTACCTTTCTTCAAAGAAGAACCTCCTCTCATGCATGATCTCCCGGGACCAATCCTTGAACTTGTTGAAGAATGACATTTGGGATTCTTGGGACAATTTTGATGGAGCTTTTCTAAAGTTTTCCATGGTTTTTCTCTTTCTCCTCGAAAATGGCTGTTTGACCGGAGGTTGAAGAGGATATTTGAATTTGAAATAAAGCAAGACCAGGTCCGAACCAAAATTGAAGGACAATGTCGAAGTCGCCCTATCCGCGCGGACATGATTGTCACAAATTTTAAAAATTCTCGCAACACCAAGCCGCTACATCAAAAGAGGAATATTCCGTCCCGGTTGCTCGAAACCCGTGCAAAAAATCTCCCCAAACCACCCATATACCAAACACCCTTGCAAAAAAAAAAAACCAAGGCTCATGCAACACTGCATTCATACTGCATTGCATTCATAAAATAAAATCCCAAATTATTACATTCCAAAAAAAAAAGAGTGTGCACAAAAAAAAAAAAAACAAACAAACATAAATAAAATCCTAAATTATTACATCCCAAAAAAAAAAAAAAATGTGCATAAGCTGTACAAATCTAAATCTCAATCTCAAATCTCAAAAAAAAAAATCAATCTGAGTCTCGGCGCCCGATGTCCGCCCTCGCCCTCTTGCGACTCGGGCCCGCCTCCTCAGGAGCCCCGAAAATCTCGGCTCGGGATCGTCCTCGTCTCCGTAAAGAGGCTCGTCAGACCAACCGGCACGCCCGATAGGGCAAGCCGAGATCTCGCGAAAAATCGTATCCGAAGGTGAAGGCGCGACTCCCGGACGTACGAAGACGACCCGCCACGCCGCCAGACGTGTCCCCGCCCGTGTGGATCCCCGAGAATGACGTGATCCGAAGGCGCACCGCGCGGGGATCAAGGAGAGGAGACAAAGGAGTCTCTCAAGAAGTCTCGAGCGAATAGGGGAAGCCTCCCGTCCGATGGCGCCGGCCGTGGTCGCTCGCTCTAGCCTTAGGAGCCCCGCAAGCGACCATCCTCCCGATGAATCTCTTGGCCCCGATCACTTGCTTCGTCGCCTTCTCGACGACCACCTCCGAAAACTGCACAAAAGCAAAAGCGTCAAAAAAAAAAAAAAAAAGGAAGTGATGCTAAAGATGATGAAACAAAAGAAAGAAGCGTAAAAGCCATACCTTCATACCCTGACGAGGCCTAAAGCTCGTGGAAGTCGCCGGCCGAGGGATCTCGCACCCTCAATCGGACCCCATCCCGGATATAGGAAAAATCCGTCCGAGGGTACCGCGGATCCCAAGCCCTCTCTATCCAGACTCCGAGGCATCCTCGCCTCCTCAAGACGAATGTCGCATATGGCTGGCCTGGGCCGCCACGAAATCCGAGAAGTGCTGGCCGGCTCGTAATCATCCCAGTCACGGACCGATCACTCGGGTGCATCATATCGGCGGGAGGCTCCACCGGTGTCCTCAAAGGCGAGTTCACGCCATGCCGGCGCGTCACCCTCTCTCCCGCATAATAGGCATCGCAGTCGACCTCTCGTAATCCTCCGCCGCACGCCCAAATCTCGCCGCCTTCACTGCGCGCCACCTCAAAGCGATCCTGTGGGAAGAATATCATCCCCTCATCCGTCTCGGCCTCCGTCAAAGGAAGGCAATCCGCGCACCCGAGAGTCGTACGCCCCGGAGCTTATCTTCTCCCGGCATGCTTGGACCAAGAGTGCATGGCCGGATACGCCCGACGTACTCCGCCGGGCCGCCGCCACATCGTGACGTGGAAAAACTCCAACGCCCATACTCGCGAAAGGTAAAAATCAAATCAATCCAAAGGCAAAAGAAAAGTGTGTGCTAAAAAAAAAGAGAGGGAAAGCAAAAAGAGAGCTTATACCTCCAGTAGCAAACTCAAAGCAAGACAAAGAGCTCACAGCCTTCTTCCTGTACCTATCAAGAGCAAAGTAAAGCTCGCCACCCGGCCTCTCCCCACGAGACATCTCCGCCGTCTCCATGTCCTCCAAGGACCTCAACAAGGCAAAGACCGCCGTCCTCAAAGCATGCCCAAAGAGGGTGCTCGAAAAGGCAAACCACAAGAAGGCCCTAGCGATCTGCTTAGCGCCTATCCTCTCCTCCCCAGCCTCGTAACTCACAATGGTCTCCACGATCTTCCCGTAGACCACCGCATACCCATCCCCATCCCCTTGGGAATAGGGAAAATCCCGTAAGAGCTCAGATCAGCATCGCCGTAGCCATCCCGCCACTCAATGCTGCGTCCATTAAAGGACAAGCCCGTGATCGCAGCGTAATCGGAGGGCGTAACCGTAGCCTCGCCCCGTAAGAAGTGAAAGGTGCGGGTCGCATCCCACCAATGCCGCGCTGAGCAAACATCAAGCTCCTTGCTCTTAGGGAACTCGACCACCCCCTCAAGCACTCGACAAACTCCCAAAGCCCCGTCTCGACAACAATCTGTCTCGGACTCGGCAAAGCTCCTCGGCCCGCATCCGGAAGCCGATCCCATAAGTCAACTACGGACTCCACTGATCCTCGAGTCTTCATTTTGTTCAGCTGCTCCGTCACAAAACGGTTTCCGCCCTGTAAAAAAAAAAAAGAGAGAGAATGTCAAAAAAAATTTGCATTTGCATTTGCACAAAAAAAAAAGAGAGCATACACATACATTAAAAAAAAAAAATTTCGGCAGCATAACGGCATGCAATAGACATAGCCCCATTTTTCTCATAGAAAAGACAGTTTTCAACAAATCCCATTCAACAATTTTCAATAAAAAAAAAATGCATACATGCATATCCTACAAGAAGTTGACGGAAATAAAACTCCGTCCCATTTTCTAAAAAAGAAAAAAATGCATACATGCATATCATCCATCTTACATGCAACGGGAGAAAAAATCCGTCCCACTTTTCAAAAAAAAAAAAATCCTAAACATACATACATCTCATGTTGGCAAAATGCCCATTCTTTTCAAACAAAGTGCATGCATTGCATCATCACAATATTTCAAAAAATGTGGGCAAAATGCCAATTCTTTTCCCAAGCAAAATGCACATTTTGGGATACCCACAAATTCATCAACATGCATCATCATCAATATCAATATTCAAATTTCAAAAAAAAAATCACACCACAATTTTTCGAATTTTCACATGCAATTTTCGGATACAAAAAAAAAAAATGGCGAAAACGCCAATTCTTTTCCCAAGCAAAATGCACATTTTGGGATACCCACAAATTCATTGCAACATGCAAAGCATCAAAATCAAAATCCAAGACAATGAACATTGCATAATTTTCAAAAAAAAAAAAAAGGAAAAATCACCCAAAAATCAATTTCAAACAAAAATCGACAAGAGGATCAAAAGGATTCGAAGTATACCGTATGGAGATTCGGATCCGAAGCCCAATGTTGCCAAGCATCGGGATAATGCTCCTCCGCAACCGATTGCGAAAGATTGTAATGCCTCCTAATCCGGACAAGCTCCAATCGCCTCTCCGCTACCGGGCCACGTCCTTGGCCTTGAAAAGCGTCTTCCCCGTGTTCCATTGCTCAAAAAATCGAAGAAATAGGAAGATTTTTGAAGCTTTTCTTGGTCAACAATGGCCTCTCCTCGGTTTCTCTCTCCCTGCTCTCGGAATTTTTGAAAAAACTGAATGGGGAAGAAGAAAAGGGCGTTGGCCCTAATTAATACCCCTGACTTTCAGCTCCTATCCGCGCGGATAGGATTGCAAGGGTCAAAATGACCCTTTTGCCCCTTAAAATTCCAGGACTCGCAATACCCCTAATTTGACAGAGTTAACCAAAGTTAACCAAAGTCAACCCCTTGTCAAGAAAATCCTTCCCGGCAGTAAAACGTAAGACCGAGTGCCCCGAGAAAGATAACGAAATCTCGTATCTTTCATCAAAATCCTTCCCGGCAGTAAAACGTAAGACCGAGTGCCCCGAGAAAGATAACGAGATCCCGTATCTTTCATCAAAATCTTCCCTATAGCAAACGTAAGACCGAGTGCCCCGAGAAAGATAACGAAATCCCGTATCTTTCATCAAAATCCTTCCTAGTACAAGAAACGTAAGACCGAGTGCCCCGAGAAAGATAACGGAATCCCGTATCTTTCATCAAAATTACCAACGGCAGTCAAACGTAAGACCGAGTGCCCCGAGAAAGATAACGAAATCCCGTATCTTTCATCAAAATCCTTCCCGGCAGTAAAACGTAACACCGAGTGCCCCGAGAAAGATAACGGAATCCCGTATCTTTCATCAAAATTACCAACGGCAGTTAAACGTAAGACCGATCTCCCCGAGAAAGATAACGGATCCCGTATCTTTCATCAAAATCATTCCCGGCAGTAAAACGTAAGACCGAGTGCCCCGAGAAAGATAACGGATCCCGTATCTTTCATCAAAATCCTTCCCGGCAGTCAAACGTAAGACCGATCTCCCAGAGAAAGATAACGAAATCTCGTATCTTTCATCAAAATCATCAAACGGCAGTCAAACGTAAGACCGATCTCCCCGAGAAAGATAACGGATCCCGTATCTTTCATCAAAATCATTCCCGGCAGTAAAACGTAAGACCGAGTGCCCCGAGAAAGATAACGGATCCCGTATCTTTCATCAAAATCATTCCCGGCAGTCAAACGTAAGACCGAGTGCCCCGAGAAAGATAACGAAATCTCGTATCTTTCATCAAAATCATCCCCGACAGTAAAACGTAAGACCGAGTGTCCCGAGAAAGATAACGGATCCCGTATCTTTCATCAAAATCACCCCCGGCAGTAAAACGTAAGACCGAGTGCCCCGAGAAAGATAACGAAATCTCGTATCTTTCATCAAAATCCTTCCCGGCAGTAAAACGTAAGACCGAGTGCCCCGAGAAAGATAACGGAATCCCGTATCTTTCATCAAAATTACCAACGGCAGTCAAACGTAAGTCCGATCTCCCCGAGAAAGTTAACGGATCCCGTATCTTTCATCAAAATCAAACGGCAGTCAAACGTAAGACCGATCTCCCAGACAAATATATCTGATTTTCCCCAGCAAAGGCTAACAAAATCCCCCAGCAAAGTTAACGGAATCCCAAAAGCCAACGGAATCTCGAGTAGAACTCAAACTACGAAAGGGCTTGATTCCCACTAGGGATGCGTAGGTAGCCTATCCTTAGGTCCAGCCCCCCGACCAAAACGGTCACCCTCTCCTTCGTCAGCAGACAAAGTCCACCGAAAGGCCATTTCACAATCAAGGTCCGAGGCACCTAAAAAGCCATCTTCATCAAGGTCCGAGGCACCTAAAAAGCCATCTTCATCAAGGTTCGAGGCACCTAAAACGCCATCTCCAAGGTTTGAGGCACCTAAAACGCCATCATCAAGGTCCGAGGCACCTAAAACGCCATCTCCAAGGTTTGAGGCACCTAAGACGCTATCACTAGAAAGCGATAAATCGCAATCATCCCCAGCAGAGACCGAAAATGGTCATTCCTATCCCCAGCAGAGCGGATAGCCATCGACCGAAAATGGTCATCTCTTATCCCCAGCAGAAGTTTCTTTCCCGCAACCGATCGCAGTAACTCGCTCATCGCTCGAGGCACCTAAAACGCCATCATCTCCAGGGTCAAAGACCCGAACTACGACTGGCTTGATTCCCATTCGGGATACGTAGGTAGCCTATCGCTAGGTTCAGCCACCCGATCACTCGATCATCCTGCCAAATATGAAGCCTTACTCTTATCGACGACCCCGCTTCCTTCGAAAGCGCCGTCGCCGAGGGGCTACTGTAAGTGCTCCAATTTGAGCTTGTTAGAATTTTCGTTAGAAAATTAACGAAAGTTATAACATTTCTAACAATTCCTAACAATCCTAACCTTTCTAACAAAGTGAGGGTAAAATGGGCATTGTTATTTAAGGCTAAACCTCAAAAAGAATCTCAAAAAGTAAAACAAAAGGAATAAAACCACAAATAGCAATGGCTGGAAACACAAAACTGGCTCTTAATTTGAATTTCAAAAAGAAATATTCCTCTTGTCCAAAGCTGGAGCTGCATTTAATGAACAAAGGCACGCCGAGGGTTCCCGTCCGCGGATGGGATTGCAATTTCCAGAGGGCTATAAATTGAGTCCTCCAAATACAAAAATAAGGAGCCACAACACATTTTGCACCGAACCTCTGGCGAAATATAGAGAGAAAACAGTGAGAATTCACTTGAATTGTCACCATTTTCTCTCCAATCTTTCCCAACTCATACTCATCCACTCACTCTCATATTAAAGCCCTAAACACTCATACATACAAGCCAAACACTCAAGAAAACAAGGAAGATTGGTAAACCCTCCTTCTCCTAACCCTAAATCTCATCCATGCATGCATCTTCAAACTACAAAATGTAGTTCCTTCATCTTCTTGCTTTAGATCTAAGAAGATCACCATGGAAGACCATCTCCATGGATGATCTTCTACAAAGATCAAAATTATTTTCAAGTTCTCTTACTTTCTTGCAAAGAAAACTCATTTTCAAAACCCTAAAAACCATTTTCAAGCATAAAATCTCATTTTCAAAGGGTAAAATCCCCCTCCCCAAGCAAATGAAATGCTTAGTCCTAATGTACCCCAAGGATGGTTTGGTATAGTTGATTCACCACTAAAATGTCTAGTGATCACTAACCAAAACCTAGGGAAATGGGGACAAGCATGGATGCAAAACCCCCCTTAAAATCATATTCTCCTTCTTGGGAAGTTGCTGTCCAGTAGCAATTTTCCCAGACCTCAGTCCATTATCTTAATTTTTGGACACAGATGAACTTAGAATTTGGTGTTGACTACAAAACACTTTTTGTAGCCAACATCCAGAGCTTTCCAGACATATTTTTACTTTATTTTTTGGGTGAGTAAAACTCCTCTTTTCAAATTTTCTTTCAGAGGCTAGTTCATCAGCTTCTGGGAATCCAGATCTCATATCTGAGGTTTCCAGAAGGTTTTGACCCCTTAAATCTTCTCCAAAATGGAAAATTCCTTCGCAAAAATCTTATTTAAGGTGTCTAGAACAACTTTTATTCTCTGAGTTTATCCAGATTATGAAGTTTTAAGACCCTTGAATCCATTTCAAAATCAAAGGTCCACTGCCTTTTTCATTCTGGCAGAAATGGCTCTCAACTTCAAAAGGTCTTTTGAGTACCAAATCTCAATCCAAAAATCTTCCAAAAAATCATGGGATCAGTTTAAAGTCTTGAAAAGATATCCCTATTTTTACTTTTCTGAGTTTCAAAGTATTTTGGCCAAAACACACACACACACACACACACACACAAATGATTTTCAGCTTGGAAGACTCGTTTACGAGGCGTTCGGGTGCACACTAACGTCCTTCCCGACGCGTAACATGACCTCCGAACCTAAATCTCTGATCTCGGGCTTTTTTCAAAGTTTTGGCCCTCAAAATTAAAATGGCGTGGCGACTCCGTTTTCGTTGATTTTTTCAAACAAAAAATGGGAAAATCTTCGATACATTCACACATCATCACACCGCCGAGGTCAATTGTGAGGACGTGGTGGCGTCCTGGGGTGTGGTGACCGCCGAGGTCAATTGTGAGGACGTGGTGGCGTCCTGGGATGGAAATTTTATGATTTTCCTAATTGGGTGGTTTAAGGCCTTCCGGGCCGGAGATAGAGATGTGGGAGGTTTATACGGTCTTCCGGACCGAGTGATTTAAAGCCTTCCGGGCTGAAGATAGTGATTTTGGAGGTTTATACGGTCATTCGGACTGAGTGATTTAAAGCCTTCCGGGCTGAAGATATGTCACGTATGAGGAGTTGAATCGTCTTCTGGTTGCGGTTGTGCCATGTGTGAGGACTTGAATCATCTTCTGGCTGCGGTTGTGCCATGTGTGAGGACTTGAATCGTCTTCTGGCTGCGGTTGTGCCATGTGTGAGGACTTGAATCGTCTTCTGGTTGCGGTTGTGCCATGTGTGAGGACTTGAATCGTCTTCTGGCTGCGGGTGGAGGAGGCTAGACTGCCTTGTGCTCCAATTGTGAGAGGTGTGAATGCCTCGCGTTTTGTCCGCTGGGGAGAAGGTTGGACTTACGATGAATGCCGGTGTTCATCCGTTGGGGACTATCATGGCCTTGTAGGGGCTTCTTCTGCTGGGAAGGTGAATTCGGGCTTACTTTGATGGCCGGTGCTTGAGTTTCCATTTGGTGGGCGAAGTTCGGGCTTACGATGACGGCCGGTACATGGGGATATGTGGTCTTGTACGGGTTTGCAAGAATTCCCTTTTGACTTGCTGGGGAAGGAGCTCGGGCTTACTTTGCTGGCCGGTGCTTGAGTTGCCGTTGAGCGTTTTGGAGGCATTTTGTGCCTTGAGATTTGTACTTGGAGGTGCGGGCTCCTTCTTGCGCTTGTTTCACCGTTTAGTGGGCGAGGTCCGGGCTTACACTAATGGCCGGTGGTTGAATTGCCGTTGAGTGGGCGAAGTCCGAGCTTACATTGACGGCCGGTGGTTGAATTGCCGTTGAGTGGGCGAAGTCCGGGCTTACATTGACGGCCGGTGGTTGAATTGCCGTTGAGTGGGCGAAGTCCGGGCTTACATTGACGGCCGGTGTTGAATTGCCGTTGAGTGGGCGAATTCCGGGCTTACACTGATGGCCGGTGGTAGAATTGTCGTTGAGTGGGCGAAGTTCGGGCTTACATTGACGGCCGGTGGTTGAATTGCCGTTGAGTGGGCGAAGTCCGGGCTTACATTGATGGCCGGTGCTTGCGTTGATGGGTTAGGGACCAAACTGCATTGAATCTGCTGAAATAGGCCTTTGGACAGCCAGGGGCAAAGATTATAAGGGCAGAAACGTACTTTGGCCCTCCGTTGCAAGAAGGTCCATACGGACCAACCTGGGATGTAAAGAGGTCCGTACGGACCAGGTTTGAATTTTACAGTTCCCAGATTTTGACTGGGTTTAAAAACCGAGGCATCCCCTTCATTTCCTTCTTCCAGTTCACGAACCAGCCGAGAGAGAGAGAGAGAACTCCATTTTTACACCAAAATCTTCCATTTTCTTAGCTTGAATTGCAATGGCGGAAGGATCAAGGAGGGGGCGTCGTCAACGGAGCCATGAGACGATCGAACAAAGGATGGAGCTTCAAAGGAATTGGATCTCCTTCGTGCCTTCTTCGAAGAACCCGGATGTGTTGTATCCGAATCCAGAGGTGCATAACCCGCGAGTTAGGAACGTCGGGGAGGTAAGAAATCAATTTCGTCTTGATTCCTTGCTTGAATTGTTGAATGCTAGAACTAGGCTTTAGTTTTCGCATATTGTTATTTGCCATGCTCTTTGTGAAATTCGTGATGAATTGTTGAATTTGAGCATGTAAAAATTGTGGGTATGTGAATTTTGTGCAGAAATGTGTAGATTAGCTCTTATTTGTGAAAATAAAGTGCCTCTCTAATGAAATGCATGCTTTGGTGTTTTGTACCTTATGCTATTTATGTATGTACATTGTGAGAAAAATTGTCATGTGGGGACAAATTTTGTGAAAAATGTGACATGTGCCGTGTTTTGTGACGGGTTTTGTCTGAAAGTGTGTGCCGTGTAGGGACGGACTTTTCTTTTGAAAATGTGTCATGCAGTGTGTGCCGTGTTTTTGGTGACGGACTCTGTGGGGAAAGTATGTGCAACATGTGCCGTGTTTTGTGACGGGGTTTTTTTTTTTTGAAAATGTGTCGTGTAGGGCTTAATCCCTCTGTTGAGAAAATTTGTACAGTGTGTGCCGTGTTTTGTGACGGACTGCCTGGGGAAAATTATGTGCAATGCGTGCCGTGTTTTGTGACGGATTATTTTTTTTACGCTTGAGCATTAAGTACTGTGACTGACGTACCTTTGCTGTGTTTACCTGCAGGATGCGGAACTTTTGGCTGGGAAAGCCAAAAAGATGAAGACTCGGGGATCGCTCGAGGATGTGGTAGAGCTGTGGCGGCAGCTGCCGGACATCTCTATGGGGGGCAGGCCGAGCCCTAGGAGACTGGTGTATGCTTCCGGCTTGGGTGTGTTCGTAGAGAACTTGGCCGGGATCTCCGATACGAGGAAGAACAAGAGCATCTTCCTAGGCTTGTCTGAGTATTGGTGGGATACCACCCACACCTTCCATCTGAGTTGGGGCGAGGTGACGGTGACGCCCACCAATTTTGTTGCTATCATCGGGCTTTCCTTTAAAGGGGGGCTAGTGCGGTGGAGGAATAGGATATCCGAGGACGTGCTGACGGAGCTACTGGGCTTTGCGCCTCTTCCTCGCAGGGGCCTGGGCATGCTGCACAGTGATGTGGAGATGCGGATTACGACCAGTATTGGGGCCTATTACCGTGGTACCGGCCAGGTGACAGCGGATCAGCTGGCACCTTCTTTCCTGTAGTTTTCCCTTTCAAAGACTCTGTTCTCGAATCACGCGACTACGGCTCCCTTTGCTCTGCTGGAGAGTTTGACTGATTTGGAGAGGGTCTGTGATATAGCTTGGGGCGAGGCGGGCCTGGCCGAGCTTTATTTCTCTTTGGATCGGTTTAGCCGAGGCGTGGCCAGTTCTTTGGCCTGTTTTGATTTTGCTTTGGAGGTATGAGTTTATTGTTGTTTTTTATTTAGTAACTTATCATTTCTCCGCTTTCTTTTGCACTGAGCCTTTTCTGCTTTTGTCGCAGGTGTGGTTCTACGAGATCTTCCGGTGTTTCCCGTGGGATCGAGATCCTGGGGCCATAGCGGCCTATCCAGCTATGTTGGGCTGGGCCCGTCCTACGAGGAGGAGGAGGACCAGTAGGGGGAAGCTCACCATTACCTACGGGGAGTGTAAGTGCTCCAATTTGAGTTGTTAGCATTTTCGTTAGAAAATTAACGAAAGTCCTAACATTCCTAACATTCCTAACTTTTCTAACAAAGCAAGGGTAAAGTAGGGATTGCTATTTAAGGTTATACCAAGAAAAGAATCTTAAAAAAAAAAAGAAATGGTAAAAACCCGAATTGGCAAGCTGTTAAACAAAAACTGTTTGAATTTTTGAATAATATTCCTCTTGTCCAAAGCCTGGAGCAGCATTTAATGCACCAGGCACGTTTACAGAACCCTCCGCGCGGATACTAATGTAAGTCTACAGTGGCCTATAAATTGAACCCTCCTCTCTCAGTTTACACAACACAATTTGCTCACAGAAGTTGTACTCTGGCGAAAAATAGAGAGAAAACAGTGGGAATCCTTAGATTGCCACCATTTTCTCTTGAATATTTCCCAATCTCACTCCAAACACACTCAAATCACTCTCAAACATACTCAAGCTCAAGCTTAAATCAACACTAAAGAGGAGGAGTAGAGAGAAAACATAGAGGACTTAAGTGTTATCTACTTGTTTTCTCTTTGACCAACTCTATCATCAAACACTCTCTAAACACATTCAAGTCTTGATACTCCTCAAGCCAAGCTCCAAACCAAGGAAGTTAGGGTTAAACCATCATTGGTAAACCCTCCTTCTTGAAACCCTAAAACTCTCTTTTAAATTGCTTGTTCATCTTGTTCAATTTACATCTTTGCAAAATCCCCCTTTCTCCACTTGCAAAGGACATATTTTAAACCCCATAAATTCCCCAAGGATGACTTGATATGATAACCACTTGACACAAGGTAGTGGAATCAAGTCTAGGGATGAAAATGGGGTCAACATAGATGCAAATCCCCCAAAAATCACATTTTCCTTCAAGAACATCTTGCTGTCCAGTAGCATTGTTCTAAGACCTCTGTCCATGGTCTAATTTTTTGGACACAGAATAACTTGGAATTTGGTGTTGACTACAAAATACTTTTTGTAGCCAATATCCATATATTTCCAGATATATTTTTACTTTATTTTTTACGTGAGTATAACTCCCTTTTTCAAATTATATTTTAAAGATCAGTTTATCAGTCTCTGGAAATCCAGATTTCATATCTGAGATTTACAGAAGGTTTTGGCCCACCAAATTATCTCCAAATGGAAAAGTTCTTTTGTAGAAACCTTATTTAAGGTGTTTTGAACAACTTTCATTCTAAAACTTTCCCCATATTCTGAGATTTTAAAGCCCTTAAACCCATTTTAAAATCAAGTGTCCACTGCCTTTTTCATTCTGGAAGAATTGATTTTCAACTTCAAGAAATCTTTTGAGTACCAAAACTCAACCCTAAAATCATACCAAAAATCATGGGACTTGTTTAATGTCTTACAAAGAGTTCTAAATTTTTTGTTTTCTCAGTTTTGATTTATTTTGGCCAAAGTAACATACACACACACACAAATGGTTTTAAAGCTTGGAAGACTCGTTTTACGAGGCATTCCGGGTGAACACTAACGTTCTTCCCGACGTGTAACGTGACCTCCGAACCCAAATCTCTCATCTCGGGCATTTTTCAAAGTTTTGGCCCTTAAAACAAAAATGGCGTGGCGACTCCGTTTGATTTCAAAAATCGGGTACATCACAGTGGCGACTCCGCTGGGGAATAAACGAGTTTTATCTTTTCAAAAAAAAAAAATAAAAATTTTTGAGGGTCAAGCTTCCGTCCCGACATTTGAAACCATTTGTTTTGTGTGTGTGTGTGTTGATTTTTCACATTTCGTGTTGTATTGGCCGCCTCGAAAAAGTCAAAATTTTGACTGTTGGACCCATTGCCTTGAACTGTTTGAATTTTGAATTATGTGCTTATGTGTTCATTTCCTTTCAAAAAAAAGTTTTCAAAAAAAAAAAAAGAATTTCAAAAAAAAAAGAATTTCAAAAAAAAAATCTTTCAAAAAAAAAAAAAGGATTTTTCAAAAAAAGAGAAAACTTTCAAAAAAAAATATTATGCATCATACTTTTTAAGACACATGGAAAATTTCTATTTTACTCAGAAAAGGAAGATAGACTGCCTGCACACTACGCGCACTCGGTCTTACACTGCACACTACGTCCCTAACCCGGGGAAATCCCTGTAGCAGCCCGTTTGGTCTTATTACGCCTCTCGGTGCAAGCACGGGACTACCCAAACATCCCATGGAGCCTCGTGTCGACCATGCACTTGTCTGTGATACACTTTGTCCGAGACCCGGTTGGTTTTTAGTCTGGTCTGTGTCATGCCCTGTCTGTGTATAGAACTTTCCTTTCAAGCCTTAGTCGGCTTACCAAGTCAATATCTTTCGGGACCCTAATCAGTCGAAGTCCTGCCGGTTTTCCGTCACAAGCTTTGAACAGATATTGACTGGCGCCTTGACTTTGACTCTGAATGGCACAAATTATACACTGACTCCCAGCATGACACTGAGTCATCAAGAATTAACGATTATTCCATGCCTAATTACGGCTTAACTGACAGCAGGTCAAGATCAATTGTGGACATTTATCAGTCCAAACCATGCCGACTTTTCGTCGAGCTCTCGGACATTATCTTGACTTTGACGTCAGCTTTGTCCGTAATTTACATCGAATGCTCGTTAAGACTCGATTACCCACCAGACTTTTAGGATCGTTTTTCTTTTCGGTCGGTGGGACCCGCTTGCCCTATAGGACCCTCGCCCGGGGCTGTCCACCCTGGGAAGTCGAAATACAGGTGGAATACGAGGGGGCTTATAGATGTAGTGACGGGGCCCACTGATCCAGGATCCAAAGTAGTTTGCGAAAAAGAAGAGCAATCATTTCCAACCGATTAGGCATAATAAAGCATGTTTTAAGTAAACAAGAACAACTAACTGCTTGTTGCATGAGCCCAAAGCCCAAACACCTACCTTCATTCCCAAACGTCTGAACCCTCGTGTCTTTCCCCCCGCAGCTCCTCACAAAGCATGGTTTCGGGCGCCGGGTCACCGTTTGATCTGTTGGGAAGAGTCAAGCGCATCGTCAGCTTCACCGTTTGTTTCGACTCCGGGTTTCAGAATGTCTGCATCAGCTGGTAACGAGGGGGATAACACCACTCCGCCTCCTGGGACTCCTCAAACAGAACAGCAATGGAATCAGTTAGCCGAACAGATGAGACTGCGACAAAAAGCACAGATGAATAGCCTTATGGAGGCTATTAAGAGCCATGGTTTGGCCGCCAGCCTCAATCCCGATGGCACCTTCACCGTGGAAGAAGAGGAGGACCCCAATCCCAATCTTGGTCGCCCCGACTACTCCAGGATGCCACCACCAACCTCCTATGGTACTACCACCAGAACCCATGCCTCTCGGTCTCTGGGTCAGTCAGCCCTCCAACCACAGACCACTGGATCCATGCAGCCTGACGGGACAAATCAGTTCGCAGTTCCTCAGTGGGGGCAAAATCAGTACGAAATGTCTTCTCACAGTTGGGGCTACCTCGGAATGCCACAGCTAATCGGGATCCCGCCTCAGTTTGGAACCGATCAATCCGGGCCTTCGCAGCAACAGTTCAAAGTGCCACAGCAACAGTTTGGAATGCCACCACAGTCCGGTCCGGGGCAACAGTCAGGAGCCCCTCCTCAGAATGATGCTAGCTCAACTGCTCCTAACACAGCTTTCACAAATCCATTTCTCACTCAGGGTTCGATGGGTTACCAAACCTCCATCCCAGTTTCATCAGAATCACCAGGACCGCAGTACCCCCTGGTTACACACCCTCGCCACAGGCAGCCATGCAAATCAACAACCAGGGACAGTAGCCCGCACTTAAGCCTACTTATGGGCCTCACTCCGGAAATCCAAGCTACCCAGCTACATCAGGACTGCCTTCACCCTCTTTGCCAGTTGAAAATCAACAGCAAGTTGCAAGGTTCTATCCCTTTGCCCAGGCTCCTACTCACGCCTCTCCGGGTAATTTGGGCCAAGGACAGGTTTTCACCTACGTGCCCGGAACAGCCGTTCCCTCCACCAGTCTGCCGCCAGTGGTAGCTCCTCTCTCTAGCTCAGTCGCTGGTTTGAATGCCACGGTTCCACCACAAGACCCTCATCTAGCCTGGTTCATGGAACAGCACAAGGAAATGAAAGCGCAGATTGCTGAATTGACCGCTAAGAAGTCTGCCTTCCGGCCTACGGACCCGGACTCCATTGTTCCCCTGCCTCACAAGTTTGTGATGCCTAATCTAGACCTGTTTGATGGGATTGCATGCCCAAAAACTCACCTGAATACATAAACTTTGGCAATGAAAGCTATGGGATGCACAAACCAGCAGTTGGCCGACTACTTCCGTCTCTCTTTGAAGTCAGGGGCTTTGAAATGGTTCTTTCGATTGAAGCCCGAAGCTAGGGCTACTTGGGAACAGATTACCGGTGCCTTCACAGAAAAGTATAAGGCTAATTTGGAGTGGGAAACAAATAGAGTTGACCTGCAGACAACAGTTCAGCGTCCCGACGAGAACATCGGGGATTTTTATAAGAGGTGGAACTTGAAGCTCAGTGAAATGGCCATTCCTCCCTCTGACGAGGAGCAGTTAGACATCTTCCAGTCATGCTTGAAGCCGCATTTGAGAACTTCCCTTAGCCACTTCCCCTACTCGGACTTACGAGCAATGGTCAATTCTGGGGCTAAATTTGAGAGGGCTTATAATCAACAGCAAGTTGTTGCACCTACTTACGAATCTGAGTGTTTCCTCCAACACTGCTCCTGCCCAGCCCAAAGGTAAAGAAGTAATTAGCTATGCGGGACAGGACTGTAACAATGCCACTTCCTTTGTTCCCAAGAAACCTGATGCATCCAGATCCCGGCTCCAAGGCTTGGAGAACCTTGGGATGACTTTGAGTGATATCTTCAGAGGTTTGGTAAAAGAAGGTTTGCTCCGGCCTTTAGAAAATTATCAGCCCAGAAACCCCAATGCTCCTTTGGATACCTCCAAGCATTGTGCCTTTCATCAGTACCATGGGCACCTGACAGATGATTGCGTCCCCTTAAAAAAGGCAATCCAAGGGTTGATTGAGCAAGGGAGGTTAGAGGTGCCTGAAGGGCCCAATACTATCAGTAACCCATTCCCTAGAAACAACAACCCGAATGTCAACATGGTCAAGTTTGGTGATTCAAGGCTTGTGGACATAATGGAATTTGACTCGCCCCTTTGTGAGGTCGGTGAACCAGCCATCGCAGACGATGAAAATGGTTGGATTAAGGAAGAGATTGCTAAAGAAATCCTGATGGAAAGATCTGCAATAGCCCCCATCTCCAGCGTCGAAGAGTAGATGCATGGTCCAACAGCAAAGAGCGGCTAGACTAGGGGCTACCTATCTTTAAAATTAGTCTTTTAGTCAACCTTCGTAGGTTCTAGTACTTCTCTTTCACCTAAGTCCTTCCTGGACATTTGTCGTTGTAGTCCATTTTGGACATAGTAGTTAAATGTCTAACTTTTATTTAAGTCTTTTTTCTTTTCTTGCTAGACTAGAGACATCACTTGCACACTCACGTTACATTTAATTGAAATGGTTTTATCCTAGATGATCACTTGTGCTGCTCAATTACTAATTCTTTGAAATAATTAATATTTAAATTAATTGGAGTGAGAAAATCAATTGATATCCTTCTCAAATTGGGGCTTACCCACTCCCCATCTTGCATCTCATATGCTCACATCCCTTTCATCATCCTCATCATCTCGTTGCTCGATGAATTTGCATGGATCTTTTCTCATTTAAAGCTTAAGCAAGCAATGAAGACTTAATCTCGTTTAGGTCATCCGGTAGGGATTGTGGTTGAAGCCTTTCACCCATAGGAAAGCCATTACCTCACCCTCACTAAACACTACCCTTTCATTTCAAGATCGGCATGTTTTGAAACCCTGTTTAGCCATCACATTCGCTCCTTACTGAGAGAAGTCCAAGCAAGGCCAAGAAGTTAGCTTCGAGAGTCGGTGATGCGCAAAATATCTCAAGCCATGAAGGAAGGACAAAGATAATCCTCAACTCCTCAGGAGGCCTTCCAAAAAAAAAAAAGGATTTTAAATCCTCACAATTCAGCAAGAATCCTCAACGTCTCAGGAGGCTTTTTAAAAGAAGGACTGTCGATCCTCACAATTCAGCAAAAGTCCCCGACTCCTCAAGAAGCTCTCCAAAAAGGGAGCCCGAATCCTCGCAAGTTCGCAAAAGTTCTTGACGGCTTGGACTTCCTCTCGCCATTACCTTAAATCAATCCCAAGCCATCCTCTCGCTTTTAGAGGATATTCCCATTACTCTCGCCTTTGGCCAAAGTCAAAATCTGACCTATCATTCTTAGAGGCAATCAATCTTCATTGCCGTAGATTTCCCAAACACATCCCTGCAAGTCAACCTCTCATCTTTAGAGGTTCAGGCAGTAAAAGGCCCAGCCGCCCTCTCATCTTAAGAGGTCATAATTTCCCAAATCACCCGATGGCCGGTCGAAGCCCGGAAACCCAACTGCAATTCCTATCGGATAGCAATTTCATTGTAATATCTTTAAGATCTAAATCAAATTAATGCTTCATTGCTTGCTTAAATTGGAATCTAATCCATCTTGGTTCAAAATCATCAATCAAAGATTGTGCAAATTCAAATCTGATTCATTCGGCATTTCATGTGAGCATAATTCATTTCTACTCCACAAACACTTGCCATGGATGTCCCACTGGGGCTTTGCATCCGTGTCTTTTATGAACACTCTAAGGGGATATGTTATTCGAATCTCCAATCCTCAAAATCCTCAAAGGACCTCAAAATCTTGAATTTTCACATTCATTCTCTCTTCATTCGGGATAAACCCGAACTACGGCGACCTGAGCTCTTCATAATGGAGGGAACGTAGGCAACCATAATTGGTCCGGTCGAAATCACAAACAAATCTCGAAAAAAAAAAGAATCCGGTCTCATCAAGGATCGTCCCTATAAACTTTCCGAGCTTGATTCTCGATATCAGTTGGCTTTCTCCTTGTGATTAATCAAAATATTTGTTCATATCAGATTTAGAGATTGAATAACCCGAACATTAACAAAGGGTTTTAAGCAGCTTTGTGATCATTACAGATAAGACAAGTTTTCAAGTGTCTCGACAAGTCTTCTCTTTCTACATTATAGGAAGATAGAGCCAAACACTATTTTTCTGTCAGCAGGGGCTTCCATACACTCTTCCACACCTTGTGATACTCTCTCAAAAGAGTCAAACCAAAAGCGAGAGTTTCATACACAAATTCGGGAGACATTCCCACCTTTCAAAAGTTATGCCCCTGCACGTAAACATTTCTGAGTCTTGTCCAGTGACTGGTTGACTAAGGTCTGAAAAGATGGGTGCCTCCTCTGTAAGACTACTCTGAATTTCTTCACGCTGGGGCTTTGCAAAGAGGTTCTCCCAGGTTCTCCTGTATCAGCTCTTCAGGCTGGGGCTTCTATAGTCACCTTTGGGTCCACATTGGGTTCTTCACTACGAGACAGATTCGATCTTTGTCAGATTATTTTCAGGATTGCTTTGCATTACCAATCAGATTGGGACTCTGCTAATGACAACAAGGTTATAAGATTGGGGCTTTGCCAAGTCGTTTCTTCAAAATCTGGACTTTGCCTACTCAGTTCTTCAAATCGAGGCTTTGCCAAAGAAGGGATCCTCACTTTAATAGGACCCGGGGGCTTTGTCAAGCTGGTCCTTTGAACCTGAATTTTATCAAGTCACAAGAAAGGTCTAGTCACATCAACAACTAGATTTTCAGCTTCAGAACTTGGTACATAGCAGCTTCCCATGGCATCGGAATTTATGATCTGGGTTTCTCCCGGCATTAGCAATTTCATCAAGTCATTCTCCGAACAAAGTTTTGGCCAAGTCATAGCTGTTGCAAATGAAAGAAGCTTCACTCATATCAACGTACTCTAGAGCCTGTCGGCATCAGCTTCAAATGACCAAGATTGAGAGGGAAAATTTCAGCCAAGACCCGGGATCCGAATCCAATCTCATCAAAATTGAGGTTCATGTGATACTGTCAACAAAACCTCATTAACAACTGCTGTTTAAATCTCGATCGAGGGCTCTCACCCCCCCCACTTGCTCAAAATCTGTTCCAAATAGTTTTCTGACACATACATCCCAATACATCCCCTCTCATCACCATGCATCCCCACAAAAAAAAACCTCCCAAGGGCTCATGTAGCATGCACAAAACTTGAATCAATAGGAACAATCCTAAGTAATTGAAGATCACAAATCATAATTTCCCTGCCAAAGGCTTAGGCTAAGTGCATCCCCAAAAGCAAGTAAATGCATCATCTCGCGAACATATGCAATGATACTTTCATGCATCTGTCATCATGAATGTCATATATGCATCTTCCTCTCTACTAACAAATGCAGCGAATCGCCAACAAAGACCGCCCCGCGAATGGCAACCCAACAACTCTTCATCACCATCAGCCGTAGCCTCAGTCCTTCCGGCAGCTACAGGTAAGCACAACTCAGGTATGAAAGCATATCTTGGCCAATTACTTTCTAAAAGAGCATTATCATCAAACGTCGGGCGACTTCCCTAAAATAGTCAATCTCTCGGGCGACTTCCCTAAAATAGTCAAACCTCGGGCGACTTCCCTAAAATAGTCAATCTTCGGGCGACTTCCCTAAAATAATCAATCTTCGGGCGACTTCCCTAAAATAGTCAATCTCTCGGGCGACTTCCCTAAAATAGTCAATCTCTCGGGCGACTTCTCTAAAATAGTCAATCTCTCGGGCGACTTCCCTAAAATAGTCAATCTCTCGGGCGACTTCCCTAAAATAGTCAATCCTCGGGTGACTTCCCTAAAATAGTCAATCTCTCAGGCGACTTCCCTAAAATAGTCAATCTCTCGGGTGACTTCCCTAAAATAGTCAATCTCTCGGGCGACATCCCTAAAATAGTCAATCTTCGGGTGACTACCCTAAAATAGTCAATCTCTCGGGTGACTCCCAATAACAGTCAAGCCTCAGGTGACTTCCCTAAAATAGTCAATCTTCGGGTGACTTCCCTAAAATTGTCAATCTCTCGGGTGACTCCCAATAACAGTCAAGCCTCGGGTGACTCCCAATAACAGTCAAGCCTCGGGTGACTCCCAGATAATAGTCAAACCTCGGGTGACTCCCAAATGCAGTCAAACCTGGGGTGACTCCCCTAAGAACAGTCAATCTTGGGTACAAAGCCCGTGGCCTCTCGTTATCGCCACCTCTTTGACGAACTATGTACAGGCTTGTTTCCCATCCGAGATACGTAGGTAGCCTACCATAGGTCCAGCCACTTGACCAAGACGGTCACCCTTTTCCCCGATAGTTATCATAAGCTCGATTCTTCCCCAGAAGAACGCCTTCAAATAGTCTCCCTCAGGTACAAAACCTCAACTAGGTTCATACTCCTGAACTAAGTCTCAACTCAGGTTCATACTCCTGAACCAAATCTCAACGTAGGTTCATACTCCTGAACCATACCTCACTTAGGTTCATACTCCTGAACTAAGTCTCCACTTAGGTTCATACTCCCGAACTGAGTCTCAACTCAGGTTCATACTCCTGAACCATACCTCAAACTTAGGTTCATACTCCTGGACCAAATCTCAACTTAGGTTCATACTCCTGAACTAAGTCTCAACTCAGGTTCATACTCCTGAACCAAATCTCCACGTAGTTTCATACTCCTGAACCATACCTCAAACTTAGGTTCATACTCCTGAACTAAGTCTCCATTTAGGTTCATACTTCTGGACCAAAATCTCAACTTAAGTTCATACTCCTGAGCTAAGTCTCCACTCAGGTTCATACTCCTGAACCAAAACCTCAAACTTAGGTTCATACTCCTGAACTAAGTCTCCATTTAGGTTCATACTCCTGGACCAAATCTCAACTTTGGTTCATACTCCTGAACTAAGTCTCCATTTAGTAACCCTCAACTTAGGTTCATACTCCTGAACTAAGTCTCCATTTAGTAACCCTCAACATAGGTTCATACTCCTGAACTAAGTCTCCATTCAGGTTCATACTCCTGAACCTAACCTCACAACTTAGGTTCATACTCCTGAACTAAGTCTCCATTTAGGTTCATACTCCTGAACCAAACCTCAACGTAAGCCCGTCTTCTCTAGCAAAAGTCAACAGAATCCCGTTTCTTTCCTCCAATTTCATCAACGGCAGTAAAACGTAAGTCCGATTTCTCTGAGAAAGATAACGGAATCCCATTTCTTTCATCAATATCATCAACGGCAGTAAAACGTAAGTCCGATTTCTCCAACAAAGGCTAACAAAATCCCCAGCAAAGTTAACGGAATCCCGTTTCTTTCCTCATTATCATCCGTGGCCGTCAAACGTAAGCTCATCTTCCCCACAAAAGCCAAAGGAATCCCTCGATTCCACCCCCTGCAGCTTTTCGAACTACGTAAAGGCTTGCTTCCCCAATCGGGATACGTAGGTAGCCTACCATAGGTCCAGCCACTCGATCAGCACGGTCATCCTTTCCTTCGGCAGCAGACGTAAGACCGATCCCTTCAAATGAAGTCCACCAAAGGACCATCTATCCCAAACCATCAAGAGAAATCATTTCAAATCAAGGTTCGAGGCACCTAGAACGCCATCATCTTCAAGGCTCGAGGCACCTAAAACGCCATCATCTTCAAGGTCCGAGGCACCTAAAATGCCATCATCAAGGTTCGAGGCATCTAAAACTCCATCATTGCCAGGTTGACACCTCAAAATAGTCACTTTAGGGTCAACATCGAAAGACCCGAACTACGACCGGCTTGATTCCTCTTAAGGATACGTAGGTAGCCTACCTCTAGGTCCAGCCACTCGATCACTTTGGTCACCCCTTTCCATCCTGTCAAATATGGAGCCTTACTCTTATCGACGACCCCGCTTCCTTCGAAAGCGCCGACGCCGAGGGGCTACTATAAGTGCTCCAATTTGAGTTGTTAGCATTTTCGTTAGAAAATTAACGAAAGTCCTAACATTCCTAACATTCCTAACATTCCTAACTTTTCTAACAAAGCAAGGGTAAAGTAGGGATTGCTATTTAAGGTTAAACCAAGAAAAGAATCTTAAAAAAGAAAAGAAATGGTAAAAACCCGAATTGGCAAGCTGTTAAACAAAAACTGTTTGAATTTTTGAATAATATTCCTCTTGTCCAAAGCCTGGAGCAGCATTTAATGCACCAGGCACGTTTACAGAACCCTCCGCGCGGATACTAATGTAAGTCTACAGTGGCCTATAAATTGAACCCTCCTCTCTCAGTTTACACAACACAATTTGCTCACAGAAGCTGTACTCTGGCAAAAAATAGAGAGAAAACAGTGAGAATCCTTAGATTGCCACCATTTTCTCTTGAATCTTTCCCAATCTCACTCCAAACACTCTCAAATCACTCTCAAACATACTCAAGCTCAAGCTTAAATCAACACTAAATAGGAGGAATAGAGAGAAAACATAGAGGATTTAAGTGTTATCTACTTGTTTTCTCTTTGACCAACTCTATCATCAAACACTCTCTAAACACATTCAAGTCTTGATACTCCTCAAGCCAAGCTCCAAACCAAGGAAGATAGGGTTAAACCATCATTGGTAAACCCTCCTTCTTGAAACCCTAAAACTCTCTTTTAAATTGCTTGTTCATCTTGTTCAATTTACATCTTTGCAAAATCCCCCTTCCCCACTTGCAAAGGACATGTTTTAAACCCCATAAATTCCCCAAGGATGACTTGATATGATAACATCTTGACACAAGGTAGTGGAATCAAGTCTAGGGATGAAAATGGGGTCAACATAGATGCAAATCCCCCAAAAGTCACATTTTCCTTCAAGAACATCTTGCTGTCCAGTAGCATTGTTCTAAGACCTCTGTCCATGGTCTAATTTTTTGGACACAGAAGAACTTGGAATTTGGTGTTGACTACAAAATACTTTTTGTATCCAACATCCAGATCTTTCCAGACATATTTTTACGTTATTTTTTTCGTGAGTATAACTCCCTTTTTCAAATTATCTTTTAAAGGTCAGTTCATCAGTCTCTGAAAATCCAGATTTCATATCTGAGATTTCCAGAAGGTTTTGGCCTACCAAATCATCTCCAAATGGAAAATTTCTTTTTCATAAACCTTATTTAAGGTGTTTTGAACAACTTTCATTCTCAAACTTTCCCCAGATTCTGAGATTTTAAAGTCCTTAAACCCATTTTAAAATCAAGTGTCCACTGCCTTTTTCATTCGGGCAGAATTGATTTTCAACTTCAAGAAATCTTTTGAGTACCAAAACTCAACCCTAAAATCATACCAAAAATCATGGGACTTGTTTAATGTCTTAAAAATAGTTCCCAATTTTTGGTTTTCTCAGTTTTGATTTATTTTGGCCAAAGTAACACACACACACACACACACAAATGGTTTTAAAGCTTGGAAGACTCGTTTTACGAGGCATTCTGGGTGAACACTAACGTTCTTCCCGGCGTGTAACGTGACCTCCGAACCCAAATCTCTCATCTCGGGTATTTTTCAAAGTTTTGGCCCTTAAAACAAAAATGGCGTGGCGACTCCGTTTGATTTCAAAAATCTGGTACATCACAGGGAGGTGCGAGAACATCTGGGGAGAGATAGCCCGGCGGAGTTTGCTCTGTACCCTTGGGCTCGGTATGAGGCTGATGAGTTTGAGGGTGCTCCCGCGGTGACGGCGCGGAGGAAGATGCTGCGGGGCCTGACCTGCGACGTCATGTACTTGGGAGAGAGGGTCTTCTGGCAGCATGGCCCGAGTATGCTTCCCTTGGCTCCGAGGGACCCGCCTTTTGGGATGATGGATTCCCGTGATATGGATGTGCTGGAGTTTGAGAGGTATCTGAGCGGCGTGAGTGCCGATGAGTTTGTTTTGTTTTGAGAGGACTATGGGTCCTTCGTGAGGAGGAAGTTGAGGACGCTACAGGTGTTGGCGAGGGAGAGGGAGGCTGGTCTGCCAGGTCCCCCAGAGATTTCGGTGCTTGGGCCGGATTTTACATATATACGGGGCGACTCGTCGAGGCGTAGGGTGTCGGTACCCGTGCCTGAGCTGGCTCCTGCTGCTTATCGGGTTGACCCGGATGCGCCAGTGAGTGTGCTTACTCTTTTCCATTTTGGCATCTTTTCTGTATTTTTTTTGTTGAGTATGCCTGTATCTCTTTAGCTGAGCGTTTCTTTGGCTGTTTGCTTGTGCAGGTCCCGGGGAGAGCCTTCGACATGCTGACCCGCGGTTATGTGGCGATGAGGTCCTTTGCGAAGAAGATGGCGGGGAAGCTGTCTTGCCGGTCTTCTCGGCGTGTGCTGGCATACGAGCCGATGCCTTCGAGGCATTCTGTGGATGTTCCCCCATAGAGAGCCGAGCCAGAGCCACAGCAGGAGAGACCTTCGCGGGGGCGGCATAGCATGGATGCCGGGACGTCTTCGGGAGTCCAGAGGCCGCCGGTCTTTCACCAGTTCTGGCCTTCGCAGGAGGCACCGGGAGAGAGTTCATCAGAGCCTGCCTACTTCGATCCTTTTGTCGGGTTTGATCCTTCCGAGTATCTTGAGTACCTACCCCAGGAGGGGGTTCAGTATTCTGACGACGAGGACATGGCTGGCGGGTTTACCGGGGTGCCCGACTTCTCGCTTGAGGATGTTGGTGATGATGAGGATGCTGAAGAGTCGGATTAGGGCTCATTTGCTTTCCCTCTTTCCATATCTTCTCTTTTTTTTTGTTTAGAAACAGACATTATATGTACCTATAATAAAACATTCGCATTTGCATCGCAAAAGTATTTTATTCTAAGATGTAATGTCGTCTTTTGTGATTCTCGGGAGTTGTCCTAGGAATTGTTGCTATTTTATTATTTGTGCATGCCACGTGATCTGGGAGTGCGTTTGTGGGTAGTGTATACTTGTCGGAAATGGCTTTGGCCAGAGTTTGGGCAGTTTGGAGCAAGGTCCTGCTGGGAACAGTGGTTGTTGTACTGTTTGCTGGGAAAGTGGGGCCAAGATGCAATAAGGTCCGTACGGACAAACCTAGGTTGCGAAGAGGTCCGTACGGACCATCTTTGCTTTTGGGGAGGAAATAAATGTTCTCCGGATGTCTGGACTTTCCCCATTCCCCATTTGCAGACATTTTCGAGCTTTCTTCCCCATTTTCTCTAGGAACCTCCATTTTTGCCATGGATTCTTCGTATGTCCCAAGAATTTTGCCAAGGCTTTCGCAGGAGCGGCAAGCACACTTCCTTGAGCAGCTGAAAACGTGGATGCGGCGCCGTATGAGGCATCAGAGACGGGCTTTCGAGGTACGGTTTTCGACTTTGCTCGGTTTGGTCTTTTAAGGAGTTGGTTCCTGATTGGGATTTGTTGCGGGCTGTCGCGAAGTTCTGGGACGTTAGGAGGCACGTGTATTACTTCTCCTACAATGAGGTAGTGCCCACCTTTGAGGATTTTCGGGCTTTAATTGGAGGACCGGAGGTGGAGGCCATCTCGCTTCCTTTGATTGGTGGTGCTGCTGTGAGCGTGAAGCTTGCAGGCTTTCTTCGGACTTCACTGGGAGAAGTGCAGGGCATGATCCTTGATTCGGGTCATATTTACATTTCTGTGCTGCCGGAGCGGTTCATGATTGATGATGAGAGTGATGTCTCGTGGGATGTGTTTGCCTTGTGCGTGATAGCAACGCTTTTCATGGTCAGCTCTCTTGGGGTTTGCGATGGCGCTTTGCTAGATGTGGTTGGGCACTGTAGAGCTGGAGAGGATATTGTCCCGTTGGTGCTGGGGGAGACTCTTCATGGTATTGATCGTCTGGCGACTGGGGATCGTTTCATGAGAGGGGGAAGCCCCGCTTTGCTCACCTTGTGGCTGCGAGAGAGACTTCAGGCCATGCCCGAGGCTCCGACGTCGTTTAGCCCGTGGTCATTTGCTCAGCGACCTCTTGTGTTGGATATGGATCAGTCCGCTTGGGAGAGATGGATGGCACGGCTTGGTACGTATAAGATCCGTTGGTGGGTTCCGCACTGGGGGATTGAGACTAGGAGGGCCTTACAAGAAGGGTCCTATGTTGTCAGAGTTCCAGGTTTGTCTTGGTCCTCCTTCTATATTCCGTCGCTTGTTTCCCGGCAGTTTGGGATGAAGCAGGAGCCTTTGTTGGGCTAGGATGACCTTGCTACGACGGAGGTAGCTCCTCTTTGTATGGCAGCTCCAGGTGCTCTTCTGTATTTCTTGATGGTATGGAAGTATTCTGCTTTCGCTCCTGTGGTGCTCCTTAGACGTCGGGAGAGTGTCGTATTGACGACCCAGTACCTGGCCTGGTATGAGCAGCGTGTTGGGCAGTCCCAAGTGGCTTTGGGGAGCAGGCGTGGAGCGATTCTGGGACCCGGTTGCCATAGTAGCTATTGTCTTAGGAGCGCCGAAGCCTGGTCTGACCCTCTGGATGTGACAGGAGACACTTTGTTTGACTACGAGACTAGAGTTGATCGACTGGAGGGGAGAGGTCTCCTTTTGCAGACTCGCAGGGAGGAGATCCGAGCCGAAGCACGGGCGAATGAAGCCCTGAGAGCTACTGGATTGTTTGACTCTACGGGGAGGACCCCTAATCTCGGACTGAGAGACGCAGAGTTGGTTTGTGTGGAGCGAAAGAAGACTCGCCGGGGATGAGGGAAGAAAGGGAAGAAAGGGAAGAATGGCGAGGGGACAAGCGCAGATGGCGCGGAATGAACTCCTAGGTATCCATTCATTGCATTGCAAACACATTATTTGTTAAATGTATTAAGTTTTCTTTTAGCATGTTGTGAACTTGAGAGTAGACCGTGCTTGAACTCATCAAGAAATGTTGTAATCGTTAGTGATTTGTGATTTACTTTTAAAGCTTTGTCGAGACGCAAGATCTCTTGTTCGCTTTTCGTTTCTTTGTGCACCTTGGCGACGTCCAGCTTTGGACCTTTCTGTTGCATTTGCGAACTGAAGCGGCCTGGGCCCTGACGGTAATCCCCTTTTCTTGGGCTTTGTGTTGGCTGAGAGGTTGAACTATCCCCTGACAAGTCGTTTTGACGGTCTCTTCCGTGGCTTCCTTGCCTTTTGTTGGCGTCGGGCTCTTGACCTCTTTTTTTTGTAGCTTCTATTTGAGCTTCTTTTATTTTTTTTTGTGAGCCCTTGCTCAAGCTCTTTTTTTTTTTTTTTTTTTTTTTTTTTGTGTGAGCCCTTGCTCGAGCTCTTTTTCTTTTTTTTTTGAAGCGCGTGAGGGCGAAGACAAGCCCCTGGCTTGGAAGCAGACATGGGTCAGTCGTTTTGATGCTGAGTGACCCTCGGATGTCCTTTGATGTTGCCGCCGTTGCTTGACTTGGTCAAGGTGATGATGGGGGCATGCTCTTGGAAAGTGTGTAGTTTGATGAAGGTCTTGATTGACATTCAAACTTTTGACTTTTTTGTGTATTTTTAGACCGGACCAATTAAGGTTGCCTACGTTCTCCCGGACTAGAGGTCTCAGGTCTGCGTAGTTTGACACTACATGGAGTGCCAAGAGATGCACAGTTGTTCTTCTTTAGGCGAAGTATCTGCGAAGTTTGCTTCCGTTGACTGGATTCATGAAGGGATTGCCTTCTAGGTCTGTCAGCTTCATGGCACCTCCGGAGAAGATCTTTTGAACCACGAAAGGGCCGATCCATGTTGGTTCCCATTTTCCCAGTGGGTTGGTTCGATTGGGAGGCATTTCTTTGAGTACCAGATCGCCTACCCTGATGTCTCGAGACTTGACTTTCTTGTCGAAAGCTCTAGCCATCCTGCTTTGATAGGCTCGGACGTGTTCCATGGCCTTTAGTCGTCGCTCGTCTAGCAGAGCCAATTTGTCATGTCGGCTTCGGAGCCATTCGACTTCGTTGACGTCATTTTCCAGCAGCACTCGGAGTGAGGGAATTTCCAACTCGATGGGAAGGACTGCTTCCATCCCGTATGTCAGGGCGAATGGGGTTTCTCTCGTGGCTGTTCTGACTGATGTTCGGTAGCCCCAAAGTGCAAGGTGCAGCTTCTTGGGCCAATCTCGTCCTCGGGTGGTCATTTTTCGGATGATCCGTTCGATAGTTTTGTTTGCTGCTTCTACGGCGCCATTTGTTTGTGGCCGGTAGGGAGAAGACTTGTGGCGTGTGATCTTGAATTCGGCCAGCAGTATGTCGCATTCCCCTTCGAAGTGTGAGCCGTTGTCTGATATGACCTCGTTCGGGATGCCGTATCGGCAGATGATGTTTTCCTTGAGGAAATGCGCGACCTTCTTGGAGGTGAGTATCTTGTAGGATTTGGCTTCGACCCATTTGGTGATGTAGTCAATGGCTACTAAGATGAACTCGTGACCGTTGCTGCCTGGCGGAGCAATTTTCCCGATGACGTCAATTCCCCATGTGTCGAAGGGCCAGGGTGTAGTCATGCAGTAGAGATCGTGGGGAGGTAGATGATTGAGGTTGGAGAACCGTTGACACTTGTCGCAGCTTCGGACAAAGTGGATGCAGTCTGCCTCCATGGAGTACCAGTAGTAGCCCATCCTGAGAATGATTTGCATCAGGGCTCTGGCGTTCATGTCGGGACCGCAAGCCCCGTTGTGGACTTCATTCATGAACTTGCTTGCTTCTTCCTGGCTGATGCAGCGTAGGAGTGGTCCTTGGTAGCGTTTCTTGTATAGCATGTCTCCAAGGATGACAAAGTGAGAGGCGAGGCATTTTAGGGCCATGATGCTCTTGGTTTTGATCCCTTCCCTATGTTTGCCTTCCTCGTTCATGAAGGCGGTTTCCCCGTTCTTGAGGTATTGGAAGATCTGGTTGTGCTGGAAATCGCTTTGGACTTGCGTCTCTTTAGCTTTTCAGTAAATTTCGCAAATCGTTGTGATTAAAACCTCCTCGGCATCTTGGGCCCGGTTTTTCTCTCGTTTGACAACATGCTTTAGATGTTTGCTTGATGCATTTATTCAATTAATGTGTTTGCTTCTTTGTTTAGATGATTTGTTATTAACTGTTTCGATTAGCTAACTCATCATTCGTTAAAGATGCAATGAAAGGATTTTTTTTTTAGAAAGGTCGGACCTTTTATTGAAAGCGTGAAGACTGTACATTGTTGATCAAGGACTCACAATCATTGGGCGTAAAGCCGTTAAAAGACTCAAAAGATGTGAATTCACAGACAACAAGACTCGAAGCTAGACTATAGGCGACGAGGGATTGGACCAGGCTTCATTATGTTGGTGTAATGCCCTAGGCTTTAGTTATGTTTAACTGAAAACCGTTATGTATCATCTTTATCGTTTAAGTTTATTATTTGATTATTATATAGTTTGCATATTTATTGTAATAATCTTCGTCCCTAATTATTAAGAGAATAATTAGTATAATTGTCAATGGATAATCATATGATGATTATATGCATAGAGATCCACATTGAAATTATGGGTACTTGTTAGAGAACAAGTGATTGGACTTGACCCGTATGAGATTTATGTCATGGTCAAATGTCATAATTAAATCTAATATAGTCACTTCATTTAGTCCCTAGACCTGAGATTATCATGACCTTACATATGATGAAAGTTATGTTTGATTTTAGTCAAACGATATCTTAACACGATATCTATAAAGGCTATCTTTGGCATGATCGGATTCATGATGGGAAGGATGATAAGTCAAGATGGAATTTGTCCCTCGAAAGAGAGATGTTTTGCTTGGGCCCCTCGATGAGTGATAATGATGGAAAGTGTGTGGCCACACCCCAATGCGATTGGATTATCATTATACTCAAGATCGAGAAAGCATTGAACAGATACAAGTTGACGTGGACCATGACTTGTGTTCAATATAACATCGTGAGACAAAGGGAGAAATGGAAGTGTACCATTGGAAACGTGAACTCTTACGTTGTGTTATTTGGGTAGACATAATGGCTTGCTAGAGTCCTCTTATGTCTTATGAGGGTCGATATGATCGGACTCATTGCCAACATAATACAATCCTATTGGGTCACACACAAATAGAATGAATTGGTTGAACCAAAGGAAGAATGATTGAGAGTTTCTGCATATGGCAGACTATACCGCACGACATATCTGGCCATATGGCAGACTATACCGCGCGACATATCTGGCCACCAGACGTGGTTGACAGCCTGGTCTCCTAATTCGATTAGGAAACATATTCATACTAAAGTAGTATAAATATGAGAGGTCTGTTAACCCTAATAGTCTAGCCGAATTTTTCAATAGAAATTCACAATCAAAAGTCCTCTCAATATTCTTCCATAAGTTTTTGGAATCTAGCAATTCCCAACCCGAGAATCGTCCTCGACATTCATATTTGTGTGGATTACCAAAAGAGGGTCTTAATTTGTTCAAAAGAATCAAAGGCCTAGAGTTCAAATCTGAAGATCCAAAGGAGTTGAAGATTCGAAGATTTTAAGATCAAAAGTTTGTGATTACGAATCACATAATTATCCGTTCGATAGCTCAAGACCGGAAATCAATTTAGGTTGGTAAATTCTATCTCATAGGAATTCAATTTAATTGTATAGAACGGATCTTAGGGCTTGCGATTTTGTGTTAATTTGATGCTTAATTTCACTGCGCATGGACCCATAAAACCTAACAGTGGTATCAGAGCCCCGTTCGTATGATTAAGTTTGAAATAACATGCTAGATTTAAGATATAAATTGTTTATATGCTTATTGTATGTTTTTGTATGTGATAGAATTTTGATTGTTTATGTGAAACAATATGAAAATCGTTTTCGAATTATGTTGAATTAAATCTGTAAAAGGGTTGTTTTATATGATTTAATTGCATGTAATCTGATTGATTGAAATCTGGAAATCCTGCGAACTGGCTACCTATGTCGTGCGACATAATAGGCCACATGTGGAAATCTGGTAATCTGGCTAGTTATGTCACGCGACAAATCTAGCCATCTGGCTGATGTTGTCACGCGACATAATAAGCCAAATCTGGGCAGAATCAGTTTGTTTAATTTTTCTGCTATTCTGTGATTGTGCTTACAATCTGAGATGTTTTATGTCTTAATCTGGATGATATAAATTTCTGGAAATAATATTTATAGGGCTATGCTAGATTAATTAATTGTTTAAGATGCATGCTTAATTAATTCAAATGTGTTTTATTAATTGTTGCGATGCATGATTTAATTGTTCTTAAGTGTTAAGAATTTTATTAGATGTTTAGTTGAAACATTGATTCATAGTTTTCTAACATGTTTAGATTTAGACATTGTAAATTTTGGATTTTATGTTTGTTTATGGAAACAAGTCATAATTACGCAAAATTTAAAAGGAAACTGATTATTTATAAAAGGTAGTGATTATGTTGCCAAATCAGAGCTGATTTCTAATTGTGCATGACTAGGAGAGTTCTGTCTAAGGAAGAGTTGGTACTTAAGTAGTCCTTGTGGCTCACCTATCTTCCTGGGAACTCACCTAGTGCATGATTATGACTATATTTGCTGATATGCTTATAATCCACTTTAAAGAACCTTCATTTAAACTTTTAAGTTCTTTATGCCAATCCATGATTAAAACACTTGAGACCACTCGGATAGTTTTGGTTGGGCTTGCCATAGCAAGGTGCTTTGATTCTATTCCGTTTGCGAGCAAGATGAGGAAATGGTGGTTCCTATACGTTCAAAGTGGATGAACTTAATTGGGTTATCAAAATGGTTTTGGACCCAAGGCATAAGATGAGATTAAAATATGCTTAGACATATGATGTCTTAAATAAATCTCATAAAAGATCCTAAGAGTCATACATGATATGATTGATGTTTTCTACCTAATTAGTTTAATCTTGAGCGGTGCGCCATAGCGTACTTGAGATTAAATTAAAGATGGATCTTAGTCCTAAGAGTCATATACGATATGATTTATGTTTTTCTACCTAATTAGTTTAATCTTGAGCGGTGCGCCATAGCGTACTTGAGATTAAATTAAAGTTGGATCTTAGCCCATTAAATGCATATTATGCTTATTAGCATTGGAAGGTGTATGATTTAGTGGGAGTATTTGTAAAATACATTATTTGCTCTTAAATGATAAATGTGTTGGTATTGATATGTGTTCATATAATTTGTATATTTTGTTGTAGAAGTAGCATTACATAATGATAATTGCGATTCGTTCTTATGAAGGACAAAGTTCGAAAGGAACAATACATAATATGTATGTTCTTGACGAATCCGTTCCTAGTGAACCCATTGCAAATGTTGCAAAGGGCAAATAAGGAAGCAACATTAGAAACGTATTGATGATTCTGACAATATTGCTTACCTTGTATTTGCCACCATGGTTAAAGGCTCTTATGAAGAACCTTGGGCACATGATAACTATTCTTTTGTTCTAGCATAACGTAAAAGGGAAATGTTCCAAGTGCAAGCTAGGCAAGAGATGTACGTTGTGGTGAAAGCTCTTAATTCATGAGATGAAAGAAGGAGCAATCCGCAAATTGTGTTAATGGTTGACACAAGAAAAGGGTTCATAAAGGAAGGAATAGAAGGTAAAGCAAAAGTTGCTAAACCTAGGACAAATGTTGTCATAGCCGAAGAGGCTAAACCCAAAGTGTCTCAAAAGGATGCATTTTACTATCATTGCAATAAGATTGTCATTGGAAGCAAAGTTACAAGGCTTATTAGGAAGGCCTAAAAAGGTGAAGAAGGGCAATATGATTGCTACTACTTCAAGTATCTATATGATAGATATTTTCCTTTCGACTTCTTGTTCTTGGGTATATGATACCGGATTGGATCCCACATTTGTTTAAATGTGCAAGGAACAAAGAATAGAAAGCTACTCAAAGAAGGTAAATTAAACCTATGCATAAGAATGGAGCAAGGGTTGCTACATTAGCTATAGGGACTTATGAAGTCACATTACCTTGTGAAGTAGTACTTGTTTTGAACAAGTATGACTACGTTCCGGATTTGAGTAGGAGTATTATTTCCATTTCTTAAATGGATGATGAAGGATATAATTTTCTTATTTTCAATAAGAAGTTTTATATTTATTTAATGATATGCCTTATTGTATTGCATATGTCATTGAATGGTCTTCATATCCTTGAAGATGAGAAACAAAATAATGTTGAAGATATCTATAATATAAATGGAAATCTAAACCGAAAATTATGAACAACGCGTTTATATGGCATTGCCGGCTTGGTCAAATAAATAAGAAACATATATCTAAACTCCATTAACATGGACTTTTAGACTCATATGATTCTAAATCATTTGAGGAATGTGAATCTTGTTTATTGGGATTATTGACCAAACCACCCTACACTAAGAGTAGTGGGAGGGATAGTGACTTATTGGTCATTATACATGAGATGTATGTGGACCATTAAGTAGCATTGCTAGGGGAAGACTTCGGTATTTCATCACATTTCACTAAACACTTATCTAGATATGACTAAGTCTATCTGATGAAGTCCAAAGGTGAATCGTTTGAGATGTTTCGAACATTTCAAGATGAAGTACAAAATAAACTTGGCAAAACTATTAAGTACTTCGATTAGATCGAGGTGATGATATTTGAGCCAAGAGTTTGACAATCATCTCAAAACTATGAAATCGTTTCAAAGATGACTCCACCAGAACACCACATTGTATGGTGTATCTGAGAGGAGGAATTGAACCTTGTTAGACATGGTTCATTCGATGATGTGTCAAGTTGACTTTCCTAATTCCTTTTTGAGGATATGCATTAGAAATAATGCGGTTACACTGAATTGAGTCCTTACTAAATCGGTTCCTAAGGCCCCGCATGAGATGTGGCATGGAAGAAAACTTAGTTTGTCTTTCATGAAGATTTGGGGTTGCAAAGCTTATATAAAGAGACTTGTCTCTGATAAGTTAGCACCAAATCTGACAAGGTTATTTTCGGAAATTAATCTTACAACCGCAAAGAGAACAAAACGTTTGTTGCTCTACACGATTTGTTTCTTGAGAAATAGTTTCTCAATAAAGAATCTAGTGGGAGTAAAATTAATCTTGAAGAGAGTTCAAGAACCTGAAAATGACATGGATCCAAGAGTAGAGACGGAACCAAGTTCACAAAGGAGTTGTGGAACCGGTTCAAGATGCACAAGTCCATCGTAGATCGGATAGGTTACGATCCAAACTCAAGAAATATTGATTTCTCATTTCGGAAAATAATAAAGTGGAAGTCATTGAGAATGACAATCCTACTTCCTATCTTGAGGCGATGTCCACTCCTAATTTGGATAAATGGTTAGGAACCATGGAATCCGAATTACAATCCATGTTTGACAATCAAGTTTGGAACTTGATTGGGCTACCTGAAGGTGTAAAAACTAAAGGGTGCAAGTAGGTCTTCAAGACCGACATGGATGCCAAGGTGTATACTTTCATGACTAAAAATTGTAACAAAGGGATTTAGGCAAATTCATAGTATTGACTATGTTGGAACCTTTTTCGCCAGTTACAATGTCGTAGTCTGTTAGAAGTTTCAATTGCCATTATCACATATTGTGACTATGTGATATGACAAATGGATGTCAAACGACTTTCTTTAAATGGAAAGATTATTAAGGATGTGTATAGTACACAACCTGAATAGTTTGTCGATCCAAGAAACTCTAATAAAGTATGCATGTTGCAAAGATCCATGAGATGGGTTGAAGCAAGCTTCAAGGAATTGGAATCTTCGTTTTGGTGAATTGGTAAAAGAGTTTGACTTCATCAAAGAACAAAGATGAACCTTGTGTATGCTTGAAATTCAGTGGGAGCGTGGTATTAATTCTATTGTTTTATTACAATGATATCTTACTCATTGGAAAACAAGTTCTGACACTTAAGACTATCAAGTCTTGGTCAAGAAAAGTTTTTCAATGAAAGATATGGGTGAAGCCGCTTACATCCTTGGCATCAAGATCTATAGAGATGGATCTAGAAGGATAAATTGGTTTGAGTCAAAGTATCCACATTGACAAGATTCTTAGAAGAGTCTAAGAAAAGTGGCTTGTCAATGGGTCATGGTATTTTCTCCTAGCAATAGTCATTGTCTTATGACAAGTGATGAGCAAAAGGGAATGAATGAAGTTCTGTATGCTTCGGCATTTGGATCTGTCATGTATGCCACGATTAGTACTAGACCCGACGTCTCGTATGCTTTGAGCATGACTAGCCGATACCAATCTGATCCTGTTGAGAACCATTGGATGGCAGTCAAGATGATCCTTAAGTACTTAAGAAGAACTAAGGATATGTTCTTGGGATTTGAAAAATTGGAAGTTAATCTTGTTGTAAGAGTTACATAGATGCTAGCTTCCAAACTGATAAAGTTAATCTAAAATCGCAATTAGGATTTATGTTTATGCTCATTAAAGGTGCAATTTTGTTGGAATAATTCCAAGCAAAAATTGTAGCCGTTTCTACGACTAAGGTCAAATTTTAGCAACATATGATGTAGCTAAAAGGAGGCAGTTTGGATCAAAAGTTCGTTTAGTGTTTTGGAAATGTTCCAAGTATCACTAATCGATGAAACTTTTGTTGTGACAATTGTGGTGCCATTTGTGCTTACAATGGAACCAAGATCACAGCAGTGATCCAAACACACACTTGGACGTTCTTCGAGGAATTCATAAAGAATGAGAAGAGGTTAAGATATACAAAGTATCAACCGATGATGACATAAGGGATTCACTTACAAAGACCCTCGCACAGGCAGAAGCATGATGGTCATATTAAGTCCATGAGTATTTGATACATAAATGGAGCTTAGTGCAAGTGGGAGACTGTTGGTGTAATGCCCTAGGCTTTAGTTATGTTTAACTGAAAATCGTTATGTATCATCTTTATCGTTTAAGTTTATTATTTGATTATTATATAGTTTGCATATTTATTGTAATAATCTCCGTCCCTAATTATTAAGAGAATAATTAGTATAATTGTCAATGGATAATCATATGATGATTATATGCATAGAGATGCACATTGAAATTATGGGTACTTGTTAGAGAACAAGTGACTGGACTTGACCCGTATGAGATTTATGTCATGGTCAAACGTCATAATTAAATCTCATATAGTCACTTCATTTAGTCCCTAGACCTGAAATTATCATGACCTTACATATGATGAAAGTTATGTTTGATTTTAGTCAAACGGTATCTTAACACGATATCTATAAAGGCTTTCTTTGGCATGATCGGATTCATGATGGAAGGATGATAAGTCAAGATGGAATTTGTCCCTCGAAAGAGAGATGTTTTGCTTGGGCCCCTCGATGAGTGATAATGATGGAAAGTGTGTGGCCACACCCCAATGCGATTGGATTATCATTATACTCAAGATCGAGAAAGCATTGAACAGATACAAGTTGACGTGGACCATGACTTGTGTTCAATATAACATCATGAGACAAAGGGAGAAATGGAAGTGTACCATTGGAAATGTGAACTCTTACGTTGTGTTATTTGGGTAGACATAATGGCTTGCTAGAGTCCCCTTATGTCTTATGAGGGTCGATATGATCGGACTCATTGCTAACATAATACAATCCTATTGGGTCACACACAAATAGAATGAATTGGTTGAACCAAAGGAAGAATGATTGAGAGTTTCTGCATATGGCAGACTATACCGCACGACATATCTGGCCATATGGCAGACTATACCGCGCGACATATCTGGCCACCAGACGTGGTTGACAGCCTGGTCTCCTAATTCGATTAGGAAACATATTCATACTAAAGTAGTATAAATATGAGAGGTCTGTTAACCCTAATAGTCTAGCCGAATTTTTCAATAGAAATTCACAATCAAAAGTCCTCTCAATATTCTTCCATAAGTTTTTGGAATCTAGCAATTCCCAACCCGAGAATCGTCCTCGACATTCATATTTGTGTGGATTACCAAAAGAGGGTCTTAATTTGTTCAAACGAATCAAAGGCCTAGAGTTCAAATCTGAAGATCCAAAGGAGTTGAAGATTCGAAGATTTGAAGATTAAAAGTTTGTGATTACGAATCACATAATTATCCGTTCGATAGCTCAAGACCGGAAAGCAATTTAGGTTGGTAAATTCTATCTCATAGGAATTCAATTTAATTATATAGAACGGATCTTAGGGCTTGGGTTTTTGTGTTAATTTGATGCTTAATTCCGCTGCGCATGGACCCATAAAACCCAACACATTACTCTTGGCCGGCTGTAGCTCTAGAGGGAGTGATGATGGCTCTGGTGGCCAATTTTCCATTGGCACGAGTCCCGAAAAATAGCTTGCATGTGGTTCGACTTCAAACCAGATTGCGGAGGTTTTTGGTTGCTCCCCTGATGACGTCCCTCCATTAGTGTTGTTACCAGTCCTTGGGGGTCTTTGATGATAGAAGTCGCCGAGGGCTACTTCTAAGAGTGCGAAGCATTCACTGATTCGGAGTTGATTCTTGCTGATGTTGATCATTTTCATAGAATCCGCCTCTTTATCTGGGATCTTTGCTTGGACGACATTTACAATGTCTGATTCGAGGGGGCATGCTATCTCTCCTTCTCTGATTAGGCCTTGGAGGAGGTTGCGCCAATGTTCATCTAGGTCTGACACTGGAATGTTGAATTGAACTATGCTGTGATGGCTGTCCCCGTGAGATCCGAGAGTGTCGGCCAGAGGGTTGTCCTGTACCAGTGGATCGGTGATGAGCTAGTTTGCAAGAGGGTTTTCGGCGAAGTAAGGGTCTACTCCTCGGTCAATCTCCATCTAGGCGTCCATCTCTTGATCCTCTCTTAAGCATTCTTCGCAGTCGCATATGTCAGAGTTGTCGTCTTGACCCATGAGCTCTTCGATTTCCAGCTCGTCGCGGCTTAGAGCGTGGATGTAAGGGTCCACTTCGTAGCGGGACAGGATTGGAGACTCGTCTGGAGAAGAGTATTCGGTCATGTCGGGACCTTCTTCTGGGTCATAGCTTGCTGGCCAAGCGCTTGCCATTGTACTGCTTCCGCGGATCACCTCGATCACTCCATTGGCATTGATAAATTTCACGCATTGGTGAAGAGTAGATGATACTGCTTTCATCTGATGTATCCAAGGTCGCCCCAACAAGGCAGAGAAGATTGGTTTGATTTCCACGACTTGGAACTCTACCGACTCCAATTGTGCATCGAATTGGATCCTTAGATTAATGACTCCTACGATTGGTCGTGCAGTGGAATCGTAGGCTTGGATTACCCGGGGTGAAGGCCTTATCAGGGAGTAGTCGATACGGAGTCGTTTCAGTGTTCTCAAGGCGATGATGTTGACTGCGGAGCCGTTATCAACTAAGACGTTCGGGAGGAAGAACATCTCTATCTTTATGAGTATGAGGAGGGCTTCGTTGTGTCGATTCTCACATATAGGCAAATCATTGTCTGTGAAGGCTAGACCGCTTCCCGTGCTGCCATTTGACTCAGTCTCCTCTGGGGAGCGTTCGATCCATCCATTGGTATGCCTTGGTTGGGGCAAAGATCATAGGGAGACAGTTTCCCTTGGGCGTTCTTGTCTGGATTCCCGGTCACGAGACCTTTTGACTCTGGTTTCACGTTCCCAGACATAGCGAGACAGCATGCTGACGGTTTCAGAAATTGCAGGAGGTCTGCTCTCTCTTGGAGTTTCTTCAAAGGCTATCATGTTTACCCTGTCGTTCCGGGGGAATGGATTTCCGATGGTATTGGGGCCACGAGGGCATTCCAATTTTCCCTCCTCGATTAGTCCCTGGACCACCTGCTTGAGCACGAAGCAATTATCGGTGGTGTGGCCGGGGTAATTGTGGAAGGCGCAGTGCTTGCTCATATCCATGTTGGGCTTGGGAGTCTTTTGTTGGAAATTCTCGAGAGGCTTGAGAAGATTTCGTTTTACCAAAGCTTCAAATACTTGGCCCAGGGGCATTTCCAGGTTGTCAAAATGCTGGAACTGTGGGAAGCGAGGGGGATTGTTATTCCTTGGGGCTGCTTGATCACGGTTTACTTGTGCTCCGTTCTGGATGTAGTGTACCGTTCCGGCTACTTCTTTTCCTTTGTTCGGGGCGGGAGTTGAAGTTGCCAGGTTTGTCCGATAGCGGTAGGATGAAGTAGGGGTTGCTGTTGTCTTCTGAAGGCTCAGAGTCTTCTCAAACTTAGTTCCAGCGTTGACCATGGCACGGAGATCCGGATAGAAGTGATGGCTAATCAAGGTCCTCAGGGATGGCTTGAGGCAAGAGTGGAAGATGTCCATCTGCTCTTCTTTGGAAAGTGGATCCATTATCTCACTAAGCTTCCAATTCCATCTTTTGTAGAATTTGCCAACGGGTTCATCATCCTTTTGCTCGGTGGCTTGCAGATCGTGGCGGTTTGTCTCCCACTCAAGGTTGGCGCGGTACTTCTCTAGGAAGATCTCGCTGATTTGGTCCCACGTGGAGCGGTTTTCTGCCTTTACGTTAAGGAACCACCTTAGCGCTGTGGATTTGAGAGAATGCTGGAAGTGGTCCGCCATCTGTTGAGGGGTTGCTCCTTTAGCTCTCATACCCAAGACATAGGTTTCGATGTGAGTTTTTGGGCATTCCGTCCCGTCAAACTTCTCCATTTCTGGCATCCTGAATTTTGGAGGGAGCGGGACTACTTTGCTTGGATCAGTAGGCAGGAGAGAGTCCTTCCGGGAACTGGCTAGCTTGCCTTGCATGTCCTTCATTTGCTCGATCAGCCAAGCCAGGTGGGGATCGGCAGGTTGAGGCGGGTTACCGTTTTCGGGGATAGAAATCGAAGATGGAGGTGGATTGGCTGATGGGATCGCCATTCGGGAGTATTGGGAAGGTAGTTGAGTGTATACCAACCCATACCCTGGAGTGCTGAAGTTAGGGGCGTGATTGCCAAGTCCGCTAAGGGTTGTGTTTGGGAATTGGGGAAATGTTTCATTAGCCCCAAGTGGCAGACTAGCAGGTGGCAAGCTTGAGATGTCGGGATAGCCGCTCGGGATGCCTGTCCCAGGTAGGCATGGGGACTTCTGATTATGGCTGTGAGGCTCGTATAGAGGAAGAGGATTGAATCCTGGGGGATACCGAGATGCATTGGGATCTGGTGGAGCAGGCACATATGTGTGTTGTTGGTACTGAGCTTGATGTGCAGAGCCGGGAAACTGACTGTGCTGAGGCGGACATGTCGGAGCTGCTTGACTGACGCCTGAGGGGAGCTTTGAGCGAGAGCTGCTTTGCGTTGCTGGGATCTCATAGCTCGGCGGAGGTGGGACCTGCTGATAGCTTTGAGAAACCGAGGGGGCCGGTATGTCTTCGTCTTCTATGAGAACAAAGGTTCCGTCAGGTTGGGGAACTGCAACGGTTCCTCGAAGATGCAGGGTGTCTACGATCCAGGCTTGCTACTCTTCTTGGCGCTTCTTGATAGTTTTGAAGGCTCGCAGCACCTCCTCCATTGTCTGAAGGTTCCTTAGTGGCGGGGTTCCGTTTCCCTCACTGTTATTTGTCGATCCTGTCATGGGGGAGTAGCGAATGGTGCGGACCGTTGAACTGGAAGGGCTATCGGACCTTGTGACCTCGATACTGAAAAGGCGGCTCCTGGGTATTCTCAACCACTCTCGGTTCGCTGGAGGGGGTGACGGGCAAGGTTTAGACACAGGAATGGCTTCTCGGGATAAAAAGGGGAAAGCTCACGTGGCATGCGGTTTCCGCTTCTTTTATATTTACTTTTTTTTAATTTATTTTTGCTGTTTTAATTTACTTAAAACGTGTTTTCTCAGAGTCCTGGGTAGGTTGGAAAAGATTGCTCTTCTTTTTCGCAACTATGCTAGATCCTGGGTCAGTGGAGACCATCTGTGCGGCTATAAGCCCCTCGTTTTGCACCTGTATTTCGACATCCCAGGGTGACAGCCCCGGGCGAGGGTCCTATAGGGCAAGCGGTTTCCACCGGCCTAAAAGAAAAATCGAACCTAAGGACCGAGCCTGTCATGTTCGTTTTAATGCGTTAGCCATGTGAATAGTGAACCGAGCCGGCCATTGAGTCAAGATCGGGTCGAGAGTTTGGCATGACCTCTCTTTACCTTGCTTGCGCAAGGGATCTGTGACGTTAGGCGTTGGCTGGGTCATATCGTCATGGCTGACGTATTAAAGGCTTGATGACATGGTGTCATGTGAGCATGGATGTATATCCGGGACGGAACATCGTCTGGGTGTAGCTTCGGAAAATCAAGATCAGGTCAAGATTTTAGCATGACCTTTCATCGCTTTCCTTGCACAAGGGATCTTGAGTTCCGAGCTTCGACTCAGAAAATGGCCGGCATAGGACATGTATCTAGGCTTGTATGACACGGACTGGGTAAAAACCAACCGAGTCGGGACAGAGTGTGACTCAAGACTCAAACGTGCAGGGTTGACGCTTGGCTAGGATGGGATGTTTGGAATGATCCCGTGCGCGTCCAAGAGGCCTAGGAAGACCAAACGGACTGCTTGGTGAGACCACCCCGGGTTGAGGGTTGTAGTGTGCAGTGTATCCGAGGCAGCAGTGCGCGTAGCGTGCGGTGTAACCGAGGCAGCAGTGTGAGTAGTGTGCGGTGTAACCGAGGCAGCAGTGCGCGTAGTGTGCGGTCTCTAAAATTCTTTTTCTGAATAAAACAGAAGTTTTTCGAAGAATTTTAAATGTATGCACAGATGTATATTGATGCAATTTTTTTGTATTTTTATTTTTTTTTGTAAAAATAAAAAAGTAAAGCACATGCTCACACACACAACAGTTAAAGAAAGGGGTAAAATGAAAGTTTGACCCTCATCATCGTTTTAAAAATATTTTGTTTTGTTTAAAAGTTTTTAAAACAAAATGTCCCCAGCAGAGTCGCCAACTGAAATTACCCGGATCCGAGAGGCAGCGCGGTCGCGTCCCGGCATCTGGCATTTCCGCCTTGCGGCGTTTTGTTGGTGGTGGTGTCTCGCTGTATTTTTGCTTTGTAGAGTCGCCACACCGTTTTTATTAAGCCCAAAACATTGAAAAAGGGCATCAGTTTAAAAATAAACTATTTTTGTGTGATGAGATTTTGAGTTCGGAGGTCAGATGACTCCTCGGGAAGAGAATATTAGAATCTTAGAGCTCACCCGAGTCGCCTCGTAAAAACGAGTCTTTCGGATACCCCTAATATTCTTTAACTATTGTGTGTGTGTGTATGTGTGTGTGTGTGCTTTTAAAAATGCATGCTGTGTCGGATGTCTACATTGTACACTGCTTTATTGAAATGTATTGAAATAGCGTAGGAAGGAAGCCTTACCAATGTTGGTTCGTGTCTGTCTTCCACAGGGGAATAGTGTTTGAGGATGGAATAGTGTTCCGGTATGGACTGGGATTGCTTCGGAAGGGGGGCCGGTTGTCTGCAGACAGAGTTTCGGCGTGCGTTGGGATTGCAAGGATCACTCGGGCAGAGGTTCGGCGTGTGTTGGAATCGTTGGTTGGATTCGGGCAGAGGTTCGGCGTGCGTTGGAATCGTTGTTTGGATTCGGGCAGAGGTTCGGCGTGGGTTGGGATTGCCGATTTGACTCGGAAAGAGCCGGGACGCCTCGGGAAAGACCAGGCAAGGCCTCGGAGTACCACGAGGGGCCTCAGAGTACCTCGAGAGTGCCTTGGGGCAGCGCGGGAGCGTTGCGGGAGCGCTCGGGGAGGCTTCAGAGCACCACAAGGGAGCTCAGAAGGCCTCGAAAGGATCCGAAAGGGGCCGGGATTGCCCCGAAGGGTCTTAGAGGGGAGCCTGAAGGCTGGGGGGAGAGGAGAGAAGAGGGATGTGTGTCCAAATGAGGGAGGGGGAGCCCTCTATTTATAGTGCCAGAAAACTGCAAGAAGGTCCGTACGGACCTTCTAGGTAATCTAATTTTTTGGTTTTCCTCGATTTGAGGGAATCTGTGATGATGGAGAAGATTCAGCCATGATGATGTCCCTTGTGCAATAAGGTCCGTACGGACCAACCATGCATGGGGGGGTAATGATGTTCTCCGGGATTTGAGGGAATATTGTGGACTTTAAGGGGATTTAGTAATCATCGAAACAAAGAGGTCCGTACGGACCTTAATTGCTTTTCTGATTTCCTGAAAATTCCCAAGAGGTCCTTTTGTCCCTTTTTATCCCAGAAAAGTTCCTCCCTTGGTTTGGCTTGGGGTTTTTGAGGGTTTTGAGTGCCAGAGGTCTTCGAGACTGCGTTTGTGAGTCTGCGGTGTTTCCCATGTGCTCGGAAGAGGGTGATCCAGATTGGGGTACTTACAATAACCCTGTCAAAATATGCCCAAAAGCGTAATATCTCTCCTTATATACACCCAAAACACACACTAATTCCCTCAATAAACTCACCATTCAACCAATCCAACACACACTTCCTATACACACCTAGAACCAACGGTTCTCATTGAACCAAGGCTTGATATCAGCTCCAGAGGCTGATGTGTGAAGGCTCCTATATCTAACTTGATATAGGAAGTCGTGGTCTTCAAGGGTAACGATTCTCTACCCCTTTTCCTCTCTCTATCTCCCTTGTACATGAGATCTCTATACTAAATGTGTTGATAATGATGCATCCTGATTAAGATTGCATGTTTTAGTCTCATATTGCTTAGATCCGTATCTGTTTGCATATCATTTCATGTAGTCGCATTGGCTTGACATTGTTTTGCATGAACATCCGAGATGAGTGTGGATCTCTCATATCCACACTCTCTTGAAATGTTCATTATAGATATACATGCCTTTTGAGATCTATCAGTGAAGTAACTTGGCTATATTAATGCCTTGCTTCCTCTGTAAATCTCAGTTGTTAAAGTCTCTGCAAGTGGCTAAGTATGTCACGCGGCATACCTTGCCAGGTAACCTATGTCACGCGACAACCTTGGCCAGATTGCAGAAACTTCATATTTTTCAACTATAGTCTGATTTTAGACTTTTCCATGTTGTAATCTAATGTCCATCTGCAATTTAAACAGTATATTTGTACATAAAAATGTCATCTTTTCATTAAAATGTCATCTTCATACATCAAAGTAGCATCCTTTTCTTTCAAAATGACATCTTTATGCATCCTTTGCACATAAAATGCTATTTTTTCACATAAATTTGCATCCTTTGCATAAAAGAATCATTCTTTACATCAAAGAAGCATCCTTTGCAACCAAGTAGCATCCTTTGCACTTAAAATGTCATCTTTTTCATTAAAAGTGTCATTTTTATCTTAAACATACATTCCCTAGTCCCCATTGATACTTGGAGCATCTCTTGGAACGAGATGGTGTAAAGGTCCTATCTTTACATCAATTCTTCCATTTAATGATGCCATAGACGGATTCTCCTTTAGAAAAGGATGAGCCCTAGCCCCATATCTCCGATCATCACTTGAGACGAGCACAAATGTCCCGAAAAAGTCCAAATCGTCTCAAGATGTAAGATTGATAGGCAAAGGTCATTCCTTTCTAAAGAGTCTCATCCTTGGACTCTAAAACGGCGTCCCTATCTAGATCATATGTGACCCAAGGTCTCATCATGATGATCATAAGTCCAAGATGAGAATGGGACCAAAGTCCCTAATACATAAAATATCCAAGGAATCCCAAGCGATAACCAACTCATGGTTTATACGTCCGGAAGACCACTTGGTACATTCCCCCCCCCCTTTTCAAATCACACATCCCACACACGAAAATGCAAGCAAGCACGAAAAATGGGATCTTGGGAGACTTGCTTCGGCAAGGCACCTTGGGTGAACGCCAAACGTTCTTCCCAAGGGGTAACTTAACCTCCGGACCCTAATTCCTTTTTTTCAAAGTTTTGAGGAAATCAAAATGGCGTGGCGACTCCGTTTTTCAAACTAAATCGGAAGTTTTCAAACTCAAGTGAATCCAAATTTAAACACAAAAAAAAAATGATTTGGGCCCCCACATTCACAGCAAGGCAAAAAACAACCAGGTTAAGCAATCTTCCTTCCTCACTAAGCAAACTTACCCCCCATGTTTCTCCCCCCTCCTCCAAGATTTTCATCCTATAAATACTCCTCCCATCCTTCATATTTCCTACACCATTTCCTCCTCTCCTCCCCCTAGGACAAAAACGCTAGTCTTTCTTTCGCTCTTCGGGGGCTCTCGTGCTACTCGTCGACGGAATTCTCTACTCTTCGGGGGCCCTCGTGCTACTCGTCGGTAGATTCTGATCGTAGGCTAAACCGACACAAGTCGAAACGCTGCCCAAATCCCTAGGTTTCTAAGCACCAAATAAAAGGGAAAACTCTGCCTAAACACTTTCGGGTCGTTTGATTCCGTTGATACCGCACTTTAAATACTGTCATTTACAAGCCTGAGTCGTTTGGATCATGATAGTATTTACTTATCAAAAGTCCGAGTCGTAAAACGATTCGTTGATCGCATATCATTTAATGCTTTTTTCCCGTAAAAATGCTAACAATGTAATGCCCGGTTCAAATCCGGAGTTTGACATTCGAACTCTCTTTCAAAACGCGTGAAATGACGTTTGGCATCCAAACCATCATCTGCAAAGTCAAAATACGACCTTTGACATTCAAACGCTCTTTTTTTAAAAGTCAACATTTGACACTTAAGATAAACAGTTAAAATCAGCATTCGCGCCGTTTTTCTTAAAACTTCCAAAACCGACGTTTGTCATTCAAACACTCGCCTTTTCAAACAAGATCCCATAATTAACGTTTGACATTCAAACCAAGATTAAGCTTGTCATTCAAGCCCCCATTTCAAAATGCAAACACACACACACACACGCACACGATTTCGAGAAAGGTAGAAAGACTCGTCATACGAGGCGTTTCGGTTGATCTCAATATACTCTTCCTGAAATGTAACGTGACCTCCGAACCTAATAATCTCTAGTACTAAAAAGCTTTTTACTCGTTTTTGCTACCAATAAAAATGATACCCCATTTTCAAAGCCTTTTTCTAAGTTTTTGCTACCAATAAAAACGACACCATTTTCAACCAAAAGCCGTTTTTCAACGTTTGGGCTCAAAATACAAAACCGCGTGGCGACTCCTCTCCTTCCCGAAAGCGAGGTCTCAGACACCAACCCTCCGCGAAAGACAACCGCCTTTCGCTCGCGCAAAATCTGGGTAATTTCACCCGCCAAGATAAAGGCCATCATAGACATGCCTCCACCCAGAACGCAGAAAGAAGTAAAGGGATTCATGGGTAGACTCCAATACATCAGTCGATTCATCAATCAACTGACTACAATGTGCGATCCTATCTTCAAGCTACTTAAGAAAAACGAACCTCAAGAGTGGACCAAGGAATGTCAAGAAGCATTCGAGGAAGTTAAGCATCACTTAACTTCCTCACCCATCCTGGTTCCACCGCACAAGGAAAAGCCCTTAAAGCTATACCTCACGGTTACTGACAATGCGCTAGAGGCTATGCTCGCCCAAGAACAGTCTGCTTCACACACAGAGAATGCCATCTACTTTGTCAGTCGCAGATTCCAAGGCAGCGAAATCAACTACTCTCCACTTGACAAATCTTGCGCTGCTCTTGTCTGGGTATCACAAAGACTAAAACATTATATGGATGCCTTCCCGGTTCGTCTCATTGCAAAAATTGATCCTTTGAAGTACATCCTAGACAAATCAAATTTGTCTTCGCGACTGGCTAATTGGTATTTCATGCTCGCGAGATATGACATCACTTACGTCACTCAGAAATCCGTTAGGGGGAGTGTATTCGCAGACCAGTTGGCCGAATTTCCTTGCGACGAAGTGAAGGGGGAAGACCCACAATTCCTTGATGAAGACATCATGACTATAGAAGACGAAAATAAGTGGCAATTATTTTTCGATGACGCAGCTAACAAGAGAGGGTTCGACATAGGAATGTTGTTAGTAGATCCCGATGACATCTATACTCCACTAGCAATACGTCTTGACTTTGACGCCACCAACAACAACGCAGAATATGAGGCTTGCATAGTGGGGCTTGAGGCAGCCCTAGAGCGCAACGTGATTGAACTTGAGGTATTTGGGGACTCTCAGTTAATCATCAATCAGACACTGAAAAAGTGGAGGATCCAAGATCCAAACCTTCAAAGATACAATGCCCACCTCCAAGAGTTGGTGCAACAATTTCAGGATATCTCGTTCCACTATCTTCCTAGAGACAAAAATCGGTTTACGAATGCATTGGCTACACTCGCCTCCTTGGTCGAAATCCCTGCAGGAAAGGCAGTCAAACCTTACAAAATAACACGGCGCGCAACTCCTGCCTACTGCGCTGTTATAGATCTCCATGACTGCAAAGACAAATGGTCATCCGAATGTGCCATCGTTGAGGACTCCGAAAAGAAACCATGGTACCATGATATTTGGCATTTCATCCTAGATGGAACCATTCTGCCTGAGACCGATCAGAAGACTCAGATCGCCCTTAAAAGATTGGCAGCTAACTACGTCATTATTGCTGGCCGTCTATTCAAGAAACACTCCCAAGGAAACCTCCTTTGTGCTACTGAAGATGAGGCCCAAGAAATAATGGACCATGTTCATCAAGGTATATGTGAAACCCACATAAGCGGAAACATGCTCGCCAAAAAGATCATCAGACAAGGGTTCTTTTGGCTAACCATGGAAGCCGACTGTACCAGAATGGTCAAGAAATGCTATGACTTCTTCCATAAGACTTGTCGACGAGGGGCTCTGTAGACACCCCATTCTGAACCCATCGGATCACATTTATACCACTCTAAGTCTCGCTTTGAGTTAAGAAGTAGAAAAACATCATTTCGTCATGTTTCGTTAAGTTTTGGCTAACCACCGTTAGTTTGGGACTGAACTGCATACGAGATAACGAGGGAAGGGCAAAATTGTCCACAGACTGCCTTATCTCGCACAGAATAGCGTGTCTCGGGCGAGATAAAAGAGTTCTGCAGACTGCAGATGGAAGTTTCCTCGTCGATTTCAACCTCTTTCGGGATAAAACTTCATCCATCCGTCCAGCCAATGAATTTTGGATTCTGGAACCTTCCCAAGGTGTTTGATCTCATCTTCAACACCTCTCCAACACCTATAAATACCTGAAGACTTTCAGTATTTCGGATCCCTAAAAAATCCCAAGTAAAAACCCCCACATTTACTGGTTTCTCTCCCTGAAAGATTCTTGTAAATCACCCCTAAAATCACCTAAAGTTTGTTTGTCAACCTTGTTGATAAACAAACATCGAAGCCCGAATCAAGGACTGAGGCAAAGCTCTGTCCGTGTCAAGGTTCGAATCTAAACTTGAGTCGAAACTCTGCCCGAATTACCTCACACAAGGTAACCTTTCTTACCTTTCTAATTGATTGTTAGAGTGGTATAAATACATCGAATCTAGGATCAGCCTAGAGCCTCCCCAAATCATGGGGATGGTCTCGAAGCAATCGATCCTATATTCCGTTTAACCCCGTTAAATGGATCTTTATTTTATTTAATGTTTGAAATCTTCTCCTTCTTTGAAAACCTCTCTTTTCTTTAGTAAGACCGATCTCCGGATTGGGTGGAATGGGTGCTCCTTGACCTTCCCATTCCATAACCTAAGCCCCAAACCCAAAATCTATTTCAAAATGGTTTTTCTATGTTTCCAAACGAATAATATAGGTGGCGACTCAAAGAGATGTTAAAAAGGGAAAATCGCGCATCGCTACAGTGAGTATGGCATGTTTCTTGATAAACAGGTCACCGAGGGCTTCATTGGATAACAGGTTTGCGGAGGAGGTATGGACGGGTAATGAGGTAGACTTCACCGATATCCGGGTGTTTGGGTGTCCATCCTATGTGCATATTCCTGGTGAAGAGAGGTCGAAGCTTGACCCAAAGTCAAAACAGTGTATCTTTCTCGGGTATGAAACAGGTGTAAAAGGATACAGGCTTTGGGATCCCAAGTCAAGCAAGGTGGTGATCAGTAGGGACGTGGTCTTTGATGAAAAGGCTATGTTGAAGTGTACTCAAGATGATAAAGAGAAGATGCCAGAAAACAAAGGAAGCGAGAAGCAGGTTATTGAGGTGGAGTTACATGAGGATGAAACTGATATGGATCTCACTCTTTCGAATTCAGAGGTAACTACACAAGAAGTGGCTAGTACATCAGTTGGGAGACCTAAGAGAGTAATCAAACCACCGGTCAGGTATGGGTTTGAATACATGGCTTCATATGTTCTTGTTCTTAGTAGTGGAGACCCAAATTCTTTTAAGGAAGCAATAAACAGTCCGGAAAAGGATAAGTGGGTAACGGCTATGGCGGAGGAGATGGAGTTTTTGTATAAGAACGATACATGGGATTTGGTGGAGCTTCCTAAAGGGAAGCGTGCTATTGGTTGCAAGTGGGTTTTCAAGCGTAAAGAAGCGGTATCAGAAAAAGAGGGGGAAAAGTTCAAGGCTCGATTGGTAGCAAAGGGGTACTCGCAGCCAGAGGGGGTGGATTATAATGAAATTTTTTCGCCTGTTGTGAGACATTCTTCCATTCGGATTGTGTTGGGTCTTGTAGCGCATTATGATTTGGTGTTGGAGCAAATGGATGTGAAAACTACGTTCTTACATGGTGAGTTGGATGTGCAAATTTTTATGGAGCAACCACATTGGTTCACGGAGCCCAGGCAGGAGCGTTTGGTTTGTAAATTTAAGAAATCACTTTATGGGCTGAAGCAATCTCCGAGGCAGTGGTACACGAGATTTGATTCCTACATGGTGAGTATTGGCTACAAGATGTGAGTATGATTGTTGCGTTTATGTGAAGAGCCTTGATGATGGTTCATATATTTTTCTGCTACTTTACGTGGATGATATGCTTATCGCGGGTAGAAGCAAGAACGAGGTCAATCAGTTGAAGGCCTTGTTAAGTAAAGAGTTTGACATGAAGGATTTGGGGGAAGCCAAGAAGATTCTTGGGATGGAGATTTGCCGAGACAGGAAATCTAGGAGATTGTGGTTGTCTCAAGCCGGCTACGTGGAGAAGGTGTTGGAAAGGTTCAATATGCGTGATGCAAAACCTGTGAAGACACCATTGGCGAGTCACTTTAATTTATCTGCCTCAGATTCCCCGAGTTCGACTGAAGAGATTCAGAGTATGTCAAAGGTTCCCTATGCAAGCGCAGTGGGATGTCTCATGTATGCTATGGTTTGCACTAGGCCAGATTTGGCGCAAGCTATTAGTGTAGTTAGCAAGTATATGGCGAATCCGGGTAAACGTCATTGGGAAGCAGTTAAGTGGATTCTTAGATACTTGAAGGGCACTATGGGTTATGGCATCATGTTTAAAGGAAAGAGTGAGGAGCTTTCTATTGTGGGATATGTAGATTCAGATTATGCGGGTGACATGGATTGGAGGAGGTCAACTACGGGTTATGCATTTACACTCGCAGGCGGACCCATATGTTGGAGGTCTATGATTCAGTCTATTTTTGCATTATCTACAACGGAAGCGGAGTACATGGCAACTGTTGAAGCTTCAAAGGAAGCCTTATGGCTTCGGGGCTTAGTCACGGAGTTGGGTATTCAGCAAGGTGGAGTGAAGTTGCGTTGTGATAGTCAAAGCGCAAATTTTCTAGCAAAGAATCATATTTATCATCAACGGACGAAACACATTGATGTGCGGTTTCACAAGATTCGCGAGTTGATTGATATGGGTGAGGTTGTGCTAGAGAAGGTTCAAACCACGGACAACGATGCTGACATGTTGACAAAGCCGGTTACTACTGACAAGTTCAAGCATTGCTTGGATCTGTTGTACATCTCTAGCTGTTAGAGATGGGGTGGTTCGAGTATTGGTTCCTTGTATCTTCTGTTGGGTTGGGTGAATGCTCGCCAAGGTGGAGATTGTAGGATGGAATGGCTCGACTCACTGTCGCCGAGGCTGGTGCCTCACCTAGGCCGAGGCGGGCGCCTGGAAGGCCGAAGCTGGGGCCGTGCATTGAGGGTTTGAGGCGGCCGCATGGGAGCTGCTGGGGCGAGCGCCTCGAAGGCAGTAGGTATGGCCGTGGCGTTTCAATGGCCAGGCGGGCGCCTGGCGGCGACGAGGGGTTTTTTGGGCTGACGGGCTTCTGGTTATTTCTGTCTTAGGTTGGGCTAGGGTTTGTGTTATATAAATATGATTGTAACCCTATGTAAACTAAGGAGATTATTGCACATAATAATACAGAGGTAGTAGTTCAAAACCCCAAACAATTCCATCTCTTTCTCTTTCGATTTCTCAATTGCTTTTGTGTGATCTTGGTTATTGTCAATTGCTTCCTCTGCGTTGCACAACAATTGTGTTTTCCCGGTGGAGGTCGTTAGGTATCCCGATGAGACCGACGGTGATGGAGATAGCAACGCCGCTAGCGGTGGTAAATCAGAAGGTGGCGCTCAATGACGCGGTGGCCTAGGAGGAGCAGGAGTTTCATGATGCGAAGGATGATAAATAAGGTATCCAAGCTGTTAAATTATTACTTTTGTACAAGAATGTTAGGGCATGATTTATAGTGCGAATTGGTTATTTATATTATTAGAGATATTATCTTATATCGGGAATTAACAAACTTTGTCTGTGATATATAAAAATCATGGGTTACTCCCTTTAACAACAATTGATTTTAGGTCAGATGGTATCAAAGCTGGTTCATGAGCGTGTTAGAGATATTATCTCAATCGAGAATCAACAAACCTTACCTTACCTCAGACTTCAAGAGATATTACCACAAGATCAAAATATTACAGTATACTCCTCTCCCATTTGAAATTACAAAGTCAAAACAAAAATTCTTAACTTAATTACACTTTGATGAAAAGTTTAAAGAAAATTTAATTATCCTAATGAAAGTATAAGAAATTTAGAGTATTTTTAATGGTGTATCAACAACAATTTTTTTTAATTTTCGTTAGGATAATCAAATTTCATGTAAATTATTGGTCAAATTGCAATAAAGTAGAATTTTTTTGTTGACTTTTTAATATAAATGGAACATATGAGTACATTTAAAAAAACGTAAAATCTAGGGAGAAACGCGTTTCTTCATAAGTTATGGAGAAACGGGTTACGGGTATCCAGAAGCTATTGAAAGGATATCCAGAAACTTTTTGTATTGGCCATGACCTTGTCCCATGGTTACTTCTGGATAGCAGTCTCAAAGGTTCTGGATATCCAGAACCCTTTGAAAGGATATCCAGAAGCTTATGAAAGTGATATCCAGAAACCTTCAAAATGATATCCAGAAACTTTCAAAATGTTTCTGGATATTTCATTTGATGGTTTCTGGATATACATTTGAAGGTTTCTAGATATCCAGAAACCTTCAATAAGCATTTTCTGGTCTTGGCCTTGGATTTGGCTTCAAATATGTTTCTGGATATTCATTTGATGGTTTCTGGATATACATTTGAAGGTTTCTGGATATCCAGAAACCTTCAATAAGCAATTTGTGGTCTTGGCCTTGGATTTGGCTTCAAATCTATTTTTTCTGGATATCCGCCCAAAGGCTTCTAGATATCCGTTCCAAAGCTTCTGGATATCCAGAACCCTTTGAGACTGATATCCAGAAATTTTCTTCTGGTTATCAAACGTATAGCTTCTGGCTATTAAAGACGCGTTTCTCCATAGTTATGGAGAAACGCGTTTCTCAGCAGACCTACTCTTAAAAAAAAAAAAAAACTTCAAACGATCACATGAAGAAATATATTGTATTTCATACCATTATTTATCGGCAGTGTCAAATTTATAACCAATATTTACCCATGGGAAGAGCATGCCTTCGGCAGCCACCAGGGCTCAGGGTGGTACTTAGTGATAACTAGCTCCTGCTCGAGCTAGAGTTGAACCACACCTCGAGCTCAATTGAGGTCGAGATGTTCCGAATTGAGCGCGAGTCAGGCCTCGAAAAACTTGATTCGTTTAGTATTCCAAGCCCTAGCCCTCTCATAGGTAGCCATTTTCTTGACTCGAACCTCTGACGTGGTGCCTGCTCTGCTCTGATACCAAATATTAAGATCATTTACCACTACGACCTAAAGCTACCTCAAAGGGTGTAGATGTTGTAATCTTGGCCTGTCATGACAGTTTTGGGTGCTATTGGGCTCTCTCAGCCCTAAAGCTACCTCAAAGGCAGTGGCGAAGCCAAGATTTCTTTGGAAGGAGGTCAAACTTTTTTTATAGGATAAATATTATTATTGAGGTAGTTATATTTAAATACACAAGGGGTCAAAATATTAATTTAGTGTAAAATTTTCTCAAATTAAGGGCGTCAAAATGCATAAAATCATACTCCCTCCGTCCCACCAAAACTGATACTTATTTCCGTTTTGGTCCGTTTCACCAAAACTGATACTGCCCAAAATGGCAAAGGAATCTTCACTATTTACCTCACTCGTTCTCTCTCCTCTTTCACTTTTACACTCACAACATTCCCTCTCCTAACTATTCCTCCACTCATTCTCTCTCCTATTTAATTCTTCATACTCACAACATTTTCTTTCACTTTTTCTCTCTTACTTTTTCTTAATCCGCGTGCCCAAAAATTTGGTCTCAATTTTGGTGAGACGGAGGGAGTATTTTTTAGTACTAAAAAGTTGATTTCTAAAAAATTTGAAGGTACTAAAATTTGACACACTCCAAAATTTGACCAGCCCTTGACATAAGGCTAGCCTCACCACTGTCAAAGGGTGAGGCTTTCTCTCACAATTAATAACCAAACACCCTGATATTCTTCAACTGACATAGGAAGCCCAACAATAGCAATACAAGTTGGCAGCGGCAGTATGTTGCGGTTCTCTAGTGTGTATGGAGACTGAGGAATTCCAGCGTCTTTAGACATCAATTGATTTCTTAGTCTATTAGTCTTGCCTTTTGGGATTAAGTTGTTTATAATAACTTTCGATTTTGCAACGTTATCTTCCGTTTTTGTTTACTATCAAACGTACTAAGACAAGGTTAATGACCACTTAAAGGCTAATGGAAGTATCTGAGAAATGTTTTTGTTGAAGAGGATGGTAATGAAGCTCCCTTATATAAATGTTGGTTGATCTCAAATCTTTTTGTCACCTGCAGGATTTGGAGGTTGTTTGGTGCTTTTTGTTGCGCATGAACCAAGTCAATACGAACTTTGGTATGAGAATCAGCTATAAACGGCATGAGAACTCGCATAAAATTATACTCCATCCTAAAATGAATCAAGAATAAAAATGGACATTCATTTTAGAATAGAGATAATACATAACGCCGGCACATATACACCCACATTGGCATCCATAACAAATAAGTTTGCTCGAGGTGCAAGTAAACTTTCAGTAGTATAAGAAGTATGATTAACATGATTTCGTGGAGGGTATGTGATAAGACCGGATGTTGGAACATAATGATCCATCAAACCATGAACCGACTCACAACTAGATTAAGAATGAGAGGAAGATGAAGACGGAAGCGTGTACCTGAAGAATCCATGATTGTGTTCTTGATCATGTTCCTGAATGAAAGAAGAGAGTAGGGAGATAGTACTTCTAAATGATAGTGCCCACACTTGTTCTTCTTAAATGAATGAAGAATGTTTTGACTGAATTGTAAATGATGTTAAGTCTCTCTAAATGGCTGATGGATAGCTTTTATATAGATAGAGAAGGGGCACATCATTTTGGGACTACACCCTTTCATAAAGATGATGGTGTGAAGTTACCATTATGCCCATCATTTAATGGTACTTACACCTAATGGAATTCTACATATTTGATCTATACTTTAACATTATTAAATGATTATAACATATGGAATTAAATAACACATATTATTAATCCATGTTCTAACAATCTTCCACTTTGATTAATATTAATATGTATCTTTTACTAAATAAATTCCTTAAATCATTTATAATATGAACGACAACCCTTATGTGCACGTTTATTGTCATCCAATACAATCCCGTCCATTAGTCTTATAAGTATAGGGACTAAAGGGGCAGTCGTTGTAATTGATTCGCAACTAAACCCACATTAATCACATATATATATCCAACTAAATGACATAGATTAAGTATAGATATGTAGCATGGAATATTAATGAATATTTATGAAGAACGCATATATATATTCTCCAACTAGTCCTACTTAACCAAATGAGATCAATATAAAACAACACAAAGAAATAAAAAACAACACAAACTCCCACTGATTTAAGCATTATCAAAAATTGTTTCACCCATATGAGCAGTATGCTCGTGAAACATCAAAAGAGATTACGCTTTACAAAATGGATCCAATAGCATGGAGTTTGATCCTATAAGTTGTATATATATTTGTTCATTTTATACTTATTTCTCTTCAACAAGAGACATAACCATATGATGTCTTTCGACATCTTTGCATCCACTAAAACATAATCGGAATACTTAATGATCTCAAAATGATCCGATTTTATATACATAAGCATGTAGTTTAATGTTTTATAGGTACTTCATCATTCTTTTGGATGCGACTTAATGTTCTTCTTTTCCTAATTGCTTTGGTATTGACCAAGCATCTCAATAATAAATGCAAGGTTTGTACGAGTACAGACTTGCGCATACATTAAGCTTCCTATTGCCGGTGCATAAGGGATATTTTCCATATACTTGGATTAAAAATATATTTTAGGACATTACTTTAAACTGAATTTATCTCCCTTAGAGACAGGGGTGTCATGTGGTTTACAATTTTTCATGCTAAACCTTTGTAATACCTTCTCTATATAGCTCTTCTGTGATAATCCCAAAATACCTCGTGAATGATCACGATGAATTTGGATTCCAAATACAAAAGATGCCTTACCAAGATCTTTCATCTCAAATTTGTTTGAGAAATTTCTTAGTTTCTTTTAGAAGGTCCTTATCATTACTAGCAAGAAAAATATCATCCAAATATCATCCACATATAAGACCAAAATAATAAATCTACTCCCACTGAACTTATGGTACACACAATCTTCACCAAGATTCATTTCAAAGCCAAATGAAAGAATAACTTGGTTAAATTTTAAGTATCATTGACGAGATGCTTGCTTAAGCCCATAAATGGATTTCTTAAGTTTACAAACCAGTTGACTAGTTTGATCTGAATTAGTCACCATTTATGGTTTCTTCATATACTCCCTCCGTCCCGCTAGTAACCGCACTGTTACTGTTTGCGCGTGGATTAAGGAAAAAAATAATTATAAAAATGTTGTGAGTGTAAAAGTAAAATAGGAGAGAGAATGAGTGGAGGAAATAGTAAATTATAATGGTGTTCTGAGTATTAAAATAATGTAGGAGAGAGAATGAGTGGAGGAAATAGTAAAGATTCTTTGCCATTTTAGGAAGTGTGCGGTTTGTAATGGGGCCCAAAATAGAAAGTGTGCGGTTTGTAGCGGGGCAGAGGGAGTAGATAGTTTCGTCAATGTCGCCATTGAGAAAAGCTGTCTTAACATCCATTTGATGAAGCTCAAGATCATATTGTGCCACTAATGCCATAATGATCATAAAAGAGGTTTTAGAAAATATCGGAAAAAATGTTTCTTTATAATCAATGTCTTCCTTTTGAGTAAATACATTAGCAACAAGGCGTGCCTTATATCTTTCCATATTACCTTGCTAATCACTTTTGGTTTTAAATATCAATTTATAACCAATAGGTTTTACACCTTCAGGTAATGGGACAAGATCCCAAATGTCATTGTCTTTCATTGATTTTAACTCCTCATTGATGGCATTGATTTACTTATGAGAATTAGGACTATTAATGGCTTCATGGAAGGTGATTAGATCATCTCCCACTAAACCTAAGGTGTCCTAATTCTCCGCAAGATACATATCATAAATATCCGGAATAACACTTCTTCTTTCTCTAGTAGATCTCCTTAAGGGCACCGATTCATCCTCATTTTGAGGTTGTTGAATTTCATTATGTCCAACATTTTCATGTTGTCCGTTATTTACGGGAGTCTCTATATTATTTTGAATTGTATGTTCTTTGTTGAATTTCAGGTACAATTACTTGATTTTCAACAGAAACTAAAGTTTGAGGAATAAAGAGTGGTTCCTCTAACTCTTCAAATTCAATATCATTACTATTTCTCCCACTAAATTCAACATCCTCAAGGAACCTAACATTGCCAGTCTCGAAAAATATTCTATTTTTTGGGTCATAAAATTTATATCCCCTAGATCTCTCGGCATACCCTACAAAATAGCTACTAACGGTATTAAGGTCCAGTTTGCCCTCATTAGGCCTATAAGGTCTAGGTTTTGCTGGACACCCCCATGCATGAAGATGATTTAAGGACGGTTTCTTATTCATCCATAACTCATAAGGGGTTTTGTCAGTAGCTTTTGAAGGTGCTCTATTGAGAATATAAGCTGCGGTTTTTAATGCTTCGCCCATAATGAGTGAGGTAAAGAAGCACAAGAAAACATACTTCTTACCATATCCTTAAGGATTCTATTATGTCTCTCCAATATACTATGCTAGGTTTACCCGGCATGGTGTAGTGAGGGACAATCCTACACTCTTCAAAATAGTGAATATAAAGGACCCGGACGTTATTCACCCAATACGTTATACCGTCCGTAGTTTTCACTACCATGATCGGATTTAACGTTCTTAATAGTCTTTCTTATGCCTTAAAAGACTTGAAAACGACCAATGATTGAAACTTTACATGAAGAAAATAATGTATCCATAACGAGAGTAATCATCCATGAACGTAATGAAATATTGTTGACCATTCCATGAAGGGTTAATGAATGGTCCACAAATGTCCATATGAATTAGTTTCAAGACGTTTGATACTCTCAAAATTCTATTTCCTTTAATGTTTGTAAATTTATTCTTTAAAACACTTAATGCAAAAGTTTTATCCGGAGTATCAAGTTGTTTTTAGGATTCCCTCCGACATAAGCTTTATCAATTCTCCCTTTAAAGATATGACCCAAATGCCTATGCCATAGAATACAAGAATTTTCACTTGATAAATTTTGCTTAGTGCCTTTAGTTTTGGTTTCATCATTATGGGACTCATTCATTTTCTTGATTGTGTCAAGTAAATTAAGATTATCGATATATGACAAAGTACTAGTACCGACAAATTTTGGAATTTAAAATAAAGATCACATTTATTATTCCCAAAAGAACAAGAGTAACCTTTCTTGTCCAAAATTGTGATAGATATTAAATTTCATCAAAAGATGGTACAATGAATGTATTATTTAATACAAAATAATAGCCAGTACTTATCATTAATCTAAAAGTCCCTATGCCTATAACTTCAACCGGATTTCCAGCTTCCATATAGATGTATTTCTCATCTTCACTGGGGATTCGGTAATTCAGGCAACCCTGCATACATGAACTAATGTGAGTTGTTGCACCAAATACAACCACTATGTATATTAAGGAATTGAAACCAAATTTGCCTTAGTACAAACAAGACCAAATGACATACCATCCTGAATTCGCCATTCGCGATACTTATGGTAGTCGTTCTTCATGCGAGTAAGGTCCTTGCAAAAGAAGCATTTCTTGACTTTATGATCTTTAAATGATCCCTTTTGCTTCTTACTTGTAACCGCAATTTCCTTCCCTCTTCTCTTAATCCCACGAGAAGAAGTAGATGCTGAGTGAGTACTTTCTAATTTAAGATATTTCATCCTATCTTCCTCTAATATCATATGTGAAAGTAATCCATTAATATTCCACTTGTACTTTCGATATTTATAGGTCACCTCAAAAGGACCAAATTGAGGAGGAAGATAGATCAAAACTAAGTGCACGAGCAAATCTTCCGAAATCTCTAACTTAAGTGCTTTTAGTTTGATCGAAAGATGAAATAATTCAATAATGTACTCCCGAAGATTTTCCTCACCCTTGTACCGAATGGAAACAAGTTTCCACAAGAATTCAAGGAAAAATTCAGCATTTTCGATCTCAGAGACATTGTCCAAAAATGTCTTTGAAACTGCATTTTCCATGATCATTAGACTCACGCGGTTGGACCGTTCCCATTGCTCAACATTTTTTCGTTCTATAACGGTATTTCCTTTAGTGAGAGCAGCGGGACTTGATTCCCCTAATGCGTGATCGATGTCCATATTGCCTAAGATCATCGTTATATTATTTTTCCAAGTTTTAAGTTTAGTCCCAGTAAGCAAAGGTACATCATTTATAGCAGTAGTTACGGATGAAGCATTAATCAAATCTGAAGGAGAAGAACAAGAATGAAACAAAACATATATAAGAAACTACATAATGATTAATTATATCAAATGAATTCCATCCAAATAAAGATAATCAACATGACATCAAGACTAATCTTTGGATTGCGAATTGACTCACAATTTGATTTATCTTAGGGTGAACAAATAATTCAAACAATACATTTTAAATACTTGCCTTCCTTTGGGCCGGTTCAAGTATAAAAAATGTCCTAAAGTTTAAGGTACTTGTTACCCGGCAATAAAGAATTTAAACAATTCACTTTAAACACCCGCCTTCCTTTGGGATGGTTCACAGCATTTAAAATGACCAAAAGTTTAATTCAATTATTACCCCATGAATGTAAATACTTAGTCAACAATAAGGTCTCCTTTGGAAAACAAGCATGTTATCACATAGCAACACTTACATTCATCACTTTAACAAATTTGTATTTAAATAACGTAAATTGCTTTGGCAACAATATTATTTAAACAGTGAATAAATTTGTTTAAGCATATAATTAATCATACTTTAGGGCACTTAAGACTTTAAGGTAATTTCTGAAAATTTTAAATGGTAAAGAAACAAACGAAATTTATTAATAAAAGACAATATCCTTTTGTTCTACCCGTCCATTCTTAAAGTTTGATAACTCTAAGAACCGCCGAAGCGCGACTGGTGTCCAGATACTATAATTTATTAATAAATTATCACAAATGACCAAAAGGGCACGAATGACCAAAAGGGTGTAGTTCTATAAACATTTAAGCTTCTGCATACATGGGCGGTCGCTCAGGTCAAGGTGGGCGACCGCCCAAGCTTCAATTCCACAAATATTCAAGTCGCTGTACACATGGGCGACCGCCCAGGTCAAGATGGGCGACCGCCCAAGCTGCATTTCCACAGACATTGAAGTTGCTGTACACATGGGCGACCGCCCAGATCAAGATGGGCGACCGCTCATATGCCCAGTGCCCAGATTTGACGAAAAGTCACCATTTTTAACACCCTTTTATGAACAGTTTTGAACCAAATAGAGAGAGCAATACCATACCGCGGGGGGCGCCCCCTCGGAGGGCGCCGGACCCTTTGCCAGGACATCGAGTATGAATCTTGGGGTAATCTTGTATGAACCATTGTGCCTCTTGATTTTACCATTATTTCCAGAAATTGAATGAAGTTCTTAATTTAATGGTGACTCAATTTTCAACCAAAGTAAGTAGATCCGCATACTCACAACACATTTAAAAAATGCGTGGCTATGCATATGAACAAACTCACAATGCATCCAAGGATGGTGGCTATGTTCAAAAAATGGGATAATCTTACATTAAGGGTTGAAAGCCTTTTGAGTAAAACCAAAAAATCAGAAATAGAATGAAGTTATGAATATGATACTCTTAGACAAGATGAGTATCATGAACAAGAACAAAACCAAAACCAAATGAAATCACACAAGGATTACAAATATGAAATAAATTAAAGCACAAGGCTCTATAATAATTTCAAACTCAATCTAGTATATGAGTAGGCTCTGATACCAATTGTAGGAACATAATGATCCATCAAACCATGAACCGACTCACAACTAGATTAAGAATGAGAGGAAGATGAAGAAGGAAGCGTGTACCTGAAGAATCCATGATTGTGTTCTTGATCTTGTTCTTGAATGAAAGAAGAGAGTAGGGAGATAGTACTTCTAAATGATAGTGCCCACACTTGTTCTTCTTAGATGAATGAAGAATGTTTTGACTTAATTATAAATGATGTTAAGTCTCTCTAAATGGCTGATGGATAGCCTTTATATAGATAGAGAAGGGGCACTTCATTTAGGGACTACACCCTTTCATAAAGATGATGGTGTGAAGTTACCATTATGCCCATCATTTAATGGTACTTACACCTAATGGAATTCTATATATTTGGTCTATACTTTAACATTATTAAATGATTATAACATATGGAATTAAATAACACATATTATTTATCCATGTTCTAACACCGGATACTCAGAAAAATAGAAAAGATAGAGAGAGAGAGAAGAGTTTGGAAAATTTTCTGTATATATTGATAAGAATAAATCTTCATAATATTTGTCAATATCTTCAGCATAATGTCAATATCTTCAACATAATATTAGCATAATATTAGTCAATATTCTCAGCATTCATTAGGATATATTCTCCTGTGATTTATGTATATCTCTTCATTATTTTGTGTAATCTTTGTAATCTTTTCATAGCCATAGGTTGTATATATATTTACATCAGACATTCAATATAATATACAAGTTCTTTTTTACAACCCTTATTATCTCATATGGTATCAGAGCCTCTTGATCCAAAACCCTTACCCATCCGCCAACCCTAGTTTTCTTCTGTGCTTCGCCGCTGCCCCACCACCACACACTGCCATGGCCGCCCCAGCTTCCACCATCTCAAACTTGGCAGACCCATCCTCCCCTCTCATCCTTGTTAACCTCTCTAGTTGTATCAAACTCACACCCCTCACTTATCTTCCATGGGCATCCCAACTCCAGTCTCTACTTTTTGGCCTTGACTTGCTTAAATTTGTCAATGGCACTCACCCACAACCTCCGGCTAAAATCACAGTCGATGGCAAAGAAACCAACAACCCTGCCCACACAACTTGGAATCGACAGGATCGCCTTCTCCTAGGTTCCCTTCTAGGCACTCTTGACACCACCATTGCACCACTCGTTCTTCAAGCCAAAACCTCTAAAGAGGATTGGGATATTATCCAAACAACCTATGCCAACCCTTCTCGTGGTCATATCTTTCAAGTAAAGGATTCTCTTGACTCCCTAACCAAATCAACCCTCTCCATTGCTGAATACATGCATGTCGTAAAATCCTATACCGACAAACTTGCAATCCTAGGTAAGCCCATGGATGCCGAGGATATTATTGCTAAAACCCTAAAAGGCCTAGATTATGAAACCTATAAGCCAGTCATAGACTCTGTTAGGGCTCGTGACACTCCAATCTCCTTCGAAGCCCTCCACGAAAAACTCATTAACCACGAACTCTCCTTGAAACAACAACAGCAACCCGCTCCTTTCCCATCACTGCCCATGCCGCCCACTTTCGCCATAACAACCCTCGACAGACCACCCATACTGCCAACCCAACTACCCAGCCAAATACCCAAGCTGCCCAAAACTCCTCCCCTGCACCATTCAAGGGTAAGTGTCAGTACTGTCGGTTCGTGGGTCATGTTATATCTCAGTGTCGTCAGTTTAAACGGGATTATCCCACAGTTGTGTTCCCCCCCCTCTCCGCCACTCGTCCCTCTCGACCAAACTCTATCGCAGCCCCTTCCCAACCACAGGTTCATACCGCTATAGCCCCTTCTGATACCCCTCCATCTTCCTGGCTGTTAGACAGCGGAGCCACTCATCACATCACCAACGATCTCAACAATCTCTCCCTCCATCATCCTTACAATGGGAGTGATGATGTTATTATTGTTGATGGTTCTGCTCTTCCCATATCCGACATAGGTTCTTTTCAACTCTCTTTCCACCCTAATATGTCTCTTAAATTTAATAATGTTCTTGTCGTTCCTTTAATCTCCCGTAATATCTTGTCTGTGTCCCAATTCTGTCGGGATAATAATGCTGTTATAGAATTCTCACAATCTTCTTTTTTTATAAAGGAAATCTCGACAAACCAAGTCCTTCTTCATGGCACCAGTAGTCACGGCGTCTACCTATGGACCCAGTCATCTCCACAAGTTCATCAAAGTGTCTCAAAGTCTCCACTTTCCTGGCATCATCGACTAGGACATCCCAGCTCTTCCGTTATTTCTATTCTTAAGAAACAATTTTCATTGTCTTTTCCTTTCAGTTATTTTCCAAATTGTAATGCATGCGACATTAATAAAAGTCATAAGCTTCCATTTTCAATCTCGTCTCTTGTCTCATATGCACCATTACAACTTGTTTTCTCTGATGTATGGACATCTCCGATTCATTCAATAGACAACTTCAAGTACTATGTTATTTTTGTAGACCACTTCACCAAATATATGTGGTTCTACCCTCTCAAAAATAAATCTGACACTTTCGCCACCTTCCAAAGATTCAAAGCACTCGTTGAAAAAAATTTCAACAAACCCATCATTCAATTGTTTTCTGATAATGGCGGGGAATACTTAAAACTCACTCCCTTACTCGCACAAAATGGTATCTCCCATCTTACCACTCCTCCCCATACACCAGAACACAACGGCTATGCGGAACGACGCCATCGGCACATTGTCGAAACCGGATTAGCTCTTCTATCTCATGCAAATCTCCCACTCCAATTTTGGACGTTTGCTTTCATCACTGCTACATACCTTATAAATCATCTCCCTACTTCTACTCTTGACAATGACTCTCCCTATCTCTGTCTCTTCCAAACTCCTCCTAATTATTTCAAACTCAGAAATTTCGGTTGTCTCTGTTATCCCTGGCTACGTCCCTACACTTCCCATAAATTAGCTCCCCGCTCCGCTTCGTGTATTTTCGTTGGGTACTCTCAAACTCAAAGTGCCTTTTACTGTCTTGACCCAACTTCAAACCGTGTCTATGTGTCTCGTCATGTCAAATTCATAGATGATGTTTTTCCGTACTCTTCTCTTGTCAAACCTAGTTCCACTTCTACCACTATGTCACCCACTGAATGGTGCGCCCTCTCTATACCAATACTCCAGCCGCACCTACACACTAATCTCCCACCTCAGCCGCCTCCCTCCAGCCCAGCTCCTGCCCATCCACTGCCAATACCACAACACTCTCCTCCACCGTCTGCTTCAAACCCCAACTTGCTAACCCCTGCTAATGCCTCTCACACTCACCAACCCACTTCAGACACCACATAAGACCCTGCTTCTCCTCCCACATCCCCGAACCATGCTACCTCTGTCCCACCTGCCAACCCCGACAAACTTGCAATCCTAGGTAAGCCCATGGTTGCCAAGGATATTATTGCTAAAACCCTAAAAGGCCTAGATTATGAAACCTATAAGCCAGTCATAGACTCTGTTAGGGCTCGTGACACTCCAATCTCCTTCGAAGCCCTCCACGAAAAAACTCATTAACCACGAACTCTCCTTGAAACAACAACAGCAACCCGCTCCTTTCCCCATCACTGCCCATGCCACCCACTTTCGCCATAACAACCCTCGACAGACCACCCGTACTGCCAACCCAAATACCCAAGCCACCCAAAACTCCTCCCCTGCACCATTCAAGGGTAAGTGTCAGTACTGTCGGTTTGTGGGTCATGTTATATCTCAGTGTCGTCAGTTTAAACGGGACTATCCCACAGTTGTGTTCCCCCTCCTCTTCGCCACTCGTCCCTCTCGGCCAAACTCTATCGCAGCCCCTTCCTAACCACAGGTTCATACCGCCACAGCCCCTTCTGATACCCCTCCATCTTCCTGGCTGTTAGATAGCGGAGCCACTCATCACATCACCAACGATCTCAATAATCTCTCCCTCCATCATCCTTACAATGGGAGTGATGATGTTATTATTGGTGATGGTTCTGCTCTTCCCATATCCGACATAGGTTCTTTTCAACTCTCTTTCCACCCTAATATGTCTCTTAAATTTAATAATGTTCTTGTCGTTCCTTTAATCTCCCGTAATATCTTGTCTGTGTCCCAATTCTGTCGGGATAATAATGATGTTATAGAATTCTCACAATCTTCTTTTTTGATAAAGGAAATCTCGACAAACCAAGTCCTTCTTCATGGCACCAGTAGTCACGGCATCTACCTATGGACCCAGTCATCTCCACAAGTTCATCAAAGTGTCTCAAAGTCTCCACTTTCCTGGCATCATCGGCTAGGACATCCCAGCTCTTCCGTTATTTCTATTCTTAAGAAACAATTTTCATTGTCTTTTCCTTTCAGTTATTTTCCAAATTGTAATGCATGCGACATTAATAAAAGTCATAAGCTTCCATTTTCAATCTCGTCTCTTGTCTCATCTGCACCATTACAACTTGTTTTCTCTGATGTATGGACATCTCCGGTTCATTCAATAGACAACTTCAAGTACTATGTTATTTTTGTAGACCACTTCACCAAATATATGTGGTTCTACCCTCTCAAAAATAAATCTGACACTTTCGCCACCTTCCAAAGATTCAAAGCACTCGTTGAAATTTTTTTCAACAAACCCATCATTCAATTCTTTTCTGATAATGGCGGGTGATGCTGCAGGAATTGTGCTTATCAATAATCCTCCACGTGGCAAGATTAATCACCTGGCTCCTTGACCTGAAATCAGAACCCACGACTAGCCGGATGCATCTCCGGCGTAGACCCTCGTGCGTGAGAGTAAGATTACGGTTGAATATATCTCAAAATGTATTGAATAATGAATTCAGATAACAAAATGGCAGTTACCTTTGCACCGTTGGTAGTGATGAAGTATTTATAGTTGATGAAGGTAATTTAATGACAGGGCTACATAAGCTCCGAGATTATAGGGACAGTTACATGTAATGTGAACGTGTACTGTAATGGCTCCTGATTTGTAGGCAAACGGTTGTGGCCGGATTAATTGAACGTGCGCCTATTAACTATTAGGTCGACGCTTGCTTTAGTAGGTCGAGGTCGACACTTGTGTTTGGGTCGACCTGACTGTCGGGTAGAGTTGGATCGTACCCGAAATATGTCTGGGTCATAAGGTCGGACCAAGTTGGGTCGGGACCTGATAGGTCGGACAATGAACTTAGTCGACTGATGTGTGAGACGGGCCTTGGGCCTAGCCCACAGAGAATATGGTGGCAATGATTGCTTGTTGTTTGGGCTTTTACTCGGTCGGCCCAGCCAGATACTTTTGGTATGTTCAGTAGCCCCCAACTTTCGAGTTGACTTTGTCGACTAGGAAGTTAAGGAAATTTTTCGATGAGAATTGTTGACTCGGAGGTCGCTACTTGTAATGATACTTTAGTCGACCAAAATGACGTGGCAGGATCCTGGACGTTGATGATAACGGTCAGAGATGAAGGAGCGCCGTTTTTGCCATAATGATTACAATTTTAACGTTTGAGAGTCCGCCTTGGAAACTGTTTCCGCCATTAATTGGGAAGTTAATTCTGAATTTTTCCTCTTCCTTTCCAATTTTGGAAAATATAAATAGAAGAATCCTTTCCCATTTACGACTTTCGCTGTCCCTGAACTCTGTGCGTGATTCCGGCGACGATAAGGGAAATTGATCCTTGCTATAAATTGGTGTTTTCGTCTTCCATTGTTCCGCTCCTCTTTCAACTGCTAAAGGTATTCCCCTTATCTTTCAGAATTAGGGTTTTAATTTTCGCAATTTCTTTGATTTTGCCATGGCTAGGACCTTTAGTTGCGAGGCCGGAGCTGGGTATGGTTACTGTAGCGTCAATCGTAGAGTCTACAAACACTTGAATGGGGAGTGGAGAGAGATAACTGTAGAGGAGTGCTCTTTAATTTTGACTCGTTGGGGCTTGCGATTCACCGAACTAACTTTACCAGTGGGAGAGGACGTAGGTGCCCTAGAAACGAACGACCCGAGAGTTGTGTCCTTTTATCTCTTTCATGAGCTTCTCGACCACTTAGCCGTGTTCTATGTCCAGGATGCCAATAAACCCTCCTTTATTAGAAATAGGATTGGATTTCTGGGGGAATCTAGGTCGCCCCTTAGTGTGTCTACTAGGACTCCTGAGACTTCATGTAGAACTGATTCCCCTGTTTCCACTTCTTCTTATACAGATATGGCGACTCAAGGAGAAGCTGATGTCTCTACTTCCTCAAGCCCGCGTATTGTGGATGCTTTTGAGACTACTATGGTACCAGGCAGGAATGAGAGGGGGTATGTGCCCCAAGGGCCACTTAGAGGAAAACAAAATTTTCCTTCTAGAATGTCTACAATCCATGATTTGTGCGAGGTGGACAGGGAGGAGTTTGACGTTACCCTTTACAGCAGGGCTGATTTCTTCAAACAGTTTGGGAAGACCTACAAGACTGATGCCACCAGAGTTGCCTTTTATTATGGCCAGTTTATTGTCGACCTGAGACTGCCCTTGGACCCCTTCATTAATGAATTCATGGAGTGTGACAATGCCCTACCTCTCCAACTGGGCGCCAATACATGCAGAGTCTTGGTTTGTTTTGCCATGGTGTGCCGCTTCTTAGGTTATGAGCCTTGCATGAGGGTATTTAGAGAATTCTTTGCTGTGAAATTTGATAAGAATGGCGGCATAAGCACTCCTTCCAAAGCAAATTCCCCCAAATTAATGATAAATTTGCCTAGCAAAGTCAGTGGCTAGAACTCTCATGTAGCAGTAGTGGAGAGTAGGTTAGAATGGGAGTTCCCTCTACCAAGTGAGGATACCAAGGTGGTGAGGGATGAAGATCAGTGGGAACCCCATTGGCATGGTGACCTGCGTAGGAAGTTGGCAGAGTTGGTCGCTCGTAGACCCATCAGTTGGGAGATTCTAGGGACCACAAAAAACAATTTCATCCAAGTTGGTATGATGCTGGGGGATGATGATGTTGTTCCCTTGGTTCCCATAGTCAGGTGTTTGAGGTATCCGAATTGGGTAACTCACGCCCATGCTAGGTTTGAGAAAATGTGCTCTCTTTGCCAGAAGGCTGAGAATTATTGCAAGGATAATGGGGAGCATGTTGGTGGTAAGGATTTATTCGCCTCTTCCTTCTCCTTATGTGAAAATTTCTATGAGCGAGCTCCATCTTACTTAGCATCTGCATTTGATTACTTAGTCGTCACTTACTGATCCCAGTGTGGAACTCGTACCCGCCATATGTGTAGCTTTTGTATAGAATTTTTTAGCTCGCCACTAATCTTGCTCGTGTGTAGAACTCGTAGCTCGTACATAGAACTTATAATTATGATGTCGAGCTAATACTCTTCCTTTTTTGTCTTGTGCAGTTTTAACCCCTGCTCAGGAAGCTAATATGGGGAGAGCCATTGATATCAGGAAGGCCAAGAAGAGCTATGGAGCAGCTAATGCCAAGGAGAACCGCGAGATAGAGGGTGCCAAGAGAAATGATTTGCTGAAGCTTGTTGATCAGGACGCCTCTAAGTTCATTCCTACCGAGGAAAACTTGGAAGAGTTGGATGATGCCCCAGAGGGAGAGCGTGTTGAGGGTGGTGAGGCCCAAGGTTCTGAAGAGGTCAACATTGCTGATGAGGAGCCAGAGAAGGAGGTTGTCAGGGCCAGGACCCGTGGCCAAGCCAAAGCAAAAACCAAAGCTGCCTCCAAGAAAAAGTCCCATGTCATTGCTTTGGATGAAGAGGAGGATGAAGATGATGATGCTCCTTTGAGCAAGAAGATTAAGATTGGTCCATCAACAGTGAGCTCGACATCTAATCAAGTCGATGCTAGTGAGCCTGTGGAGACCGAGACTTTGGGCCCCCAATCTTCTCCTATCCAAGTTTCATATACTGAGTTGATTCAAGCAAGAGTTGACGAGCTGAGTAATGTTACTCCACTGACAAGGATCAACTGTTTAGCCAGGGAGTACCCCGAGCTGGAATATGGACAAGTTGTAGTCAAGTGGGGAGCTGATCAAGACTTGATCAAGGAGTTTTCTAATAATCCATTAACTCCAGAAGCTTGCCGGGCGAGGGTTGGACTAGCTTCTTCTGAGGTAACTCCTGTGTTTTTAATGTACTTATTCCTTTTATCTTTTTATCCCCTGTCTCTTTCTTAAGCTCGATCTAACCTCTTTTTTTTTATTCGACATTGCAGTCTCTTGCCATGATTGATTTGGCTACCACCTACTGGAAAGCTGCTGAGGAGCAGGAGAAGCTAGCTAAGACTATGCTAGCTCGCAAAAATGAAGAGTTGTTGAAGCTTGAAGAGGAGTACACCAAGGTGGTGGAGCTGAAGGAGGATAAGAAGAAATTGCAGGCTGAGCTTGAGAAGGTGAAGGAGGAGCACTCCGACTTGGACAATTATTATGAAGCCTTGAAACTTGTGAAGGATAATGAAATCAAGTTGAAGGAGGAGGCCTGGAAGAGTTTAAGGGAGGCTAATAGTGAACTCGCCCGTCTTAAGGAGGAGAAAAAGAAGATGGCGGCTGATCTTGAGCTGGCAAAGCAACAGTTGGAGGAGGTTCCAGTTACCTTGGCAAAGAAACAAGAGGAACTGAATGCTGCTCGACAACAATGGGAGCTGGATCTGACCAATGCTGTGAAAGTTGCCAAGGATGAAGCTGTTAAGGTCTATAAAGAAAGTGACGAGCTCCATGATCATGTTACCAAGGAGGCCCAGGTGTTCTTCAAAGCAGGTATGATCCATTTGGCCCGACGCATCACTGTGGATCCTTCAGTTGATATACCAATCGAGAAACTGGCTCAATGGGCTTCTGAGGAACCATACAATACTGCAGCTCGACAGGGCCATTCCTTGGTGCCTTACACTGATAATGACATAGAGATCATAGCTAAAGATGATGAAGAGGCTGAAGCAGCGCCCGGGAACCCTCCTGAGGTCAAGAAAGTTAATTTCAACACTATTCTTGCAGAACTTGAAGATTATGAAGATCCAGCCTTCGATGATGAGACTCCAAATTATACCATCAGCGACTCAAGGAAGGTAGTTTATTCTTCAGAAAATGTTCTAGGTGAGCCCTCTGCTATTGGCGACCAAAATGACGTTGATCCAGTGTCTTCTAGTGGTCAAGCTGTTGATGAGTCCACAGAGTGAAGTTTGAGATTGAAGGTTTATGTAATGGACAAGTCCCAAACATTTTTTGCTTTTTGGTTTTTTGAATACTTGGATGCCTTGGTCCTATTTTTTGGGAGGCATAGCACTTTTGTAACTCTATTTGACTAAGTCTTGGCCCACTTTGGGAGACTTACTTAGGTTTAATCGTAGCTGACATCCCTTTATTGCATGTTGTATGCTTTTGATGTTAGTGTCGAGCTAGATATAGTGGGGCAAATGAGTCACCCTAAGATTAAGGTCGACCTGTCCTGTGATGGTTCAGTCGACCTCAGACTTAAATAGCTTTTGGAAACAAGATTGACTAAGAGTCGATCCTGTTCACTTCATCGAAGCTGACCAAGGGTCGAGCTCATTAGAACAAAGTCGACCCTGGGTCAGAATTGTTTTAAGTAGTAAAGCTGACTGAGAATCGAGCTAATTAGAACAGACTGACTAAGAGTCGAGTTTGTTAGAACGAAGTCGACTAAGAGTCGGACTTATTTAAGTAAACTAAGCTGATTAAGAATCGAGCTTGTTAGAACAAAGCTGACTAAGAGTCGAGTTTGTTAGGACAAAGTCGACTATGATTCGGACTTGTTTAAATGAGCGAAGCTGATTAAGAATCGAGCTTGTTAAAACGAAGCTGACTAAGAGTCGAGCTTGTTAGGACAATGTCGACTATGAGTCGGACTTGTTTAAATGAGCGAAGTTGATTAAGAATCGAGCTTGTTAAAACGAAGCTGACTATGAGTCGAGCTTGTTGAAGTTAGTGTTACACAATGTTTGGTCGAACAAAGATGCGATTTTTATTGAAGTACGAACATGCTTACATCAATTTGAAAACTAGAACTAGGGCAAGCTTGAACTTGGAAGTTGAAAGCTAAAAGTAATACTTGATAAGGTGAGTGGCGTGCCAAGGATGCTTCAACTCTTCACCTCCAGGATGAGCTATAATGTAGGTTCCTTCCTTGACAACTCGAGTAACTATGTAAGGACCTTCCCAGTTAGGAGATAGTTTGTTCTGCTGAGTTCTCCTTCCCGTTGCTTCGATCTTTCTCAACACATGATCTCCAACTAGGAATGACCTTGCCTTGACCCTCTTGTCATGGTAACTTTTAGTTCGCTGCTTGTAGTTGACCATTCGGAGGTAGGCTGTATCTCGCTTCTCATCGATCAGATCCAGGTCGATCAATCTGTTGGTATCATTCTGCTCCTGATTGAAGAAAGTCACTCTAGCAGTAGGAAATCTGAGCTCGGTAGGTACCATGGCCTCTGATCCATATGTGAGAGCAAATGGGGTTTCCCCCGTAGGCCCCCGAGTGGTTGTACGAAATGCCCAAAGAGCAAGGGGGAGTTCGTCCAACCAGTTATTGTGTCGACCTACGAGACCTGTCTTGAGTGAAGATAGAACAAGTTTATTCGCTGCTTCAGCTTGCCATTACCTTGGGGATAGGCGACAGAAGATTGCCAATGCTTGATACCAACTCGGTTCATTTCTGCTTAAAAGGCTCTTGAGAATTGCAGCCCGTTGTCTGATACTATGGCTCGAGGAAAACCAAACCGACACCAAATGAAATCATGAATGAAGTTGATGGCATTTTCTTCTTTGATGCGAGCTAATGGCTTGGCCTCGACCCATTTTGTGAAATAATCTATGGCAACGATCACATACTTGCAATTTCCCCGGGCGGGAGGGAAGGGTCCAATCAAGTCGACGCCCCACATATCGAATGGCCAAGTAGCGGTCACGGGAGTTTGCTCCGTTGTTGGCACATGAGGTAGGTTGGCAAACCTTTGGCATTGATCACATTGCTGAACAAAGTTATGAGTGTCAGCTCTCATGTGTGGCCAGTAATACCCCAAAGTGATTAACTTGTCGGCTAGAGTCCTGGCCCCCGGGTGTCCACCAAAAATCCCATTGTGTACTTCATGTATCAATAGGGCAACCTCTTGAGGGTGGATGCACTTTAGCAATGGTCGAGTGTAGGATCTTCTGAACAGATCGCCTCCTTGAATAACGTACCTCGGAGCTTTCTTTTTGATAGCTCGAGCTTTCTTCTCGTCATCAGGCAGCTCGCCACTTTCTAGGTACGCCTTCATTTCTTCGATCCAACACTTCTCATAAACCCAATTTCTTGAAGTGTCCTCTACACATTGAATTTTTATCCTCTCATAAGCTGGATTTTCGAGGAAATAGATGGGCTCTTCATGTGGCTCATCTGAAGTGGCTAATTTCGAGAGGAGGTCGGCTAGCTCGTTGTCTTCCCGTCCAATCCTCTGAATCTCCCAGAATTCCAAATCCTTTATCAGCTCCTTCACTAGGTCACAGTATTTGATTAGAGTGGAACTAAGTACCTCGTACTCGCCTCTAACCTGGTTGACTATCAGTTGGGAATCACTATAAGCTATGATTTTAGTCGCTCCAAAACACTTGGCGTACTCTATGGCTGCTATCAAGGCTTCGTATTCAGCCTGGTTGTTGGAAGCATCAAACTTGAACCTTAGTGACTCCTCATACACTGTCCCAGATTCTGGTTCAATTAGCACTATCCCAGCTCCACTGACATTATTGGTCGCTGACCCATCTGAGTAGACCTTCCAACAATCGTCGGGTAGGTTAGTGGCGACTTGGGACTCTGGCTCTTTTCCTTTGGTTTTCTCTTTCTGAGCTCGCATTTCGCTGTCTTCCTTTGTGAACGTCAGCTCGACCAAAAAGTCTGTTAGTGCCTGATCCTTCAATGCTTTTCGAGGTCGATACTCGATGTCGAATTCCGTGAGGGCAATTGACCAGTTGAGTAAACGACCTGAACTTTCTGGTTTATGAAGAATTTTCCTTAGAGGGGCATTCGTAAGTACCACTATTGGGTGAGCCAAAAAATAAGCTCGCAGCTTCCTTGAAGCTACGACTAGAGCATATGCGACCTTTTCAGCATTGTAGTACCTGCTCTCCACATCTGATAAGGATTTGCTGATGTAGTATACTGGCTTTTGAAGCCCTTCCTCTTCTCTAATCAAGACTGCTGCAACTGACTTGTCTCCTACAGACAGATACACGAACAAGGTTTCACCAGTGGTCGGGCTACTCAGGAGAGGTGGAGTAGCGAGGTAATCCTTCAGCTGTTGGAATGACGAATGACATTCGGTCGTCCATTAAAAAATTTTTGTCCCCCTCAACGCTTTGAAGAAGGGGAGAGACCTCTCTGCTGACTTAGATATGAAGCGACCAAGAGTTGCTACCCTTCCGTTAAGTCGCTGCATCTCCTTGACACTGGTAGGCTCTTGCATGTCGACTAGAGCCTTGATCTTCTCTGGGTTACCTTCTATACCTCGTTGAGATACCATGAATCCAAGGAACTTGCCGGCTGCTACACCAAAGACACACTTGCTAGGGTTGAGCTTCATGTCGTTTGCTCTCAAATTGGCGAACGTTTCCTTTAGGTCGACCACGTGACGTCCATCCTTTGTTTTGATGACCATATCGTCGACGTAGGCCTCCATGTTTCGGCCAATTTGTGAGGCAAAGACTTTGTTCACCATTCTCTGATAAGTCGCCCCTGCGTTCTTCAATCCAAAGGGCATCATGTTATAGCAGTAGATGCCTCCAGCCGCTTGGAAAGCTGTCTTCACAATGTCATCCTCGTGCATCTTAATCTGGTGGTACCCTGAGTAAGCATCGAGGAAGCTGAGGGTGGAGTGACCAGCAATGGAATCAACTAGTTTGTCGATTCTAGGAAGAGGATAGCTGTCCTTTGGGCAGGCAAGATTTAGAGTGGTGAAGTCGACACACATCCGCCATTTGCCATTTGATTTCTTCACCATAACCACGTTGGCCAACCACGTTGTGTGAGTGGTCTCCTTGATTATCCCTGCACTTAAAAGTTTTTGTACCTCAGCTTTTATGGCCTCCTCCTTATCGCGAGCAAAACTTCTCAATTTTTGGGGTCTAGGCTTTATGGTCGGGTTGACTTCAAGTCTGTGAACGGCGACCTCTTCCTTGATTCCCCTCATGTATTCTACTCTCCATGCAAAGACATCATTACTCTCCTTGAGTAGCTCAATGATTTCTGCTCGCTCCTCGTCTGACAGCTGCTTTCCAATTTGAATTTTTTGGTCAAGGTAGGAAAGGTTGGTGACTACTGACTCTAGCTCGTCCACAGCTTCCAGCTCTGGACCATCCCTGAATTGCAAGGTTTCAATAATGATCTCCCTCACTTTCTGTCTTTCCTCGGCCCCCAGGTGTGGAGCCTCTTCAGCTATCATGTCATCCAACTTATCAGCGATCTCATCAGTGGTGGCCCCCGAGTTATTGTTGACCTGGAGGCATAGGTCGCCTATGAGGACTTGGTCGACCATAACTACATCTGGATCGACCGCTGTGGTTTCGGAGTGACGTGTCGACTCAACCATGACCTCGTCATTTGTGCGATAGGTCGACTCCTCCACATTGGTGATTGTTGACAGTCGAGTAGTTTTGGTGACTGACTGGGATAGCTTTAAGTAACCATCTGCCGTCTCGATCTCTAGCTCTCTCTTCTTTCTTTCCCGAAGAACATGATCCAGGTAGGCTTGAGCTGTGCCTTGTACGCAGCCTACTCCAGCAGGTGTGGGGAACTTGACTCGCTGATGAGGGATCGATGCCACCATTCCAAGAGCGACCTGACCAGGAATACCAAGTATAGCGGCATAGTCACTGTTTACATCTATCACAATAAATTGTACTTTCGATACGATCCAGTGGGGGTGCTGGCCTAGGTCGACGTCGAGTTCAATCTGGCCTTTGGCATCAACTCGATGGTTGGTGAAGCCCTCCAACCTGCCGTCATATCTTCCAAGCTGCTCGTCATTAAGACCCATCTCTTGGAAAGTCTTGTAGAACAAAATATCTTTGCAGGCCCCCGTGTCGACTAAGAGTCTGCTCATCGTACATCCATCTATGAGACCTGGGATGATGAGAACTTGCTCCCTAGCGGCCATATTAGTTGCCAGTTCATGGGGATAGAAGCTGATCACTTCATCTCTGACATCTCTCCTTGGAGGCACATGTGGGGCTTTACTGAGTTGAAAGATCTTATGCTTGATGGCTGTGTTGCTGGCTTGCTCTGTGATGACTCCCAAATTCAATCTAGGTTGCCTTGGTCCCTGCTTCCCACCTGCTGGCTGCTCGCCTCCACCAGCTTGAGGCCTTTTCACATAAGCGTCGAGCCTCCCCTGGTCGACCATTCTTTGGATAATACGCTTCAAGCCCAAGCAATCCTCTGTGAGATTGTTAGTCAAATATATGCTTAGGTTTAGAATTGCTTAAACCCAATCACAACAAGCATTAATGTGGACCCCTAATTTTAATTAGACCCAATAGAATTTTTCTATGTATGATAGGTCCCCTTAATGCTAGTGCCAGTGTTTTTATTTCATGTAATTTTCTCAAGACCTTGAAGACTTTGAAGGTGTGAAGATTTGCTCCCATGTTGTTTTTGTTAGTTACTCAGTTTGGTCACCTAACCGGTTGAGCTCCTAACCGATGTGTCAACCGAACCGGTTGCCCTATCTAGCGGATGTAACCTTCACAGGTTATATCCTATCCTTTGCCGGTTAAGGCTTCCTCAGCAAGCTTTCCTCAGCCTAGCCTAACCGAAGCATTTATTGCTCCCAACTACCCAGCAACCTCTTTAGCTAAAGTTGGTAAGGCAAGCATGCTGAATAGACGCTGAAGTGACATTCTGCGGTGTCGGAAGCTCAAAATAGATTGTCAAAATGACCGGTACTCACATCCTTTCAACCACTCAAGGAAAATCTTCTCTCTCCTATCTCGGGCATTTAATGCAAAGATCCTTCAATTCAAAGGCATGCCTGATCAAGTCATCATTGCAACCTCTTCAAAGACAACGGCTCCTTTTCAAAGTTCACTATAAATAGCTTCCCTGGAGCATTGAAGAAGGTTGGTGCATTTATGATTCTTGAGAGTGAGTTGCTCTGAACTACCATCCTGAAAACTCCATAGTTCAAGGCATTCAATTCTTGTCCTCTTATTCACTAGACATCTCTGTAGGACTTATACACTGTGCACCTCAATCAATATTGTAGTGTTCCTTCATTAGATTATATTTGGAACACATTGATTGATTCACACACAACACCCTAGAGAAATCAGCTCAACTTGTGAGCACATCTCTAGAAAACACCAGGTCTTTATTGTAGCACGATCCGTTAGTGGTCACCTTTAGTTTGGCAGCCTTCAATCATTGGCTTGCAACTTGTAATAGGTAGATACCATTAATATAGTAGTGCACTTTCACAAATCCAAGTTCGACCAAACTTGGTAGAGGACGTGCGATTATTTAACACTTTGTGAACCTCTTCAAACAATGTGTCTTTCTTACGCGTGTTTGTTTATTTTACGTGTTGTTGTAAGCGGTTGACATTCTCTCAGCGGTCACAACCTATTGACTCAACCTCTTGCTCAACTTGTTTGTCTTACTTGGAAATATAATTTGTCTTGTTTGCATAAGGATTTTTAACGTCTTTGCTTTTGAAACTCTACCTAACCAGTTGTAAACCTAGCCTAACCGTAATTCATTTGTGCAAAACTAATCTAACGGTTAGCAAGTGTGTTTCCTACAACCTTTTTCAAAGACTAAGAGTTTTTAAGCAAAAAGTTTTAATCGGGCTATTCACCCCCTCTAGCTTTGATTCTTACCATTCAGGACCTAACAATTGGTATCAGAGCCAACAATTTTCGAAAATTATTTTTCCAAGCTTAACCGCTTGAATTGCCAATTCCAAAATGGCAGGAAAAATCATGCAAACATACAACTTGACATCCGTTCCCATGTTGAACGATAACGAATTTCCGGTATGGAAAAACGAGAATCATGCGGTACTTGGATTCAATAGATGATAGGTTAACTACGTAGTCGAGAGATGGTCCAATGACACCCCTGAAAATCAATCTTGCAACAAGAGCACCCAAAACTCCTCTCATGGATCATGCGGATAGAGATTACGAACAAGACTTTGAGGTTTATGAAACTTATGTGCCAAAACCAAGAGAAGAATGGACTGAGGATGACAAACTTTGTGATTCCTTGGGCCGAAAAGCCTTGCACATCATAACCTCGGGACTTGATGACGGACTTTGTACAAACAAGTACAATGCTATGAGACCGCTCAACAAGTATGGCAAAGTCTTCTCAGATACTTTGAAGGAGATCAAGTGGCCAAGGACAACAGACTCTACAAAAGCGTTGCTGAGTTTGAGTCCTTCAAGAAGAATCCAAATGAGACAATGAAGGAAACGTACGACCGATTCTGAGAGGTGAGTAACTCTTGTGCATCTTTAGGTAGAGTCTATACCATGAAAGACCTAAACATGAGATTCCTCAATTCTCTTGGAGACTTGTGGCATGTGAAAGTCGCTATTTTGAAAGAATGCCGTGATTTGAACACTACTCATATCCAGAACATTGTGTCTACTTTGTTTCTATATGAGGAAGAGCTCAACCGGTTGAGTGGAGTTCAAAAACAATTTAAAAATCTATCTCTGCCAGCTCAGACCGAGATCTTCCCTGGTTCTTCTATGCTTACCAGCCAAATTACCACCAATGACTCTCCCTCAACATCTCAGCCTCAACCAACTCTAGCCAACACCTCTTCTAACACACCTCTTGAGGTAGAGGATGAATTTGCTGCATTCGCCAGAAACTACAAAAAGTTTAAGGATTTTAAGAAATCCCACAGCAAATCATTTCAACCCAAAGCCTCATCCTTCCATAGATCTGGAAACTTCCAAAAGAAAGGCCAAACCTCAACCTCAACCGACGGAAAGAATGCCCAAGGTGAGCTTGTGTGTTACAATTGTAGAAAACCCGGCCATTTTGCCTCCAAATGCCCTCAACCTAAATATGAATTTTGAGGAAGAAACCATTCAAGAAATTCCCTAGATCTAAATCTAAGAGCTTAGTTGTCGAGGATGGGCTGAAAAAGCTATGCCGGTTTGGTTTGAGACCGACTACGAGAATGAAGAAGGCGACTATGCGACTCGGATGAAGATGCGATGTCAGTTTTGTTGCTATGGATGGAACCTATGAAAAACCCATCTCCCTGCAAACTCCTGTTTTTAGACACCCCAATTCCAATGAACAATCATCCTATGTTGATCAGACTCCGCCTATGAGATCTCCCTTGACATTCTTTGATGAACCCATTTCAACTTCCAAGGCAGATGCGAGGTAACCCCTATAATTTCAAAATTCAAAACATAGGTGGATCCCTTTATGGTCAGTCAAAACCTTGCCCACTCTCGGAGCCGATGCAACCAATCCAACCGACCTATCAAGCTCAAGCCTTGCCGATTGCTTCCTATCAACCGACGCTTGAGACCCGACCGATTCACTTAAAGCCTCTAACCGAACCTAGCCCTCAACCGATATCTTCACTACCAAATTTTGATCCCAATTTTGAACCATCATCCTCTTCCTCTCGGCCCTCTTTTGTTGACCCTATGCCCAATATGTCAAAGTACGAAATGGCGAGAGGTGATGAATGAGCTCTTCTCCGATTTTGAAAAATTAAATGAAGCTCACAAAATCATGGTTGATAATTTTAAAGTAATCACTACTGAAAATGATTCTTTGAAAGCTGAAATAAAAACTTTGAAAGAAAGTAAGCTAGAGTCAGATCAGTTGAAGAAGGACAATCAAGAACCCACTGAGAGACTAAACATTTCTGTTTGTCAAATTGCTGATCTTGTGTCAAGAAATAACTCTCTTCATAAAACAATTGACACGTTTTCAAAATCACGAACCGCTGTGGGAGACCATCATTCAAGATCAGCTTATCTCCTAACCGAGATGTAACCTCTTTTGGTATAAGTTTTAACTCCAAAGAAGTGATGACATTGACAAAGCAAAGACAAACCAGTTAAGGAGTCTGTCTCTCGAGAACTTGATAGGCAAATTTGATGATGCTCAATCCAAAATGATTAAGAAGGAGTTAACCAAACCTTTCAAATCTGTCCCTCACACCTATCCTAATGGACGGAGTACGGATGAAAGCCTATCCGAGCAAAAACAAATCTCAATGGACCGAGGTAGGCGATCCCGAGTTAGGACAATATGTCCCACTTAGTGATGGGAACAAGAAAGGTGGAATTAAAATTGTTGATCATGTTGCAGTCGGGAATCCTCAACCCGTAAGGTAACCGACACCGGTAAGGGTATGACCGATCGACAACGCCGCAGTCACCCAACCGGTAAAGGCAACCTAACCGGTAAAGCCATTCCTAAACCAATGCAACGAGGTTAACAAAGGTAAATCCATCACCTTCGTCCCCAAAGGATCATCTCGCTCAATCGCTAATCCTCTCAAGCATTGGCAAAATTGAACATCAATTCATCTAAGCCTCCTCACCATCTTCTAATAAATGTGTAAATTGTGGTTTTATTGGTCACAAGGCTTATGAATGCCTCTTGAAGCACCTATCCGGACCCACCGAGTCTAAAAGCTCGTGTGGTGGCCAGTATGGCTGCCAAAGAGGAACTAACTCTTTGGACCCAAAAGAATAAGGGGGACCATAAGCTTACTGTTCTATTTCAGGAATGCTTAATGGCCTCAACCGATGCCGGTAAGGATGTTTGGATTATGGACAGTGGATGCTCTAGGCATATGACTGGTCATGTCGATCTCCTAACCGATCTGGAAGAAGCATCTGGTCCTCCAGTTGTCTTTGGTGACAACGCAAAGGGTAAAATTATCGGTCAAGGATCCATCAAAAGAGGTACGGTAATTGTACGAAGGTATCTTTGGTGGATGGTCTAAAACACAACCTTCTCTATTTCACAATTTTGTGACAAAGGTATGCATTGTGTTTTCAACTCTTCCAACTGCTATGTGAAAGACATTGCTACAGGTGAAACACTTCTCACTGGATATAGAAAAGGTAACGTATATGCTATAGATTTAAACAATGTCTCGAATGTTACTAATGTTTGTTTTGTAGCTAAGAACATTAGTGAGAATTCCTGGCTATGGCACAAGAGACTCAGTCACTTGAACTTCAAATATCTATCCAAGCTGGCCAATAAAAATCTTGTCGCCGGCTTACCTCAGGTGTCCGCTGATCATGGAAGGAAATGTAGAGCCTCGCCAATTGGGAAAACAACATAAAGAATCTTTCCGCAAAGAAGCCCCGCATGTCCACTTCTAGGTGCCTCCAGCTGCTACATATGGATCTGTTTGGCCCCACAACAACTGCCAGTTTGGGGGGTAGCAGATACACATTGGTTGTTGTAGACAATTTCTCAAGATATACCTGGGGTAGAGATGTTTGCTTCAAAAGATGATACATATGAAGTTGCTACCGCATTATTCCGTCTACTTCAAACCCAAAAAGAATGTGATATCATCGCATGAGATCGATAATGGAACGGAGTTCAAAAATCTTGGAATCGCTCGATCGTGATGATCACGGAATAGACCATAAGTTCTCACCTTGGTACACCGCAACAAAATGGTGTAGTTGAGAGAAAGAACAGGACATTGATCGAAGCCGGAAAAACAATGATATCCGAAGCTAGGCTCCCTAAGTATTTTTGGGCCGAAGCTATACATACAAACTTGCTTCACCTGAATAGATCTTTGATCAACAAGTTTCACAACAAGACCCCTTATGAGCTTTGGCGTGGCAGAATTCCCAATATTAGTTTCTTCAAGATCTTCTACGCAAATGCTATGTTCTTTACAACGGAAAAGAACGCCGAGGTAAATTTGATGAAAAAGCCGATGAAGGCATTTTTGTGGGATACGCCAAGCACAAAGAAGGCATTTAGTGTTTTTAATAAACGGTTGTTGAAAATTGTTGAATCTGTTCATGTTACTTTTGATGAATTTGATTTGCTAGAGTCCGACAAGGCTCCAAATAGTACTCGATAGTTCTCGTGTTTTTGAGACAGGTGAAACAGATAATCAAAACTCTAATCAATCCACCAAAGATCAACGCAAATCGGTCTCCGGCTCAACCGTCGGCCTCTAGTGGTGTAACCTATAGAGACCTAGTTGATGACTCCTTCTTTCCTCAATCGGTTAGGCAATCAATTAGTCAATCTCAAACCGATCCCTTACCAACTAGTCCTCATATTACAACTCCCAATTCATCACTGAAGCCGAACCAATTTCACCCATCAACTTACCATTTCCATCTCCAATTACCGATCACCATCATCACTCACCCTCACCTAACCGATCACCTCAACCGGTCTCCTCTCCCTCAACCGATTCCACTCCTCCCATAGAAACCTTAAGACAGAATCGGTCAGCAAGACCTACCTAGTGGAAGTGAGATCAGCTTAGAAATCATCCTTTAGAAAATGTTATTGGTGATGTCTTTGGACCTAGAATGACAAGAGGCCAATTAAGAAACTTAGAAGAACAACATGGTTTATTTTCCTCTCGCTATGGTCTCCAACATAGAACCAAAGAAGACCGATGAAGCACTTGATGACCCCAAATGGGTAGAAGCCATGCAAGAAGAGCTTAACCAGCTTTGATAGATGTAAAGTTTGGGAATTAGTGCCTAGACCTAGTGATCAAACAAGATTGGAACGAAATGGGTTTATAGAAATAAATTGGATGAGTCTCGGAAGAATTATAAGAAATAAAGCCAGATTAGTGGCAAAAGGATATAGACAGGAGGAAGGAATAGACTATGATGAGACTTTTGCTCCCGTAGCTAGATTAGAAGCCATTAGGTTATTTCTTGCCTATGCAGCCTACAAAGAATTTAAGCTATATCAAATGGATGTGAAAAGTGCATTTCTCAATGGTGAACTTCAAGAGCTTGTTTATGTAGATCAACCTCCCGGTTTTGAAGATCCTAAGAAGCCTAATCATGTCTACAAATTAAATAAAGCTTTGTACGGCCTCAAGCAAGCACCTCGAGCATGGTATGAAACTCTCTCCAAATTCCTACTTAGTGAGAAGTTTGAACGAGGTAAAATCGACACCACCTTATTTATTGCAAAGCATAATGGTCATTCATTGTTAGTTCAAATATATGTTGATGACATAATTTTTGGATCTACTAACGAAAAATTATGCAAGAGATTTGAGAAGCTTATGCAGAGCAAATTTGAGATGAGCATGATGGGTGAGCTAACCTTTTTCCTTGGACTTCAAGTTAAGCAAACCCATAAAGGTATTTTCATCAATCAAGCCAAATATACCAAAGATCTAATCAAGAAATTTGGACTTGATTCCGCTCATCCTCAAAGCACTCCTATGGCCACAAATGTACACTTAGACAAAGACGAATCCGGTAAGAAAATAGATATGACACTCTACCGAGGTATGATAGGTTCTCAACTTTACTTAACCGCTAGTAGGCCAGATATCATGTTTGCCGTATGTGTATGTGCTAGATTTCAAGCTGACCCTAGAGAATCTCATTTGCAAGCTGTCAAAAGAATCATCGATATCTTGTGGGAACTGCTAACTTAGGTTTGTGGTATCCGAAATATTCATCATTTACACTAATTGGTTATTCGTATGCCGATTTTGCACTTGTAGGGTCACCAGGAAAAGTACTAGTGGAACTTGTCAATTTCTAGGTAACCGGTTGGTTTCTGGTCGTGCAAGAAACACGCATCAATTTCCACTTCTACGATCGAAGCCGAGTATATAGCCGCTGGAAGTTGCTTTGTTCACAAATTCTATGGATGAAGCAACAACCGGTGGACTATGAAATCCCTCAAGAAGTATGTCCTATTTATTGTGATAATACCTCAAAGCAATATCGCCTCCAACAATCCTGTGATGCATTCAAAGACCAAGCACATAGACATCAAGTATCACTTCCTCAAGGATCACGTTGAAAAGGGTAACATTGTTCTTTTAAAAGTCCATACTGATTATCAACTAGCTGATATTTTGACAAAACCATTGGACATTAAAAGATTTGAATTCCTCAGAGGAGAACTAGGCATGATTGATATTCGTTAATTTATTGTGCTAACCTTGCTGTCTGTAAAAGCTCTCAACCGATCATGATGGTGCCTCATTTACTTATGCTCAACCGATGCTCTTGTCCTACTCTCAACCGGTATGTAAGATATCCTAACCGATTAAAAGCATCCCCTAACCGATGGTCCCTAACCGATGCAAAAGCCTTCTATCCCAACCGACCAATTCTCATTGTCTAACCGATCATATCCTTGATCGGTCAAGCCTAATGTAGTGACGTCAGCTCAACCGATTGATCATTACCTAGCCGACAAGTCCCATCAATCCCATCAGCCGTCTACCGCCTTACCCTATACTGACAAAGCATCATTGTTGTTCCCCACTCCCTCCTACTACCGTCCCTTTTGTACTTGATGATTGGTCAAATTTAAAATTTTGTGACCAAAAAGGTAACTTCTGTATCATTCCAGTTTATTAAAAGGTTATCTTTTTGTCATTATTGCATTATGGTTTAACTGCTGCACACACGTACCTAGTTTTTATCCCTCATATTTAAAATCATGTTCAATATCTTTTTAAATATCTGTGCCATGCAGTTGAAACGTTTTCTTTATTACAAGAAACCTTTTCATCTTCTATCTCTCTTCTATATAAGGAAATACAACTCTTCATTCAAGCTTTCCGTTTTCCTCTCTCTGCAAAAGCTTTGAACTTTCAAGAATTCAAAATCCATTCTCTCTTTGTTCTTCTAACTCTAATTCTTTCTGGTAAAGTTTTTCTAAATACTCAAATTCTTTTAACTTGAAGAACTAGAACTATTTTTAAAATCATAACCTCACTTACATTGTTTTCTTTTGAAATGTGTTCTAACTTAGAATGTTTTTGATTCTTAAATCTTTTGACAGATGGCTCCCAAACCAACTAAGAAAGACATTTTCGGAGGTTACATTCTACCAAGCTTCTTCGAATCTGAAGAAGGGAAGATCCTCCAAGCCATGCTAGTTGCTTCCGGGTTGTTGCCGTTCTTGATGCCAGAGGGGAATGATGATATTCTGTATGATCTTGTCAATGAGTTCTTCAACAATGGCGTAGTTGATGATAATCCAAAGCCCGGTGTTGTTTCTCACATTACGTCTTCAGTTGGTGGTTTTTCTGTTGATTTCTCCCCATCCTCCATAGCCGAAGCTTTCCCTACTCTTCCATCAACCGGTTCCTCTTCGTCACTTCAAGGATATGGAAGCCGCCTGGGCTACCGTCCGTGGAACCGATCCATTCGTGACCGGTGAAGGGAACAAGAAAGCTGATTTGGACGCTGTTCATTATGCCCTAACCGAAGTCATTGACCGATGTGTGATTTGCCGGTCTGGTTCTCATCATTGTATCACCATGATACAATGGGAAGCCATGGCAGCCGTTATGCTTCAAAGGAGATTCAACTGGTGCTCCTTCATCTATCGTGTTATCCTAATTGCCTTCAAGAAATTCCAGAAGGAGAAGCCCTTGTCCAGATCTAACAAGGCCAAGCCAATCCATTATCTTCTGATGAGTAGAATTCTCTTGAGAATCCCTTCAATCTTTACTATTTCTGGTGGTCAACCTTCAGTTCCTAAGTCCTTTGTCAAAGCTTTCGACAAGGCCGATCAAGCAAGAATTCTTAGAGAAGCCAAACCGATGGCCCCCATTGCTGCTCCAACCGAAGCCCAACCGGTTAAGAAGAAGACCTCTCAACCGAAGAAGAAGCCGTCAACCGATTCCTCCAAACCGGTCTCTCAACCTCAGCCTTCTCAACTGATCCCTTCTCCGGCTAAAAGAAAATCCCCAGAACTCCGATACATCAAGACAGAGAACCCATCTCCACTGTTATCCGACCTAAAAAGTCTGCTAGAAAATCCTCCAAACCAGTTACTCCTCCTCCAGCCACTTCAAAATCAAAGCCAATCCCAAAAACTCCTTCCCAAATAGCCAAGGAAAATGCAGAAAGAAGAAAGAGAATTGAAGCCGATATTTCTTCATTCATACCCTTTATCCCTAACCGATTACTTAGCCATGATACCTTGACCGATGACATACCTATCACCGGTCATGCCTCTAATCCCTCTTACCGACGATGCCAACCGATCAGAAATCCTACCTTCCACATTTTCCACAAAAATCCATGGGCTATCAACCCTCAGTCTGCTCCCTCTCCTAGTTGGGTTTATCCTATTGATCATTTGCCGCCGTTTATTCGGAAGTTGCTTCAATTCCATGAAATCAACAAGTCTTCCGTACCGGCTGGCAACATCCAAGACTATATTGATTTTGGAAACCGACATATTGAGAAGGGTGTTTATTTCAGCAGACCTTGCCGTCTCAGAGACTGTGATCTTTCAGCTTCCAGGCGTAGTCTTATCAAGCAATTCAACAAATTTTTTGATCAGCTTCCCCTCAAATGGAATGCTGTTTTCTTAGCTCAAGATAGGATGAGGCAGGACATGATGGTCCAAGCTGTATGGGCTGATTTTGCTATTCTCTATGGAGCTGAAGATACCTTGATTGAAATGCATTTTTACCACCTGGGAGATATGAAATGGAGTTTGACTCTCTCCCAAACTTTGACTCTGAACCGGTTTGCCTTGGCCCAAGGAAGAATCAGCTTATCAGGAATGTGATGGATGTGTTGGATAATTTACTGGATATGGACAATGAATTCAAGGCAACTGGAAATATTTCCTTAGCCGATTTCTTTTCTGCAGTACAGTCCGCCTCTACCAAATGGCCTACGGTTACTGATGAAGAGATTGATGCCATGTTTGAAGATGAGGAGGAAGAAAAAGAAAAATCTGAAGAGGTTGTTGAATCTATTTCCAGTTCAAGTTCTGATGATGATGATGAGGACAAACCTGACCGGATGGAGAGCTCGAATCAAGCTTTTACCACTCCCAAACCGATGGCAACGGTTAGAAGCTTGGGAGGAGGCATTACCGATACGTCACCGGTTACCCCTTTGGGAGGAGGCTCTACCGACATCCCAGCCTCTACTCAACCGATGATGCCTCCACCGGTTTCAATCCCTCCAACCGTTGTATCTTCTGAACCGGTTAGAGTTTCTCAACCGATTGATCCTGATGATGTCCTTCTGCAGCAAGCTGTGGCTGTTAGCCTATTTGATATAGAGGAAAAGCGGCTACAAGACCGAGCCGATGCTCTTGCACGCTCAAGCTCTTCAAGCTTCAATTCTTGGTCCAAGTAAGAGAAATTCGTCTATGCTTTCTAGCCCTCCAAGAGTTGAGGAGGAGACTCGGTCCGTACCTCCATCCTCTACTATTCCTACTTCGATGCTCCCGATGGAGATTCGATTTCTTTGTGGAAGAAATTTCGATGAAGAAGAATTTGATATCTTGGATCCCGCCGTCCCACCGGCTTATGCTGATCCTTGCGTTCTTCGAAAAGACATCTTCTCTCCCTTAAACTATTATACAACCAGATCTTCCATTCCTCGAACCCCCCATGGTATTCCACTCTTTGAACCCCATGAGAAGATTATTAGCCGTGCTGAGTATAAGTTGGTTTCTGATCCTCCTCCATTTTCCCAAGAACTCAAAAAGTTGAAAGAAAAAGAGGTTGATGTTCCTTTCTATCTGTCCAGAACCGTTGGCCCTGGAGAAACAAGTTCCAAAGCCCAGAAACCGGTTGCACTCAAACTTCGTCTTCGGTTTCCTCCACCCAAGGGTCAATCGGTCAAGCCCTCCAAAACCGATCAACAGTTGATCACCAAATTCCCTTCCAAGCAGAAACCGACGCCTCTCCTTCCAAATCTCAAAGGCTTCGTCATATCGAATTCAAGGTGGAGTGGCTCAACCCGCCTCTCGGACCGGATGAATGCACATTTTCCTCTCCCAACATTTTCATGCGTTATCTTTCGGTCAACAACCGTATTATTCAGGTTTTGGAGCTACGTATTGTGAGATGGTGCTACGAGGTTACTCACAGAGTTGGGTTAATGCCAAATGTGCCTCAGCTTTCTATTTTGAGAAATGGCAATCCTAGGCCATGGAGCAACATTCGGCAAGCATCCCTTCTACTCCTAGCTCTCAGGGTTATTCCTTTAATTCGATCAAGGCAACATGCTTTATCATTGGCTCCTACTGCTGCAGATCTGATTGCTTCTGCTTTTGATGAAGCTCATGATATTCAGAATGCCATCACTCTTAGCCTTGAATCTGACTCCCTGATCTCTTCTGACCCCAATGATTTCCTTGTGTTCAGTCCCTCTATTGCTTCTTCCGGTCAAGTCTCTAGGATCAGTCCAGTTCATGTCAGCTCTCCAACCGAATCTTCAACCGATGCCTCAACCGGTTCTCCAATTACATCTCTTACCGGTCGCTCTATTCCCCTCTCTACACATCTAACCGAGAAGCCTCCTACCGTTGCCCTTTCTCCACCAAATCCTTCCCTAGCCATCCAAGTGTTCATTCCCCAACCGGTTCAAGCCTTGACAGTTGTTACTGCTCCTCCAACTGATCCTCCAGCTATATCAGTCAGCTCTTCAACCGGTGATTCCTCTTCTGATAATGATGCTGTAGCAGATGCTGATCCTTCACCTGATGCTCCACAACCAGTTCCTGAGGATGAACTCAACCGACCCGTTGTAGTTCGTGATCTTTGTGAACTTTATGATGCCCTGGTTGCGAGTATGGTTAAGTCCAATCAGGAGGAGGAAGAGAAGAGGTTAGACAGAATGGAGCACGGTTATACAAAGGACCTAGCTAACTATGTGGCCGATTTGTTTGATAAAGATGCCAAGATAATCGATCTCTCCACTCGCCTAGGTGCCTTGACCCAGCTTGAACAAGGAACTCCCGAACACCGCCAAGGATGCCCAAATCGATCTCAAGCTTGCAACCGAAGAAATCAAGAAGCCGAATCGAAGCTAGCCGATCAAGCCTCATTATTTAGAAAGACCAACACTGAGAGGATCAAGCTTAAAACTGAAAATGAAGTCCTCAAGAAGATGCTAGCTGACCGTGATGCAGAGAAGTCTGCTAGGAAGAAAAGGAAGAGAGATGAAAAGGAAGCCAAGAAGTCAGCCAAGAAATCTCGCACTCAACCAAGGCCCATCGGCTACCCCTCCTTCGAGACCCCAAGGATTTCCCTCCAACCGATGATCCCGCCGCCCTGGCCTAGAATGTAACCGATGAGGAACTTGTCTTTCCATCTTTTGCTTAACCGGTTGAAGACTAATCAATGAGATTTCCTTAACCTCAAACTCTGTTGATTTGAATGACTTGTCTTTCCTTATTGTCTTTTAATTATTTTTGAATGTTTAAACTATTCTAACTATTTCATTTTGCAGGTTTTCTCATTCAAAAATATTTTACTTTAACTTGTTTTAAATTTCTAAACTTTCACTTTATCTGTAAGCTTTCTTAGGTTACATCTATGATGTTACTTGACTTAGGGAATGACACATCTAAAAGATAAATCTTTAGTCATTCTTTTACTAAGTCAAAGATGATGCTAACCTAGGGTGATTGGACTTAAGCAATTAGGAGGAGATTGTTAGTCAAATATATGCTTAGGTTTAGAATTGCTTAAACCCAATCACAACAAGCATTAATGTGGACCCTAATTTTAATTAGACCCAATAGAATTTTTCTATGTATGATAGGTCCCCTTAATGCTAGTGCCAGTGTTTTTATTTCATGTAATTTTCTCAAGACCTTGAAGACTTTGAAGGTGTGAAGATTTGCTCCCATGTTGTTTTTGTGAGTTACTCAGTTTGGTCACCTAACCGGTTGAGCTCCTAACCGATGTGTCAACCGAACCGGTTGCCCTATCTAGCGGATGTAACCTTCACAGGTTATATCCTATCCTTTGCCGGTTAAGGCTTCCTCAGCAAGCTTTCCTCACTTAGCCTAACCGAAGCATTTATTGCTCCCAACTACCCAGCAACCTCTTTAGCTAAAGTTGGTAAGGCAAGCATGCTGAATAGACGCTGAAGTGACATTCCTGCGGCTGTCAGAAGCTCAAAATAGATTGTCAAAATGACCAGTACTCACATCCTTTCAACCACTCAAGGAAAATCTTCTCTCTCCTATCTCAGGCATTTAATGCAAAGATCCTTCAATTCAAAGGCATGCCTGATCAAGTCATCATTGCAACCTCTTCAAAGACAACGGCTCCTTTTCAAAGTTCACTATAAATAGCTTCCCTGGAGCATTGAAGAAGGTTGGTGCATTTATGATTCTTGAGAGTGAGTTGCTCTGAACTACCATCCTGAAAACTCCATAGTTCAAGGCATTCAATTCAGTCCTCTTATTCACTAGACATCTCTGTAGGACTTATACACTGTGCACCTCAATCAATATTGTAGTGTTCCTTCATTAGATTACATTTGGAACACATTGATTGATTCACACACAACACCCTAGAGAAATCAGCTCAACTTGTGAGCACATCTCTAGAAAACACCAGGTCTTTATTGTAGCACGATCCGTTAGTGGTCACCTTTAGTTTGGCAGCCTTCAATCATTGGCTTGCAACTTGTAATAGGTAGATACCATTAATATAGTAGTGCACTTTCACAAATCCAAGTTCTGACCAAACTTGGTAGAGGACGTAGCAGTTATTTAACACTGTGAACCTCTTCAAACAATGTGTCATTCTTCTGCGTGTTTGTTTATTTCTGTGTTGTTGTAACTGGTTGACATTCTCTCAACTAGTCACAACCTATTGACTCAACCTACTGCTCAACTTGTTTGTCTTACTTGGAAATATAATTTGTCTTGTTTGCATAAGGATTTTTAACGTACTGCTTTTGAAACTCTACCTAACCAGTTGTAAACCTAGCCTAACCATAATTCCGCTGTGCAAAACTAATCTAACGGTTAGCAAGTGTGTTTCCTACAACCTTTTTCAAAGACTAAGAGTTTTTAAGCAAAAAGTTTTAATCAGGCTATTCACCCCCCCTCTAGCCTGATTCCTACCATTCAGGACCTAACAGAGATGACCCGTGTCTTTGTGGTAATCACAGTACTTGCTGTTGTCTCTCCTGAACTTGTTGCCTGGGTTCATGGGGGCAGGTGGTGCCAGCTCGACCGCATTCATGATTTCAGTTCGACTCACCGTTAGGGGAGTGAAAGCCTCGGGCACCTTTTCTGTCGCCCTGGTCCTGTTCTTGCCATTTTTATTGTTTCCTCCATTCTTGTTGGAGTCCTTCTTGTCATCAGTGACCTCCACCTTGGGGCTTTTCCCATTTTTCTTTTCTTTCCTCTCCTCGGCTAGTGCCACGTTATAAACTTTCTCGAACAACTCCTGTCGAGTAGTGACTGTACGAACCGTCAGTTCATAATCCATGTCTGCCGAGGAAATACCATTCTGAAAGCAATTGATCACCTCCCTGTCAGTGAGATCCTCCTCAATCTTATCAACCATCTCCTTGAACTTGGTGAAGTAGCTCATTGAGCTTTCATTTTTGGCATGCACCAAGTTATTTAGATCGGTCACTGTCATTTTTCGAGCTCCTGCAGTTGAGAAGCGATCTAGGAACTTCGTCCTGAAATACGTCCAGGTGGAGATGCTACCAGCGGCCAAGCCATTGAACCAAGTTAAGGCTGCCCCAGTGAGTGTGCTTATTAGAGCTTTGCACATATTGTCGTCCTCATTGGCGACGAAGCACATTGTGGCTTCCAGATGCGCTATATGACTCTTTGCATTGGTTGACCCTGAGTACTTCTCTAGAAGGGGCAATCTAAATCCAGCAGGAGGTCGACTGTCTCTCAGCTCCTTGGATAAAGGTCGAAGAGCAAAGTCAATTCGTTCGACCTTTCCAGTATCCTTTTTCTTCTCCTCCTCCCATTGTTCGAATCTCTTTTTCATCAACAACCATTCCCTGGCGTCGGGTCTGTCATCTCCTGCAGGGGGAACGACATTTGACCTTTGACCTTCATTTCTGGGGGGAGTTACCTGTCTACTTCTCCTGTCTCTGTGAGAATGAGCCCTTTCTAATCGAACTGGAGACCTATGTCTGTCATTCCTTTGGGGTGACCTGCGCCTCTCATCCCTGGATGGCGACCTACGCCTATTATCTCCAAGTGGCGACCTGCGCCTTTCTTCTCTTATGGGCGACCTGCGCCCATTCCTGTCTTTATGCGACTGTGACCTCTGTGTCCTAGCAGGTGAACCACGTCGGCTTCGGTTGGCTTCTAAGTGCGTCCTCAAATCAGATTGAGCTTCCTGCTCCCTATTCCTGGTAAGGCTAGCCCTTAAGTCATTACTCGGCACATGGATAGGTGATTGAGGTCGGACTACCATTCTTTGATCGACATTCTGACCCACAGTTTCATTGGGTCTAGTACTCCTGGCACGCTCCCCATTAGAAACTTGAGGTGGGGACACGCTATCAGACCTTCTGTCCACTCTCTGCCTCCTCAATAGCCAGTAACTCGGCCAAAATCTGAGCTCGCTCCATGAGCATCTCCTTCCTGCTCAGTGGGTTGGATGAGGGACCTGCCCTATTTCCAACATTCAAGTGAGCAGTTGGACGCTTAGGAAGAAGTGGAACTCCTTGTCCCTCCATGTGTCGTTTCCCTCTTCTTGTATCGGGCAATCCCCTGCCATCAACAACACTGGTAGAGCGTGTTGCTCTACCATGAGGGCGATTTGGTGGGGGAGGAGGCAAGTTCAGGTTTTCAGCGTTTGCATTTGCATTGTTATTGTTTACTTCTTCGTGCCCAAGTGAAGCCTCAGATACATGTCCGTCTGAAGTCACCATTGTTGTAGGTTGATGAAATTTTCGAGGTCAAGCTAAAGCACGATTCCCGGCAATGGAACAAAACTGATGCTGCAGGAATTGTGATTATCAATAATCCTCCACGTGGCAAGATTAATCACCTGGCTCCTTGACCTGAAATCAGAACCCACGACTAGCCGGATGCGTCTCCGGCGTAGACCCTCGGGCGTGAGAGTAAGATTACGGTTGAATATAGCTCAAAATGTATTGAATAATGAATTCAGATAACAAAATGGCAGTTACCTTTGCACCGTTGGTAGTGATGAAGTATTTATAGTTGATGTAGGTAATTTAATGACAGGGCTACATGAGCTTCGAGATTATAGGGACAATTACATGTAATGTGAACGTGTCCTGTAATGGCTCCTGATTTGTAGGCAAACAGTTACGGCCAGATTATTTGCACGTGTGCCTGTTAACTATTAGGTCGACGCTTGCTCCAGTAGGTCGAGGTCGACACTTGTGTTTGGGTCGACCTGACTGTCGGGTAGAGTTGGATCGTACCCGAAATATGGCTGGGTCATAAGGTCGGACTAAGTTGGGTCGGGACCTGAGAGGTCGGACAATGAACTTAGTCGACTGATGTGTGAGATGGGCCTTGGGCCATGTAATGATTGGGCCTAGCCCACAGAGAATATGGTGGCAATGATTGCTTGTGGATTGGGCTTTTACTCGGTCGGCCCAGCCAGATACTTTTGGTACGTTCAGCGGGGAATACTTAAAACTCACTCCCTCACTTGCACAAAATGGTATCTCCCATCTTACCACTCCTCCCCATACACCAGAACACAACGGCTATGCCGAACGACGCCATCGGCACATTGTCGAAACCGGATTAGCTCTTCTATCTCATGCAAATCTCCCACTCCAATTTTGGACGTTTGCTTTCATCACTTCTACATACCTTATAAATCGTCTCCCTACTCCTACTCTTGACAATGACTCTCCCTATCTCCGTCTCTTCCAAACACCTCCTAATTATTCCAAACTCAGAAATTTCGGTTGTCTTTGTTATCCCTCACTACGTCCCTACACTTCCCATAAATTAGCTCCCCGCTCCGCTTCGTGTATTTTCGTTGGGTACTCTCCAACTCAAAGTGCCTTTTACTGTCTTGACCCAACCCTAGTTCCACTTCTACCACTATGTCGCCCACTGAATGGTGCACCCTCTCTATACCAATACTCCAGCTGCACCTACACACTAATCTCCCACATCAGCTGCCTCCCTCCAGCCCAGCTCCTGCCCATCCACCGCCAATACCATAACACTCTCCTCCATCGTCTGCTTCAAACCCCAACTTGCTAACCCCTGCCAATGCCTCTCACACTCACCAACCCACTTCAGATACCACATCAGACCCTGCTTCTCCTCCCACATCCCCGAACCATGCTACCTCTGTCCCACCTGCCAACCCTGACCTCCCATCACCTGCTGCCACACCCAATCCTCCTCATCACCCCATGGTCACACGCCTCCAAAACAATATCATCAAACCCAATCCAAAGTATGCTACCCTTGCCGCATTATCTTCTCTAACTGACCTACCCACCACCGTCAAACAGGCCCTTTCTTCTCCATATTGGCGTGCTGTCATGGAGGAGGAATTTTCTGCCCTTACCAAAAATAACACTTGGTCCATGGTTCCCACTCATTCCGCACCCAACACTGTCGGTTGTAAATGGGTCTTCCGGATCAAATATAATCCTGACAACTCAATTCAGAAATACAAGGCCCGCCTTGTTGCCAAAGGGTTTCTCCAACGCCCCGGAGTCGACTACTCCGAAACCTTCAGTCCGGTTGTTAAACCTGTCACTGTTCGTTTGCTTCTTTCCATCGCTATTAGTCATGGATGGAGTATTCGCCAACTTGACGTCAACAATGCATTTCTTCAAGGAAACCTCCGTGAAACAGTTTTCATGTCCCAACCTCCGGGATTTGTCAATTCCTCCAACCCGTCTCATGTTTGTCACTTACACAAAGCAATTTACGGCCTCAAACAAGCTACCCGTGCGTGGTACACGGAACTCAAAACCTATCTCCTTCACTTTGGGTTCAAACCTTCCGTGGCCGACCCCTCTCTCTTCACTTACATCACATCTTCTCACCGAATCTACCTGTTAGTATACGTTGACGACATCATTCTTATTGGCCCGTCTCCTCAATTCTTAACAGAATTTATTCACACTCTTGCCTCTCGCTTTTCCCTCAAGGATCTCGGACCCCTGTCCTACTTCTTGGGCGTTGAGGTAACTCCGAACCCTCGTGGCCTGCTCCTATCCCAAACAAAATACATGTATGACCTTCTCTCTCATCACAGCATGCTTAACTCAAAACCATCTCCCACGCCTATGGCCAACTACCCCACCCTCACTCATCATCAAGTTACATCCATCTGTGATCCGACAGAGTATCGGGCAATCGTGGGAAGTCTCCAGTATCTTTCCATCACCCGTTCCGACATTGCTTTTTCGATCAATAAGCTAGTACAGTTTATGCAACATCCCCAATCCTCTCACTAGGTGGTACTCAAGCGCCTGTTGTGCTACATATATGGCACTCTTCATCTTGGTATTCAGCTTTACAAAACCACTCCTTTCTCTCTTCACGCGTTTTGTGACGCTGACTGGGCGGGGGACAAGGATGACTATATCTCCACCACCGGCTTCATTGTCTACCTTGGTCGCAACCCCATCGCTTGGTCCTCCAAGAAACAAAGAGCCTTAGCTCGCTCTTCAACCGAGGCCGAATTCCGAGCAGTTGCTGATGCTACATCTGAAATCATATGGATTCGCAACCTACTGTCAGAACTCGGCATTACTCTTCCATCCGCTCCATCGATCTACTGTGATAACCTGGGTGCCACGCATTACTCATCCAATCCTCTGTTTCATTCGTGAATGAAACACCTGGCTCTAGCGTTTCATTTCGTTCGAGAACAAGTTCAACATGGCTCACTTCGGGTCCAACATATTTCCGACCAGGACCAATTGGCCGATGCTCTGACCAAGCCCCTATCTCGTGCTCGGTTTACTACTCTCCTCTCCAAGATTGGCCTCTTCAACGGATCATCCATCTTGCGGGGGCCTGATAAGAATAAATCTTCATAATATTTGTCAATATCTTCAGCATAATGTCAATATCTTTAGCATAATATTAGCATAATATTAGTCAATATTCTCAGCATTCATTAGGATATATTCTCCTGTGATTTATGTATATCTCTTCATTATTTTGTGTAATCTTTGTAATCTTTTCATAGCCATAGGTTGTATATATATTTACATCAGACATTCAATATAATATACAAGTTCTTTTTTACAACCCTTATTATCTCATATATATTCTACCTTCCAAACTGTAGGCTTATAACCCAACAGCTTCAACCAAAACAAAGACTACGGATTATGGAGCCATGATGTCAAACCATGATCCCCACTATCTCCTTATTCAACTGCCTATTAACTTACTACTGCTAATTAACAAGAGGAAAACTAATTAACAAGAAGCTAACTAATTAACAAGAAATAAACTGCTACTGCTGTAATAAATTGCCACTGCTGCCATTGGCCTAACCATGCACGCCAAGTTCGTATCATTCCTCCCCCCTTGGATCATCCTTGTCCGCAAGGATGAAGTCTGGATAAGCTCAGAGAAAACACCATTGTGTCTCCCACGTTGCATCTTCGATAGGTGCCCCCTTCCATTTGACAAGCCACTCGGTCTTGGGTCGGTATTTGCCCTTTTGTACAACTCGCTGATCTAGCACCACTTCAGGCTGTGGAAGCAAAGTAGATGACTCCGTTGTGGGAGGAAGTGAACCAGGTATGACCTCATGGACAGGACCCAGGTGTTTGCGAAGCTTGCTCACATGGAACACGTCGTGGATTTGGGACCCAAGTGGCAAATGAAGACGATATGCCACTGGTCCAATTTTTTCCAGAATTGGATAGGGTCCAAAGTAACGGGGAGCCAACTTCAAAGATGCCTCGAAAGCCACTGAAGATTGCCGATAGGGCTGGAGCTTCAAATACACTTGGTCCCCTACCGAAAAAGAGACTTCTCGCCTGTGTTGATCAGCGTGGATTTTCATCCACTGCACGGCATTCGTGAGATTGGTTTTCAATTCTGTGAGGATGGCATCACGGTCACAGAGTTGCTCATCCACTTCCTGCAGGTTGGAAGAGCCTGGGGTATAAGATAATATGTGTGGCGGGGAAATCCCATACACCGCTTCAAATGGCATCATCTGGGTTGCAGAGTGACGGGAATTGTTGTAACTCCATTCCGCCCAAGGAACCCACTCGAACCATAGCCACGGTTGGTCTCCTGCAAAACACCGCAGGTACTATTCCAAGGTACGATTGACGACCTTGGTCTAACCGTCAGTTTGTGGGTGATAGCTCGAACTCATACATAGCTTTGTTCCTTGCAATTGAAACAAGGTCTTCCAGAATTAACTAATAAAAACCCTGTCTCAATCACTGACAATGGACACGGGGAATCCATGGAGTCGAACAATATTGGCGATGAAGGCCTTAGCCACCAAAAGAGCCGTGTAGGGATGCTTGAGAGGTACAAAGTGGGCATATTTTGACAAACGATCAACGACCACCATAAGAACTGAATACCCTTTTGATACTGGCAGTCCCTCAATGAAATCCATGGATATCTCCGTGACTGCTTAGCCATCACGCTAACCTAATGTGATTGCACTAAATGCAGTCACAAAGGCTGTCTCCTTATATAATCAAACGTGATTGCTTTTTTTGCCATCGCCAAAAGCAATCCCGAAAAGTCAATTTTCTTGTAGAATATCCGAGTAGGAATTGGTAAAGGGTGGAGCAATCCGGCGGGCTTAGCAGTGTCCCCCTTGTTCCGTTGTCAAACTGCACACTGCCTCAAGTGCTCTTTGACATCTCGCCGCATATGGGGCCATTGAAAGCTAGGCTGGATGCGGCTCAAGGTTTTGAAGACACCAAAGTGGCCACCTACTGCAGATGAATGGCAACCTGCAATAATCTGGGGAATTAAGGATGAAGTGGGACTCAATAATATCTTACCATGAATAAACCAAACCCCATCACGTAATTGCAACTGAGCACGGTATGGGAGGCCATCCAACTCTTGAAAAAAAGAGTCCTGAACCACTTCTGCCTGTAATTGTGTCCACCAATCAGAATGGGGTACGGAGAGAGAGATTACTTGAAAATCAACCATACGGGATAGGGAATCGGCTGCTTGGTTTTCGGTCCCTCTTTTGTACACAATATCGTAGTCATACCCCATGATCTTTGGAAGCCAATGGGTCTGTGCCAGAATGGTAATTCGCTGCTCCAACAGAAATTTGAGGCTGCGATGATCCGTTCTAACAACGAAAGGCTTGCCCAGGAGATATGGTCGCCACTTTTGGATAGCCTTCACAATGGCCAACATTTCTTTTTCGTAAGTAAACCAATGAAGTGCCCTTCCTTTTAAAGCTTCACTATAATAGGCAATAGGATGATCCCGTTGGGTAAGAACCGCCCCTATGCCCACCCCACTTGCATCCCAATCAAGCATAAACGGCTGTGAAAAATCTGGTAGACCGAGAACGGGAGTGGTGGTCAATGCCTCCTTCAAACTGTGAAAGGCTGCCTCCGCTGCCTTGGACCAGATAAACCCATCCTTTGAAAGGAGACGGTTAAATGGCGCTGCAATGATTCCAAAATTGCGGATGAACTTGCGGTAATACCCAGCGAGTCCTAAGAACCCTCTTACGGCCTTCGTTGTGGACGGCGTGGGCCAATCAAGCACGGACTGGACCTTCATTGGATCGACAGCTATCCCCCGTTCAGAAATTATGTGACCCAAATAATCAACTTGGGTTACGCCAAACCTGCATTTTTTTTATTTCATAAATAATTTATTAACTCGCAAAATCTCAAAAACAATGCGAAGGTGCGCAAGATGGTCATCCCATGATTTGGAATAAATGAGAATGTCATCAAAGAACACAAGTATGAACTTCCTGAGATACACCCTAAAAATACCGTTCATGAGATTTTGGAAAGTGGCCGGGGCATTGGTAAGCCCGAATGGCATTACCAAGAATTCATAATGACCATCATGAGTTCGGAACGCTGTCTTCGGTATGTCCTCCTCCTGCATCTGAATTTGATGATACCCAGCAGTCAAATCCAACTTCGAAAAGAACTTGGTTCCATGTAACTCATCGAGGAGCTCGTCGATGACCGAAATGGGAAATTTGTCCTTGACAGTGATCCGATTCAAGGCGCGGTAATCCACATAAAATCGCCAATTACCATCAGATTTTCTTACCAATAAAACCGGTGAAGAAAACGGACTACGGCTGGGATGGATTAGGCCAGAGGTCAATAATTCCCGCACCATCTTTTCAATCTCCGTTTTTTGGTAATACGGGTAACGGTATGGTCTCACGTTCACTGGACCCGATTGTGGCTGAAGAATGATGCGATGGTCATGATGACGTGAGGGTGGCAGTCCAACAGGCACTTCAAAGATGTCTCTGAACTCGATGAGCAATTGTTCCATATCTGTTGATGGCTCCTACTGTGTGGGCATATTATTAGGCACAAGGGAAATCTTAAGGAAATAAGCCATACCTTTAACATTACTATATTCCTTGTCACTCAAAGCTTGCATGGGTTTGGGTTTTAGACCCTGAATTGTGTGTCGTCGTCCGTCCCTATTGAATGCCATGGTCAGTCGCTCATAATCGGTTTCAATGGGTCCAAGCGTCCGCAACCACTGCACGCCCAACACGAGTTGACATGCGGCGACGGGCAACACATAATAATCGGCTGTAATGAGGGTGCCCTGAATATCAAGAGTGAGCTGCTGGCAAAGTCCCACACACTCCATTTGGTCTCCACTGGCCACAGTGACATGAAACTTTCGATCCTTTGTAACTATTAAGCCCAACTTCAACACTAAGGCATGATCAATAAAATTATGGGTGCTACCCCCATCGATAAGGACCGTTACCTCGAAGCCTCGAATCATCCCACTCATTCTCAGCGTCAGCGGGTGAGTTTCCCCCGAGATAGCATGGAACGAGATCTCTGGCAAGCCCTCTTTCGGTTCCTGTTCAGTTTCCTCCTGGCAAGTTTCTGGAGCAGGCCCTTCTTCAATCATAAAAAGCTGCAGACGTTGACAACAGTGCCCCAGAACAAACCTTTCATCACAATAATAGCATAATCCCTTCTCGCGTCGTTCCTTAGCTTCCTGTGCAGAGAGTCGTCTGAAAGTGGTCTGAAAGTGGGTGTCTCAGTCTGGCCTTTCCCGCGTTGGTTCGGTGGAGGCCCCAAGAGTCCAGTCGACGGCCCAGCAGTTCCCTTGTTTTGAGCCAGGGCTGCCTGCTGCCGCTGAGATGTAAGCAGAGATTTTTGGAGCTGGTTGCGCTCCTCAATCAACCGAGCTACACCTATGGCTTCCGCCACGGACCGAGGCTGTTTTATCCTTACATCCAACCGTATGTCATCCCGAAGCCCCGCAATAAAACACCCTACTAAATGTGCTTCCGGCAACCCATCCACCCGGTGCGAAAGCCTTTCAAACGCCTCCTGGTAAGCATTCACCGTGGTAGTTTGTCGTAGCCGGTTGAGTGCTTCCGACGGATCTTCATAATCCGTTGGTCCAAAGCGTCCGAGGAGTGCCTTAGTCAACTCCACCCAACTTTGCGGTCCCCGAATCTTCGTTAACCAACGATGCCATTGCAAGGCAACGCCCTCCAGATGAAAGGAAGCCAAGTGCACTTGCTGTTCAGGACTAAATTTTTGGAACTCGAAGTACTGCTCAGCCTTGTAGATCTAACCACTTGGATCCTCACCGCTGAACTTCGGATAATAGAGATTGAGATGGTCATGTTGCTCGCCCAACGACTGTTGGCCATGAGTGTTGGAATTGGAGTTCTCCCCTTGACAAAACGGATTGAACTCAGGGGTTTGATGGTTCGCAGCTCGTGTAGGCCGTTGACTTTGGAGCTCAGCCAGAACCGCCTCCAGTGACGCATGCAACTAGTCAAGACTGGATTCATGACAGGCTATGGCTTCGATCATGTCATTACGAAACTCGGCGTTGGTTTTCCCACGGGTGTCCATGGTAGAACCGGCTCTGATACCAGTTGATAAGACCGGATACTCAGAAAAATAGAAAAGATAGAGGGAGAGAGGAATTTGGGAAATTTTCTGTATATATATTCTACCTTCCAAACTGTAGGCTTATAACCCAACAGCTTCAACCAAAACAAAGACTACGGATTATGGAGCCATGATGTCAAACCATGATCCCCACTATCTCCATATTCAACTGCCTACTAACTTACTACTGCTAATTAACAAGAGGAAAACTAATTAACAAGAAGCTAACTAATTAACAAGAAATAAACTGCTACTGCTGCAATAAACTGCCACTGCTGCCATTGGCCTAACTATGCATGCCAAGTTCGTATCAGTATGTTTAGGCGTATATTCGGATTTAAGAGAGAATAATGTTGGATTTTTTTTTTTCATCGTCTATTGAACTTTGTTAGTTCTAGTTTAATTCAATGTTAATACTGGTACTTCCTTCTTTGACAGAAGATAAGCCTGAACTGTGTAGCATATTGGTATCCCTTGCTGCAGTATGGCTTTAAAGTTCTAATTTAAGGTGTCCTAACCTTGAGACATACTCCCCCTGTCCCAACTCAACGATGACTAATTTCCTTTTTTGTCCGTCCCATCTAAAAAAGGACTGTCCAAAATGACAAAGTTTTTATACTATTTCTCCCGCTCATTCTCTCTCATACTTTATACTCACAACACCAATCGACTTATTATTCTCCCCACTCATTCTTTCTCGTAATTTACTTTTCATACTCACAACACCTGTTTCCTTCTTTACTTTTCTCTAATCACGGTGCCCAAAAATTTGGTCCTCATTGAGGTGGGATGGAGGGATTTTTGAGTAATTTATAGTATTGTTCTATGTGAGGCAAGTGAGAATATTATATGCAATGTAGGCAGAAAAACAAAAAACTTAAAAGACTTCTAATTAAAGGTGTCCATATGTTTAGTGGCTTGGACTATATTAATGATCTAATTGTCGTCATGTTTTACTTGGACAGCTCTTTTTACTCTTTTATTTACTTTTTGGTGAGTAGGTAGCAGAGCAGTGCTTATGACATGGCAAAGTTCATCTCCAGTTCAGTTCAGGTGAAAAACTGATGCAATATGGAACTATTTTTTTTTTGCCAATTGCAACATTTCAAATACAAATACAACTACAACGTAGGGTAAGAAGTTCAAACACTTGACCTTTTCGAGAGGAGGCAGGGGCCCATGCCATTGAGTCAACGGCTCATCGGCGACGGAACTAATTTATATTATGGTGCTTTCTCATTTCAATTTGCTTTTATATTCTATTCCAAGATTACATTAGGAGAACTTACTTACTGCCGCTATCCCTAAATGAATGTCCAAATTCAAGAAATTTTTGTCCCAAAATGAATTTCATTTTTGTAAAAAACTTTGTATCTAAACGCTTTTTTACCAAAAAAAAAATCGCTAGTCATTTTATTATCGTAAAACTAAATGTTTAGAAAGTGGATAGCAAGAATATTTATGCAACTTTGCCATTAAAATGTGTTAGGACTTAACATTGTGTTTTGATGAAGATTGATCATTTAACGGGACAATGTTAAATGGTCTAAGGTGTCAAGAGAGGAAAGTTGCATAAGTTATATGAAGGCCCCTCCAAGTTCCCAACGTTTATCATCAGTGAACTTGGAATTGCAAATGGAGATATACCAGCCAAGCCTTGTGATTTCACATGAGAAGAAGAAAACATTGTTCCATAAAACATGGAAGTATTGACAACCACTTTAAGTCAATTGCATTGAAGACCTAACAAGATACCAGCCAAGCCTTGTGTTTTCATAGGAGAAGAAGAAAACATTGTTCCATAAAACATGGAAATAATGACAACCACTTTGAGTCAATTGCATTGAAGACCCAACAACATCAATCCTCCAACGGCTACTTCCTCTTTATTAATCAGACATCATCAATGAAGACTCCTTGAAGACAACGTTGACCATGTACCATTTTAGCCAATGGCTACTTCCTCAATCCTCCTATATATTGGACCCAAATTTCCCATTCTAAGTGATCCTGCTCACACCTTTCCAGTCCCTTATTACAGCTTTTCACACCCATTTACAGCCCTCTCCACACCCCTTTCTACAGCCATCTTCACGTCCCTTCTTACAGCCTTCTTACAGCCATCTTACAGCCTTTCCACACCCATTTACAGACCCTTTTCACAGCCTATTTTACACCCTTTTCACAGTCTTTACACACCCCCCATATAACCATCTGTAACCTCTATACAACCTTCTGCAGTCCCCATTTTACAGCCTTTCCACACCCATTTACAGTCCCTTTTTACAACCCCTTAACCCACAACCTTTTGCAACCTTCCTCAAATTCTTGCATACCTGCAAACCTGTAAATCAACAATCAAAAACAAACTGCAGACACTTGAGACTATACTTCAAGTGTATAATCAAACTTGTAAACACTTAAGACTGTACTTTAAGTGTGTAATTTGCTTCGTAACAAGAAAATCCCTAATTGATTGTACTAATTAGGAAGAGGAAGTTCAAGGAACTTGCTTGATCAATCTTGTAACTCTTAAAGCGACCTAGAGTATAGTGGATTGAGCTCACTTGTCAAGATTGACAGTGAGAGTGGACGTAGGAGAAGTGAACTCTGAACCACCTTAAAATTCTTGTGTTCATTGGTATTATCACACACACACCCACACACACCTACACCAAACACTTTGTCTTCACATTATTTCATTTTATTTATTCCGCTGCACATTACACTTTGTTATTTTAATCAGTTAATATCTGACAGCTAAGATTCATTCTCAGTTGTCAAAGCATAACTGTCTGATCTTATCTCAGTTGATCAAGTACACAGGGCCTTTCAATTGGTATCAGAGCCGTTTTCCAAAAAACTTAAGTGTCTTCAAGTCTCACAACTTGGGACGATTCTCCCACCATGCCTCAACCAAGAAAAAATAATGACTCTAAAAAGGTGTCTTATTCAAAAGAAATAATTCACAGTTCAAGTTATGATGAAATAAATGCCATGACATGTCTAAGGGCAAATGAAGAAAATGAAGAATCAGACAATGAAGAAGATCTTGATGCACTGGCAGTTGCAGAACAATTAAAAGAGGTACACGGTTTCAACTCTTTAAATATTGAGGAATTTAACACTACAAGAAAACAGGGCAACTGAAATGGAATTTTGCAACCGAATTGAAATCAGTTTCAGAACAGGGCTACCGAAACGGAATTTTGCAACCGAATTGAAATAAGTTTCAGAGTAAAAAGTTCTCACTGAAAATTGACGTACACAATTAATATTGCAACTCATATTGCAATGGAAAACCATTTTGTCACTTCATGTTTCGGGGTTGCAACGGATTTTGAAACAGATGCACTTCTGTTTCAATTTTCTGTTTCAATTTCAGTTGCAATTATTAATATAAAATTTATATATTTTGAACTCAAAAATTGGCCGCAAAATTTTTGGAGGGAGGAAACCTGCCTAATTTTGCGAGGGATTCTGAAACAGATAAATTTCTGTTTCAAATTTTCCATTCAATTTCGGTTGCAATTAATTCTAAATTTTTTTTATTTTATTAAATTGTAAAAGGTATATAAAACGGCAGCGTGTGTGTGCAGGGTGTATTTTTACCGCATTATTTGCGACCTAATACCCATTCAAAACAAACGCCGCTCTTTTCCCCCCTCCCTCTTCTTGCCCTCGCTCTCAATCTCTCTCTCCACTACTGCGATCGTTGTGCCGTCTCTATTTTCCGGCGAAATTCGTGGTGCCGGCGTCTTAGGCATCTCCTTCCCTTTCCGCCGAATTGAACAAGGTATTGATAACCCTTTTTCTGATTCTAACCTTTTTCTGAGTCTCTCTCAAGGTATGGTTCCATGATTGTTGATCTCTTGCTATTGAATTTGTTGAATATTTGAAATGGACTGAATTTTACATAGTTTATTGAATATTTGGTGTAGGATGTGAATTTTACATAGCGGTGTATATTTCAATCTTCATAAAAAAAAATTACGCTATTTCTGTTTCTTCTGCTCAACATCTTATTTGGGTATATTATGTGTTTTGCAATTTTAGTCTTTATTGTAGATCTGTGTTGAATTTGCAGAGTACTTATTTAAATTAACAATTGAGAAAGTTTGGGTTTATGAATCGTGTTTTGCAAACCCAGAAGTCTAAACGAGAAATACAGCTAGATTATAAACAAAGAAGTATCAATAAATCAACTGGGTGCACGAATTACTGTAATAAACCATAAAGGAATATTCAAGAAACTGTTTGAAGCAGAGGGTAGGTGAAAGTGGAAGAAGGGATTATATTGGGAAATCAAACCAATCACGATTCATAAACCCACATCAATTTCAGTCAATTCGCCACAGAGTCCATCTCGACTGACCCATTCAAGTGCAGTGAGCTGGCCGCCATTACACGGCAGTTGTTTAGAGTCGGAAAATACGGCTTCAATGGAGGAAGGTGAACTTGCGGAAGTAGAAACAGAAGAAAGATTTCTAGAATTGCTAATTGGAATGGGAATTTTATTGAAGAGGTGAACGAGGGGAAGATATGAGCTGTGGGAGAGATGGTTTAATTAGTGTGTGTGTGTGTGTGTGTGTATTTTTTCATCTACTATTTCCTATAGTTGAAGGTTTGCTTGGAGCATTTTCCTTTCTTTTCCTTTCCTTCGACAGATAAATAGTGTTTCATTCTCTATAGTTTTTCCTATATCCATCTCTAGCTCTTATACTTTATTGAGGAAACAATTTCCAATTTGTTTTAATTCCATAATTCTAAATGCAGAAAGGGATGTCTAACGATAGGAGTTGGATGTATCATCGACTTAAGGACGGCGGCTTGGGTATTAGACTTGAGTTCATAGAGGGGGTACGACAGTTTATTGGTTTTGCACTCGACCATCCTGAATGTATGTCTGGAGACAAAATACAGTGTCCTTGTTGCATTTGTATGAATAGAAAATTTCAAACTCAAGACAGGCTTAAAACACACTTGTATAAAAAAGGATTCAAGCCTAATTACACAATCTGGGTTTTGCAAGGAGAGAATGATCCTTCAATCATTAGACAACAATCAACATCAAGTCAACAACCTATGCGTCAACAACCTATGCCTTCGAACAATGAGCCGGTCCTTGTTGAGGAGCAATCAAATCCTTATATTGATATGGTTATGGATATGGCAGGCCCTGGTTTTGATTGGGAGGAACAATTTCCAAATGCAGATGCATAAAAGTTTTTCGACCTTCTTGAAGCAGGGCGTGAGAAATTATACGAGGGATGTAAAACTTACACGAAGTTGTCTGCCGCTGCTCAACTCCTAACACACAAGTCAGAGGCCAACATGAGTGAGAATGCCTTTGATAATTTCATGTCCACTTTTGGTCGAATGTTGCCGGAAGGTGCAAATATTCCCAAAACATTCTATGAGGCTAAGAAGATTGTTGCTAAGCTTGGGCTTAGTTTACAAAAGATAGATGCATGTCCTAATGATTGTATGTTGTACTACAAGTCAACGATAGGTTTAACAGAATGTTCAGAATGTGGTCACCCGCGGTATAAACCAATGAGAAGGGGCAGTAGGAAGCATAAAAACATACCTTTTAAGGTGTTGCGTTACCTACCGCTTGCCGACTGCAAAGCATATGCGGTGGCACAAGGAATGTCCTCGTGAAAGAGGTGTGCTTTCTCATCCATCAGATGGTGAGGCATGGAAGCATTCTGATCGTACTTACCCAAATTTTTCCTTCGATGCTAAAAATTTCAGGCTTTGCGCCTCAGCCGATGGTTTTGATCCCTTTAGTAACTCAACTAATCCTTATTCTTGTTGGCCAGTGATTGTTACTCCTTATAATTTACCGCCATGGATGGCTATGAAGCAGGAGTACTTGTTCTTAACGTTACTAATTCCTGGTCCTAAGAGCCCTGGGAAGAACATTGATGTGTATTTACGTCCATTGATAGATGAGTTGATTGAGTTGTGGCAAGATGGAATTGATACTTATGATGTGTCAAAGAAAGAAAATTTCAAAATGAAAGCAGCACTTATGTGGACCGTTAACGACTTTCCTGCCTACGGGATGTTATCTGGTTGGAGCACACATGGGAAGCTGTCTTGTCCTTACTGCATGAGCAATAGTAAGTCATTCACACTCGAGTGTGGTGGAAAACCATCCTTTTTCGATTTTCATCGTCAGTTTTTGCCAACAAATCATCCTTATAGAAAAAATAAAAATAACTTCATGGCTGGCAGAGTTGAGCGTGGGTTGCCTCCACCACGCTTGAGTGGAAGTGACATGTGGGATGAAGTATCAAGATTACCAAACATTAGGTTTGGCAAAACTGCAGCGAAAGAAAAGATTTCGGGCTTTGGGCAACATCATAACTGGGTGAGACGGAGTATATTTTGGGATTTGCCTTATTGGAAGACCAATTTAATACGTCATAATTTAGATGTGATGCATATTGAGAAAAATGTTTTTGATAATATTTTCAATACAATCAAGGATGTCAAAGGTAAGACTAAGGATAATGATAAAGCTCGTGTTGATCTTGAAAAGTATTGTAAGCGTCCAGAGCTAGAATTAAGAGAGGTGAATGGGAAGCCCATGAAGCTGTAAGTACGCCAATCCAATTCGCAACCTTTTCGATGCATTTTAATATAATAAAACTGCATTAAGGGGCGTTTTGGTAAATTCACGGCCTATCCCGAGACTTCCGGAAACGTTCCATGAGTTTCCCGCGAAGGAAGTACCTTTTGGTACATCATTCATGCCAAAGGACCCCTTGGGAATAAAACCTGTTGGACCTTTTGGGTATTTTTCCGGAATGTTCTAGAAACTGGTTTTTGGCGCCAAAAGCGGTTGAGCCACCTTGTGTCACGCGACAGCTTGAGGCATGGAAAGTGGACGCGTAAGGTCGTGCGACATACTAAGGCAGCCAACTGCAGCCTATAAATAAGACCCTCCCCCTCATTGAAAAGGATCCCAATTCTAGCCTATTGTTACTGCCAAAATAGCGGTGTAACGAGCGTCCCAAGCACAAAACCTCTCTCTCTCCTACCTTCCAACCCACTAATCCCTCTCATCCAAACCCAATTCTCTACCTACACCAATTGGAACCCTTGGATCGAGCCGTGAGATCTACAACGAAGAATTGAAGGATTCTATATCTGACTAGATATAGAATTCGTGGAATCAACAAGGGTAACAATTCCCTAACCCTCTCTCTCTCTCTCTCTCTCTCATTTAATTCCTTGCAATTTTATAGTTCTATTTTGTTTGGATTCGTGTAATCGGATCCTAGCTATACGAATTCTTGAATCTCAATCATAATCTCTCTGTTTAACTTGCATAGATTGTGTAATTGAGCTCATATTGATTGATTTGGTTGAATTTGGTGTTTGAACCCCCAAGGGGGTGTGGATCTACCCATATCCACACTCCCTGGGTCGATTTGATGTTGTTTATGTTTCTCGTTCATAATTCAGCTTGTTAATTAGATCTGTATAGCTTCTGTTAATTTCGAGTTCATATTGTGAGGTTTCGCAGAAGGCTCATATGTGTCACGCGACACCTTCGTCCCCAAGTGATCCTGTGTCACGCGACACATGTGGTCACTGGTACGATGTGTCATGCGACACACATGACCCATCTGCAGTGACTCTTTTCCTTTGTAATCTGTTCTAGTTTGTTTGTATCAGGGATGTGGCCTCCCTAAATAATGGGCTCACAATATGTAATTTCTCGTTTCATAATTAATAAGATGCATTTTATCACATTTCGTTTATTATCGATATTTGCACACACTTTGGATTTACTTGGATGTGTTTGATTGAAAGACTCGTCTATGGACGAGGCGTGTTGGGTGAACTCTCGGTTCTTCCCAACACGTAACCTGACCCCCGAACTCATGCTTTCTCTCTAAAACAAAGGTTTTCAATGTTTCCTCTTAAAACGGCGTGGCGACTCCTTATATATTCACACATATATATATATATTTTTCGGGCGAGCGCGCATTCAGTGGCGACTCCGCTGGGGACTTCACTTGGAAACCTGTTTTTCAAGTGTTAAGTGGGTCAAGCTTTCGTTTAGTCAAAAAACATCCAATGCATCCATGTTGTGTACATTATTCGATAATCATTTGTGATGCCTACATTTTGTTGATTATGGAACTTGTGAGCCCTTTGTGCTTGTGGTCATTTGTTGTGCATTGGTATCTCTGTGTTGCTCTTGATATGGTAAAGCAGGGGCTGATTTGATGATTTGAGGAGCCGTGGTTCGGTGACCACCCAAGTCGTGCGACACCTTTGTCTCTGGTTGTCTGTGTCACGCGCAAAAGGTGGCCACCGAACGATCAGAAGACTGGTTTGAGGGCAGTCCCTTGGACCAAAGCGTGACTCATTTGGTTATTGTTCCCTGTTTACCTTGTGTGAGGGTGTGTGTTTTCTTCTTAAAAAAAAACAAATAAAAAAAAACAAAAAATAAAATTAAAAAAAAATCTTGTTTTTTGTAAATAAACGAATTAGTCATCCGCACACTACATCACTTAGATTTAGAACCCTCGGGTGCGATTGACGGCATCGCGGACGGCCATAAAATTCGCCTACGCTTGAGCGCCTGAAATCAAACCTAAACCCCTAGTGCGTTATAGGTGGCACCACACTAAACCTTACCCACGGTTGGTTTTTGATACGATGTTTTCATTACAACAAAAATGAATTGTTTTTGAAAACTATCATAGATTCTTATACCTTCTCCCAAAACCTCATACCTTGTGGGCATGTTGCCAAATGCAACATGATTTCACGTGGGAACATGTCACTCTCGTGGCGTGTTCTAAACGAGAGATCATGCCGCATTGCCAACATGTACCGACGAGAGGTCATGCCGGATTTTTCTTCGAAATTCTTCGAAAAGACCCGTTATGCTGCCCAAATTTCCTTAGAAATTTGGACGAACCTCTTCGTTCCATAAAGATGTTAGGGTTTGGTTAGGTATCATTACCTATTATATGTTTCAAAACAAGATATTCGATGTAATTCGAACGTCGCGTCACTAGGTTCCCCCGAGGCATAGTTAGCATGAATAAAGGCTTATCCTTTCCCAACTGTATTTAGGATTTAAAATACTGATTTATACTTGAACATAAATAAATTTGTGTTTGCGTGAGTCTGTCCCGTTTCTTTCCCTCTCCCGTAAAAAAAAAGAGAAAAAAAAATTTTCCCTTCAAGCACCTTATAAACCCCTCTCTACACCTGCAGCTACGGCGAGTTGGGTCCGCTCATCTGCTTCGGGAGGTCGTTTAATCCGTGTACAAGCAGTGTCGGTTGGTTTAGAATCGAAATGGTGGCAATGGAGATATTTTACGCTCGATCCGCCGGAGGCTCGGTGACAGTGGAGTCGAGACAAGTTTGAATGAGATGACTACGGAGGAATTGAGGGTGATCTTTGGAAGCCGCTCTAGCTCGGGAGCGTGAGGCTTGTCTCTTAGTTCAAAATGCCAAGTCTCGTGAAGAAGAAGCTCATAACCGATTCGTAGAAGCTATGAGAGCCAAAGGGATAGCGGTACTTCGTCGGGAGGATGGTTCCTATGAAGAGATTACGGAAGATAGCCACAATGAAATCGGATCCGCTTCACTGCTCGGCCAAACCGGCCTAGCTACAATACGATGCCTCCCAGTGAATTATGTTCGGCATTACGATCAAGTAGCTTCTACGGGAATGGTGGCAAGTGACCAAGGAAGACTCATTCCCCGTCTTCTCAAGGGTATGGCCGGGTTATCCATCAAGGTGTCGGCGAAATGACGGTCGGCCCACAAATTTCTTTGATCTCACTGCTTCTCCAACTCCTAATGCTCCCGGCACCACGGTTTCGGCATGGACCTCGGTTTCGAACCGGCTTTTCCCGGCCTCGATACGGTGTGTATCCGGATGGTTATCGGGGTGTTCGGTATGGTGTTGTGAGAATGGTCGTACCGGCTCTCGAGAAAATCGAATAGTTCGGGACGGTGTCTCAAGGTACCAGCGGTTCCGAGACTCAAGACAGTTTTTCTCAACCGGCGGTATGTTCCACCCTTACTCGGCATATTTATGGTTCCACCCCTTACTCGGCTCCGTGTGTCGGCTCGGGATTATCTCCTTTTGGTCGGTACAAAAGTCGGTCGGCGCAATACAACTCCCGAGAATCTCGGTAGGCAATTCAACGGTTATGATATGTATGGGAACAAGATTCCGAGCTCGATTAGCTTGTTGGACGGCAATATTGGAATTCCTAGTACTTTTGGTCTTCCACCAACCGCTTTGCCCGTGGGACCTAATTACGATTTCCCAATACCGTCGTCAACGGTGGCTCACTGCAATTCCTCGAGACTTCAAGTTTGGCACCGAAGTAGGCTTTCTTTGAAACGAGATGCAACAACAGATTGACAGATTAACCGTGGGTTCTAGTGGTCTTAAAGTCGTGGATCCCGCCCAAGTGACACCTTTGCCGCACAAGTTTAAGATGCCCAAGCTGGATTTTGATGGTACCGCTTTGTCCAAAGACGCATGTAGACACTTATGTGATGACAATGGGGGCAATGGGCTGCACTCCGAATTCATGGCTTCCCACTTCCACCTAACTTTGAAAGGATCGGCACTTACATGGTTTTTAGCTTTGAAGCAAGAATGCCGTACTACTTGGAGCCGGATAACGAAGCCTTCTGGAGAAGTACAAGGGTAATTTGGAGTGGCGTACCACGCGGGATGATCTAGTGGGGACAATTCGGAAGTCGGATGAGTCAATCACGAGAATTCTACAAGCGTTGGAATGCTAAGCTCAACGAGTTATCGGAACCAATCCCCTCCAAGACCCGGAAGGACATCTTTCTATCATGTGTTAAGCCGGCACTTAGAGAAGCCATTGGGAAAGGATGGTACCCGGATCTGCGAGAGATGGTGGGGATGGGAGCAAGGAGTGAGAATAAGTTGTTTAACCAAACTCCAAGTGCAAACACCACTAACAACAACGGTGGTGGAAGTTACCGATATCGGGCATCCAATCTGTCTCGGCAATGGCGCCGAGAGGAAGAGAACCGGCCAAAGATAATAGTATCAATAATCTTCAAAAGGGAGCTAACAACATGCGAGAATGTGATGAGGCTTCCCTTTAAGCCACAACCAAGGTTTGATGATTTGGGTATGTCAACGGAGGAAGTTTTTAACGGTTTGCTACGAGCTGGCATGATAAAGCCATTGGAGAACTACGGTCTGCTCGCCTAATCCTCACATGGATGCTAGCAAGTATTGCCGTTTTCACCAATTTCCGGGGCACACTACGAACTCTGTTTGACTCTCAAGAAGATAATCCGGGGTTTAGTGGACGACAAGAAGATAGAAAAATCTCCTCGCCCGAATATTGTCAACAATCCTCTGCCGAACAACAATGTGAACCTTATTGACTTTGAGAATGATTATTTTGTTAATGTATTAGAATTTGGGGAACCCGTAGTTGGGGATGATAGCAATGGATGTAATGGGGTCGAAGCGATGTAATTTCTGTTACGATGAAATGAAAGATAACTACATTTATGTTCCGTATCTCGATGATTTACATGATGTGAATAATATTGTTGAACTTGATGATTACGAAGAACGCTTGATTGTTAATGCTATATCTTCAATGACTCCTAGAGAATCCCCAATCTCCTTGGAGGAACTCAGAATAGCGGCTAGTTGGGAAACACCTTTGACCATTAATGAGATACGACAAGCGGCTTGGCCATACCGCAATCACTCTGTCCCGCTAACATTATCGAACTCAAGGAAGCTAGCAAAGAGTTCGTGGTTGACGACCGGCAAGAAGTTAATACTGTTGACGCGCTCGGGAAGAATGTTGGGAGTAAGTAATCCGAGATCCATGCGGAAAAGGGAAAGCGATTGCGAGGCTCTAACCCTCGGTCCTCTCGAGAATCCTCACGAGGCTAGACGAAGAAGTTCGGGAAGACCCGATGCGACGCGAGTTGAAAAGAACGCAAGCCGATATTTCTTTGTGGTCCCTACTTACATCCTCCTACCCTCACAAATTAAAAATTTGGAAGAAGCCTTATCCAAGACGAAGGTATCCGTCAACGCTACCCCAGATGAAGCATGTCGGTTGATTGGAACGGCTCGGTATGGGAATATCATTACTTTCACGAGATCTTGACTTGCACGCTTACGGTGCGAAACATAACGAATCCTTACACATTACGGTGCCTACGGAGGGACGGTTGATTCCCCATGTGTTGATAGATAATGGATCAGCCATGAATGTGCTCCCGCCAAAATGATGAGTATGTTGGACATCAACGCGCGAGAACCTCAAACCCTCTAACCGAGACCATAAAGGCTTATGATTCAACATCCGGGCGGTGTTAGGGATAGTCTCCCTTAATCGATGTTTGGAGGCAAGGAAATGATGGTGGAGTTTCGGGTTATAGACATTCTGTTACGTTCTCGGCATTATTGGGTAGACCACGGATCCACGAGATTGGAGCCGTAGCTTCCACGCTTCAACAATGCTTAAAGTTTGTACAAGAGGGGTGCTAACAACCATCTATGGTGATAGTGTTACAATCGGAGAAACCGGCGCAAATACCTTACCGGTAATGGAGATCAAGCTTGACCAAGAAAATCCGATGCTCGGCGGATTCACAATCGAGAAACCTAAGGGGCAAGTACGTACTATAGACTGACGACATCTTGAGACAAGATTCCTCGTGTTGAAAATGCTAAGAGGTATGAGCTATATCCACAGTGCAGGTGGGAAAATGCCAACGGGGACCGTGTAGGCTTGTGTTGCCGGCGGCCAAGAGAAATAGGCAAGGTGCAGGGTATGCCGTAACTAAGGAAGATAAGGTGTATGACAAAACCGAGGCTTTCAAAGAGAAGATGACCTCTGCGGCCGGTAGAAAGTACAAGAGGCCTGAAATGCGCCCATACGGTTGGTCTCTGAATAAGCACTTTGTCGAGAGAGGATGGAGATATGTTTGTTTGTCTGAGCCAAAGCTTACTCCGGCGGGAGAAAGAATGAAGATGATCCGAGAGGTTCGCCAATAGCAAGAATCCGATGAAAGAAATGTTTGATAATTTGCCCAAAAGACAAGGTGTGACCGCCACCTACGAGAAGCGGCTACCACTTACGGGGACCGAATGTGAGAATCGGTTTGAAAAGCTTGCCTTGGATGAACCCACAATATGTAAAATTCGCGGTGCGACCACTGAGATATTGATGGAGAGTTAGCGAGATTTGTTTGAAGAATAGGGTACATCGGGAACACGTGAGCGGTACGTCTTTGGCGTAGAAATGAGAGATGGTGCTAAGGAGCCGATTGATCGATTGACTTTTCCTCGACGGTGAAGTGATAGCTATGCTAGAATTCGAGAAGGAATCTCATGTGGAGATAGTCAAGTGGAGGCTGCCGCGAAGGACCGTTGCGGAAGCTGGACTTCGTTCGGGGACCGGTCGCCGACAAAGAGACTATGATTGAAAAGCTAGGGCTCAAACCCCGTCCTTGTCCTTCCAAGTCTAAATTCACCCCCTGTATCTTGAGTCGGTCTCAGAGTCTCTTGTCATAGAGTTTGAGTCTTCGACCGGTCGATGTCCTCACGGCGAAGACCGTCTTCGAGTTGTAAACACCGTATTTCCCTTTGCTTTAAATAAAGTGGTTGATCTTTTACGAGTACCCGTGATTGCCAATTTAACAATTGAATGCTTAACGAAAAATAATCATCAAGATTTAAAAATAATTAAGCCTAATTCAATTGAAGATAATGCGGACTTAATCGGTGAACAATTTTTAGAAAAAGATTCAAAAGCAGACTTGTGAGCAAAAGGAAAGCCGGGCCCAGCTGCCGACGAGGTATTAACAACAGTGAACTTGGGAACGGCCGAAGAACCCAAAGAAACGCAGATTGGTAGCTTCTTCTCCGGAGATGAGCGGGTTGCTTTGATTGAATTGCTCAAGGAATTTATGGGTGTGTTCGCTTGGTCCTACAAAGATATGCGGAAATTTGGATGCTTCTATTGTGGAACACCGAATACCTTTGGATCCGAGAAATCAAGCGGTCAAGCGAAATTGAGGCGGATAAAACCTGAATGGTCCTTACAAGTGAAAGAAGAAATTGAAAAACTCCTACGGGTAGGCTTCATCAAAGTAATTGAATATCCGACCTGGTTGGCGAACATCGTAACAGTCACCAAAGCAAATGGAAAGGTTCGAGTCTGCGTAGATTTCCGAGATCTCAATAAGGCTAGTCCTAAAGATGACTTCCCTTTGCCCAACATTGACATGCTAGTGGATGCAACCGCGAACTTCGAGGTCAAATCTTTCGTTGATGGTTTTGCGGGTTACAACCAAATTAAGATGGTGAAGAGGATCAAGACAAGACGGCATTTACAACCCCATGGGGTACTTATTGTTACAGTAATGCAATTTGGCTTGAAGAACGCCGGGGCTACCTATTAGAGAGCAGTCACTACCCTTTTCCACGACATGATCCACCGGGAGATTGAAGTGTATGTGGATGACATGATTATTCATTCGAAAGGATCGGACGGACGGCATTTCATTGATTTGAGGAAATTCTTTAACGAGACTCCGAGAACACTCCATGAGGCGAACAGGCCAAGTGTACATTTGGGGTTATTCGAGGTAAAGTTAAGGATACATGGTCGAGCGCGGCATTGAAATAGATCCCGGGAAAGTTAAGGCAATTATTGAAATGAAGCCGCCCGAGAACCGTCTACGAAGTAAAAGGATTCATGGGTCGCACAATACATCGGCGGGTTCGTCAACCAATTGACCACCATATGTGAGCCGATCTTCAAGGCTGCTAAAGAAGAATCGGGAAGTGGTGCAGAACGAGGAATGCCGGCTAGCTTTTGAAAGGATCAAAGCCTACCTCGTCAATCCTCCCATCCTCTGCCCACCTCATGGAGACAAGCCTTTACTTCTATATCGACGGAGTCACGGACACGGCCTGCGGGGCTATGCTAGCACAAGAAAAGAAGGATTCAAAGATTGAGAATGCCATCTATTTCGTCGGTAGTAAATTCCAAGGGAGTGAAGTGAATTACTACGCCTCGAAAAGACTTGCGCAGCTTTGGTATGGGTAGTTGGAAAGCTAAAACACTATATGCTTTGTCCCACACCGTACACTTAGTCTCCAAGATGGATCCGATCAGATATCTATTCCAAGGTGACGGAGGAAACATCTCCACCGAGGTTGGCAAAATGGACTTTCTTCTGGCGAGAATGACATCAAATATGTGATTCGCAAATCGATCAAAGGGCGAGGCATTTGCGGACCCGGTTAGGTGAATTCCGCAGTACGAGAGAAGATCGAAGGCTAGGACCTCCGGTTTCCGAGATGAAGGGATCCTCGCTATAGAAAGCGGAAACAAGTGGCGGTTATTCTTTGATGGAGCGGCTAACAAGAAAGGAAATGGCATTGGAATGGTTTTGATAGACCCGAACGGCAGGCATACTCCCATAGCAATCAAGTTGAATTTCTCGGTCACCAACAATGCAAATGAGTACGAAGCTTGCATAGCCGGTCTAGAAGCTTTGCCCTTGAAGCGACATGTGGAAGAATTGGAAGTGTTCGGTGATTCCCAATTAATAATCAACCAGGCCGCCAACAAATGGAAAATTATAGACCCATGTCTCCAGAAGTACCATGCTTACATCGCAGAACTCGTCGACCAATTCAAAGAAGTATCATTCCAGTTCTTACCGCGGGACAAGAACAGATTCGCAGATGCTCTCTGGCTACCTTAGCCTCTTTGATGGAAATCCCGGAAAGGAAAATCAATCAAGCCTTTCGGGGTCGGCGGAAGAGAAAATCCTGCATATTGTTGTGAGATTGAGATCGAGGCCGTCGGTGAACCGTGGTACAATCGGATCTTTCAATACCTCAAGTATGGGGAAGCATCCTTTCCTGGATCAAGAAGGAGATTCAAAAGAGTACATGCCAAAAGCTTGCAGGCCCTAAAGAGACTGTCAGCGCAATATGTCATACTCAGCAATGAATTATGGAAGAAAAGAGAAGGTTGTCCGCTCCTACTCGCATCGGTAAAGAAAAGGCTCAAAGAGTAATGGAAGACGTTCACAACGGTGCTGCGGACCTCATATGAACGCTCGATCCCTCATGCATAGCATCATCAGCCGGGTTACTTACGGATCACTATGGAGACAGATTGCATCCATTTCGTGCGGACTGTGACAAGTGCCAAAGATTTTCCAATCGAACCACATCCCGCCTCACGACTTATCTTGTATGACAACTCGTGGCCTTTCGCAACACGGGGTATTGATGTCATTGGGAAGATTTCTCCGCTGGGAGCAATGGGCATGCATTTGTATTAGTGGCCGTGGATTACTTCACGAAATGGGTAGAAGCCGCATCTTATAAAGTGCTCACCGCCAAGAAGGTTGCCCGATTCATAAAAGAACAGATCTTCACGCCACTATGGGGTCCCAAACGAGATTATTTTCGATAATGGCACTCATTTTGAGGAGAAAGCGATCGATTGCTCACGAATCTGAGTCAAGCGCCACAAATCTTCACCGTACAGGCCACGACAAACGGCGGCCGTTGAAGCCGCCAATAAGAACTTGGAAAGGATCATAAAGAAGATGGCCGAGCGAGGACGAGATTGGCCAGAAAAGTTGCACTTAGCATTGTGGGGCTATCGCACTTCGATCCGAACCGCCACGGGTGCAACCCCATATGCTCGACTTACGGAATGGAGGCCGTCATGCCCATTGAGTTAGAAATTCCTTCCCTCGGGGTCTTACTCGAAAACGAGGTGAACGAGATTGAATGGCTCCAAAGTCGATATAATGAGTTGGCTCGCTGGATGAGCCTTGCAGACTAAAAGCCATGGAGCATAACAGGGCATACCAGGAGAAGAATGGCCCGTGCCTTCGATAAGAAAGTGAAACCCGGGGATATCAAAGTCGGTGATGCGGTTCTTAAAATGAAGCCCTCAAATCAAAGCAGTGCGTTGGGCAAGTGGGCACCCATTTGGGTCGGACCGTTCTGGTAAAGAAAGTATTCTCCTGGAGGAGCTATGCACTGCCGACTTGGATGGCAACCCATTTTGCACCCCGTCAACGGCGACAAGTTGCGGAGGTATTTTGTATGATCGAGTCTTTCCCCCTCTAAAAAAAAAAAAAAAAAAAAAAAAAAAAAAATAATATATAAAAAATGAATAAATAAAGGCGCAACAAAATTGTCCCGAGATGAGACCGAAACCTCTCAAAAGGCGGTCCATGCAAAAATAAGGGACGCGCCGGTGCTAAAGAATATACCCAACTAGACCGAAAACCCAAAAGAGGGCGGTCTAGGTAAAAACAGGGTTGCACCATTTCCCCTTCTATCTTCCCCTTTCTTAAACACTAAAGTCATTTGAGTCGAACTACGGAGACTGAGCCCCTTAGTTCTCTTACAAAAAGGGGAACGTAGGCAACCACTTGTGGTTCGGTCTAAAATTGCCGCAAAAATCCCTCTTTTTACCAAAATGCGTTTTGATTACGGTCCCAAGGCTTTTCAAAGGATCATTTTGAGTTAATATTCTTTTGATGAGTTCAAGCACGGCCTACTTTTTGACTCAAAAAGGCTGTTGCGAATAAAAGAAAACATTGATAACATCTATTCCGTCCGCATTAAGTAATCAAAGGGTACTCAGTTTTCATACGAGATAATTCCTACTCTCAAGACATAAATCAAAAGAGTCTCAAAACTCTCGAAGTAAAAGAAAATGTGTGTCTAGATACTCGTCCCCGCTCCCGAATTTGCTCCTCTATCCTTCCTCTTTCTCGGTCCCAGGGAGGTCTTTGGCTTAGGAATGTCAAACAAGTCGGTTTGAGCCCGTCCCAATTCAGGAATAACTCGCGCTGGCGGTTCAATCGAACCCAGTCTCTCTCAAGGCGGCCCTAGCAATCCTCGCTTGCCGCAACGCCTCTGCGAGCTCTCATCTCTCGGATCATTCCTTAAAGCAGCTCTCAGGATCTCTTGCCTCTAATAATCGTCGGCGGCATTGCCGGTGACATTGTCTGTGTTTCCTCGTGCCTCTAGATCTACGAGATTTCGCCTGAATGAGAGAGTCTGCTTCCCAAATATTCCGGCGGCGAGTCTCTATAGCTAAGCTCGCACGTAACCCCGATGCTCCTCATACCAATCCAGATACTGCGTGGTCAGAAATGTAAATCCTCTAGGCTGCCGAAGGAGCACACGAGTGGGAAGAAAGCCCTCCGTAAAAGATCTGCTGAAAAAAAGCTGTATAGCACAGGGGCTCGGTTATGGACATCGGAGATGCATCGGGCCACCAGCCTCTCCCTCAAGGCTCGTATGATCCGCCGAGGATACCTATATTGTCTGCTCACCAATGATGGGACACAGAAAGAGGATACATGCAAACCGGGCAACCGGACTACTACCGATCCATCCCGAATATCTCTCATGGTCCGTATATTCCAAGCAGAATCCAAAAGTTCAGATCGGTGGTCGTGTACCGTGACAACCTCATATGCCAACTATCAACAACCTCGTCCCTCATCGGCTGCGTGGCCGAGTCACCCATGGCATTGCCGTCCGACCCTCTCAGTAATGGCCCGATCAAAGGCGTAACCTCTCGGAGAACCACAAAGATAACAAGCCGGGCCGCTCGCTCCCATAAAGTCTCGATCCCCCGCTAGCCTGTCAATACCGTGATAAGTCTCGGCCGGCGCGGTGGTACAACATCCATCTCTCCTTGGCCGTAACGAATTTGACGAGAATCTGTACCCCGGTCACCTCTCATTTGCTTAACGATCTCCAACAAAGTGCTTGAGCGCACTCGCGTACCCGCAGTAAATAGTAAGCCGACGTGTGAACAGCATGAACATATCTAGAGTGGTAGAAAGGTCAAACGTATCAGACGGGACGGGCGCAACCTAACCATCCGAGTCAAATTCTATGGACCCATCACCTTAATCATAGGCAATACGATCCGCAGGCAGAGATAAAAAGTCGACAGTGCTCCTCAACCAACCGACCGTCCCGTGGGAATGCTACGGCCGCCTTACCCAAGCTTGTCAACGTCTGAAGTCTTCCATAGTTGGGGTCGAGTAATTGTATGACAAAGAGAATGCATGACACTCGGAATCCCGTAAGGGATGCGGCCGAAGCAAATCCCGCCAACCCTCCAATCTTTCGAGGACCAAATGCAAGGCATACTGTACCGCTTGTCGATGATACTTCTATGTTGCCTCGAGATGAAATCCCCAAATTTCGACGAAGTCCCGATGAAATTGGCACTCAGGAAGCAATCTCTTGGTTATAATGTTCCATTGCAAAGCAAAAAGTGTTAGTCTTGACCAAAGAAATCGATTATCCGCCAAATAAGGGCTGCTGGGTTTTCTCTGCTAAGAAGACAGTGACTGCAGAATGGAGCCTGGACCGACTTTGAAAAGAACCTGTCACGAGCCTCCCTAAGTCGTGCGACAGAAGAAGCCAAACAGACACGACATGTCGGGCGACATACTTTGGTTGATAGCAGACAGGGTGGAAAAACCTGCAGTGATTACCCCAGAGCATTTTCCGACTCGCCGTCGCCGATATACCCCTTACCCTCATACACATACCCCTGAAAATATACGGGAAAGGACCCCTACTATACACACTTACCTAAAATGATCCCAAAACACCATACATAAACCCGACAAAGCCGATCGTTAACCCAATAATTGTGTTCGCTTTCCCAGAACAGACAGATTCACGCAAACCAAGCTAACATATAGTAATCTTTGCTAACAAGATAGGCTTATTCAAGTGTAGCGCGTTGGAGTTGTTGTTTTACCCCTGCAGGTACAATAATCAATTGAGTCTCAACGACTGGACCTCCGACCAAACTGGAGAAGAAAGAACAAAACAAAAAAGGCATTCGTATCTGTGATAGCCCCAAGAAAAGCCTCTCAAGCAGAGCCAAACCAACCAAGAAAAGCCTCTCAAGCAGAGCCAAATCCAAGAAAAGCCTCTCAAGCAGAGCCAAACCAAGAAAAGCCTCTCTAGCGGAGCACACAAGGAAGAAAAGCCTCTCTAGCAGAGCACACAAAGAAGAAAAGCCTCTCTAGCGGAGCACACAAAGAAGAAGAGCCTCTCAAGCAGAGCCAAACCAAGGAAAAAGCCTCTCTAGCGGAGCGCACAAGGAAGAAAAGCCTCTCTAGCGGAGCACACAAAGAAGGAAAAGCCTCTCTAGCGGAGCCCACAAAGAAGAAAAGCCTCTCAAGCAGAGCCAAACCAAGAAAAGCCTCTCTAGCGGAGCACACAAAGAAGAAAAGCCTCTCAAGCAGAGCCAAACCGAAGGAAAAAGCCTCTCTAGTGGAGCCCACCAAAAAAAAAAAGCCTCTCAAGCAGAGCCAAACCCAAGAAAAGCCTCTCAAGCGGAGCACAACAGAAATCACAGGTAAGCACAGCAAAGGTATGAAGACACATCTCTACCCCTTTCTTGCTTGTAGTCAGTATTGGTAATTCCGAACTACGATTTGGCTTGATTCCCTTCTTAAAGGGATACGTAGGAATCCTTTCTCAGAAAGGTCCAGCCATATTTTTCCCCTACTCACCCTTCTAGCCCTTCACCTTAACCCCAGCCGCTCATTGAGATTGGGTCTTATTTTATCGACAACCCCACTTTTTCCAAAAGTGACGTTGCCGAGGGGCTCTGTAAGTATGCCAATCCAATTCGCAACCTTTTCGATGCATTTTAATATAATAAAACTGCATTAAGGGGCGTTTTGGTAAATTCCCGGCCTATCCCGAGACTTCCGGAAACGTTCCATGAGTTTCCCGCGAAGGAAGTACCTTTTGGTACATCATTCATGCCAAAGGACCCCTTGGGAATAAAACCTGTTGGACCTTTTGGGTATTTTCCCGGAATGTTCCAGAAACTGGTTTTTGGCACCAAAAGCGGTTGAGCCACCTTGTGTCACGCGACAGCTTGAGGCATGGAAAGTGGACGCGTAAGGTCGTGCGACATACTAAGGCAGCCAACTGCAGCCTATAAATAAGACCCTCCCCCTCATTGAAAAGGATCCCAATTCTAGCCTACTGTTACTCTGCCAAAATAGCAGTGTAACGAGCGTCCCAAGCACAAAACCTCTCTCTCTCCTACCTTCCAACCCACTAATCCCTCTCATCCAAACCCAATTCTCTACCTACACCAATTGGAACCCTTGGATCAGAGCTGTGAGATCTACAACGAAGAATTGAAGGATTCTATATCTGACTAGATATAGAATTCGTGGAATCAACAAGGGTAACAATTCCCTAACCCTCTCTCTCTCTCTCTCTCATTTAATTCCTTGCAATTTTATAGTTCTATTTTGTTTGGATTCAGTAATCAGATCCTAGCTATCTGAATTACTGAATCTCAATCGCAATCTCTCTGTTAAACTTGCATAGATTGTGTAATTGAGCTCATATTGATTGATTTGGTTGAATTTGGTGTTTGAACCCCCAAGGGGGTGTGGATCTACCCATATCCACACTCCCTGGGTCGATTTGATGTTGTTTATGTTTCTCGTTCATAATTCAGCTTGTTAATTAGATCTGTATAGCTTCTGTTAATTTCTGAGTTCATATTGTGAGGTTTCTGCAGAAGGCTCATATGTGTCACGCGACACCTTCGTCCCCAAGTGATCCTGTGTCACGCGACACATGTGGTCACTGGTACGATGTGTCATGCGACACACATGACCCATCTGCAGTGACTCTTTTCCTTTGTAATCTGTTCTAGTTTGTTTGTATCAGGGATGTGGCCTCCCTAAATAATGGGCTCACAATATGTAATTTCTCGTTTCATAATTAATAAGATGCATTTTATCACATTTTGTTTATTATCGATATTTGCACACACTTTGGATTTACTTGGATGTGTTTGATTGAAAGACTCGTCTATGGACAAGGCGTGTTGGGTGAACTCTCGGTTCTTCCCAACACGTAACCTGACCCCCGAACTCATGCTTTCTCTCTAAAACAAAGGTTTTCAATGTTTCCTCTTAAAACGGCGTGGCGACTCCTTATATATTCACACATATATATATATATTTTTCGGGCGAGCGCGCATTCAGAAGCCAAAAGCGAGCTACACACTCACAAAAGAACAACAAAAGTTGGTTTTAGAATGGATCAAACAACTTAGGTTTCCGGATGGCTATGCATCAAACCTGAGTAGGTGTGTTAGAGTGGAAGAATGCAAGATTTATGGCATGAAAAGCCATGACTATCATGTGTTCCTTGAGAGGTTGATACCTATTGCCTTTAAGAACCTTTTACCTGAGCCTGTATGGCGTGCGTTGACTGAGCTAAGCCAATTTTTCAGAGATATGCTCCAGTATTTTACACGAGGAGCATTTGAAGAAGTTGGAGGAAAATATCATAGTCACTTTGTGCACTTTAGAAAAGATATTTCCTCCCGCTTTCTTTGATTCCATGGAACACTTACCGATACATTTGGCTTACGAGGCAAGAGTTGGTGGTCCAGTCAATTATCGTTGGATGTATCCTTTCGAGAGTTACGATTTTTGTGTTGTTAATTTCTATTAATTTGATATAAATAATTATGAAACTTGAATTTATAGATGGTATTATTTGTACATAATAAGTTTATGAACCGCCTGAAGAAAAAAGTTAAGAATAAGTCACGTGTTAAGGGTTCAATATGTGAGGCATATTTGATAGAAGAAACTTCTATCTTTTGCTCTCACTATTTTGAGGTTGGTGTTGGTTTGAAGTCGACTAGGGTTGAGCGGAATGATGATGGTGGTGAAGTTGAAGTCAACGGTCGATTATTAGTCTTCACTCATCCTGGAAGGCCGTTTGGGCATATTGGTACTAAATATTTGTCGGACAACGAGCTAGCAGCCGCGTCCCTTTACGTTCTATTGAACTGTGAAGAGATCGAACCCTTTGTCTTGTAAGTATAAATTTAAAATATGAAGTTGTTTCATTTCGATTAAAATATTAAAGATATACATGATTATCAACAAGTAACCTTCCAATAGGGAATATGAAAATGAAGTGAGAGATGTGATGCCAAATATTGATGCAGCGGTGTGAATGTGTGCCCAAATTTTTGTTTATTGGAATTCACGCGAGTTTGAAGACATCCGAGTTATTTGAAAAACGGAGTCGCCACGCCATTTTGATTACCTCAAAACTTTGAAAAAAAGGTTTTTACTTGGGTTCGGAGGTTAAGTTACCCCTTGGGAAGAACGTTTGGCGTTCACCCAAAGTGCCTTGCCGGAGCAAGTCTCCCAAGATTTCATTAATCGTGTTTGCTTGCGTGCTTTCTTTGTGTGCATGTGTTTGAAAATAAGGGGGAATGTCCCAAGTTATCTTCCGGACGTACAAACCATTTGTTGGTTGTCGCTCGGGATTCCTTGGAATTTATGTATTTGGGATTATGATCCCGTCCTCATCTTATGACTTATGATCATCGCATTTTAAACCTCGGGACCCTCGGGACTTGCGTGATCGAGAGAATGACTCTCTTTTGGTCAAAGATGAGGTTCTTTAGGAAGGAATGTCCTTAGCCCATCAATCCTACGCTTTAAGACGGTCGAGCTCGTATAGAGGCTTCATACTCATTCTTAAGCGATAATCGGAGATATAGGGTTCAAGGTTATCCTTTTCCTAAAGAAATCATGAACCTTTAATGGAAGGAACGATGCAAAGATGAGAACTTTTACACCGGTCCGTTCCAAGGTTGCTAGGGAATGCATGTAAAAAATGATACTTTAGTGAAAAGATGGCATTTTGGAGTGTAAAGAATGTCTTTTGGTTGCAAGGGATGCCTTTTTGTGCAAAGAAAAGATTTTTATGTAAAGAATGTATTTTTATGTTGGAAAATAGCATTTAATGCACAAATGATGCATGAAAATGGCAAAGAATGATTTTTTTAATGCAAAGTATGCATTTTGAGTATGAAAATGAGTTTTTAAATGCAAAAGATGCATCTTTAATGTGAAAAGGGGCTTTTTGAGTGCAAAGGATGCACCATTAAAGCAAAGATGTCATTTTGGTGAAAAAGATATCCTTTTAATGCAAATGATCTTTGCTCGTATGCAAATGTTTTAGTTTAAATGCAGATTGATGCATTAGAAAAGGAAAACATCAGATTGCAAACTGAAAAGATAAGGAGTCGCAGAACCGGCTATGTATGTCGCACGGCATAGGCTGCCTATGTCGCGTGACATAATAAGCCATTTTGCAGAAGCCTAAACAACTGAGATTTGCAGAGGTAACAAGGCACCAAAATGGTCAAGTTACTTCACAAACAAATCTCAGAGAGCATGTTTATTGATAATGAACACTTCAAGAGGGTGTGGATATGAGGGATCCACACTCATCTTGAGTGTTCATGCAAAACCAAGTCAAAACGGAGATTTTATATGAAATGTAATGAAATAAAATGTGGATCTGGGTAATATGAAGCTAAAGCATGCAACTTTAATCAGAATACTACATTATTAATGCATGTAACTCATAGATTTCATATTCAAAGGAAAATAGAGAGTGGAAAAGGGGTAGAAACTCGTTACCCTTGAAGATCCACAACTCCTATATCAAGTTAGATATAGGAGCCTTCTAGCGTCCTCCTCCGGAGACTGAGTTCAGGCCTTGGATCCTTGAGAACCTCGAGTTCTTGATGTATAGGAAGTGTGTGTGTGTGTGGGAAGTGTGTGTGTGATTAGTTTGGGAGGATTGAGGTGATTTGGGGGGTATGTGAGGAGAGAGGAGGCTTCTGGAGCGTATTCCCTATAGAGGGGGACTGAGGGGTGGAGGAGGTGTCAAAATGAGAGGTGGAGACCTCTATTTATAGGCTGCCTGCATGGGCTTGTTATGTCGCACGACATAACAAGCCATGACTGTATTCCTTCTAGAAACATGCAAGGTGGCATGGTTCTAGAACTTTTCTTTATTTGGTTATGTCGCACGACATAAGTAGCCACTTCTGGATTCTTCTAGAAACATGCAAGGTGGCAGGTTTCTAGAAGGTTTCTCTGGCTGGTTATGTCGCACGACATAAGTAGCCAGATCTGGCTTCTTCTTGAAACGTGCAAGGTGGCAGCCTTCTAGAAGGGTTTTGGGATTAAGAAAAACGTGTTTCTTAATCACCAAGCATTCCCTTCAGCCCTTAAAAGGCTTGGAACAGTTCCGGAATTGTTCCGGAACTTTAGGAAAATCCGGGGAGTTACCGGAAAAATTACCGGAATTGCCGGGAAAATTAACCGGAAGGCATGAGCCAGATTTGGGTACTTACAAGCGGGGCTGTCGAGTAGGCTGGAGAAGGAGTTTAGTAGCTGGTTTGCTAATTACGTAAGATGCCTTTACAATTATTTCAAATATTATTCTAATTCAATTACGTCATTTACTTGTATATTTATATTCTCTTTACATTCATCATTTTTAGGTAAAAAAATCTACCTAGACCAGTAGCTGAAAATATCAAGTTTATAGCTCGAGGCCCAAAACTTCGTGTGCACTTGTATAATGGCTATTATGTGAATGGGTATAAATTTCATACCAAAAATTTTGGGATCGGAAAAAGCACAATGAACAATGGTGTTTGCATCAGAGGCAGTTGTTATAATGATGTTGGAAGAGACTATTATGGAATGCTAGATGAAATTGTGGAGTTAGAATATGAGAGTGAAAATAACAAGGGTGATACACTAGTACTTTTCAAGTGCGAGTGGTATGATTATGTTAAGGGTATTAAGGTGCATCCAAGATACAACATCGTTGATCTCATTCCTAAATCAAGGCTTGGCACAGACGACCCCTTCGTACTCGCATCGCAGGTTGAGCAAGTGTACTACCTAGATTATCCTGGTTGCAATAAGAGAGATAGAATCAAATGGTGGGCCGTGTGTAAAACCAAAGCAAGATGCACAAATAATGTTCCCTACGCAGATGTGTCTGATAGAGTTGAGGCAGAAGTAGATGATTTTTTTCAAGAGGTTGAGATGTCAATCCCACCTATTGTTGAAGTAGATAATGAGCTTGGCAATAATGCTATTCTTGTAGCTGAAGGTGGTCAAATGGATGAGGTTGGTTCAGATTTGCTACAACCTACTAACCAAATTGAAATTGAAGAGGAAGATTCTAGTCAAGAAAATGAATCAGAAGAGGAAGTTCATGAAGTTGTGTATGAATTAAATGCATCAGATGGTGAAGAAGATGAAATTAATTCAGAGAACACTAGTAGTGAAGAATGATTTTTTATATGATGACAGTGTTTTGTGGTTTTTAAATAGATGTTATCTTTTGTAGTCTCATTGAATTATTAGCTTTTAAATATATGTTTGTGTTATTTAATGATGCTATTTGGACATATTTACTTCACTTTTCTTTTCTGTGTTTGGATTTGATTAATGATGAAAGATTATATGTTTGTGTTATTTAATGATGCTATGTGTTTGTCTCGGGGGAATAATTTGAAGTACCAAGTGCTTAGTAGTATGTTGCTGATATAACAACTCAAAAAGCTTTGATTGTCAGCATATGATCCTTTGAGGTGATGCTTTCAACACTTAATTTTCTCAACTGGATAGTCTACACAACGAAACCAAACCTCCGTGTAACTCAGTGGAGTATTGTTGTAGAGGAAGCAGTCAGGTGCCTTTACAATGCATGACACTATGGTCTTATGGTAACAGTACTGATGAATTATTGTCAACCAGCATAAATGCCCATATATGCAGCTAGATACATTTTTAATATATTGTTATCTTCCTGTACGGAAAGTTTAAGAAATGTGAGTTACTCAGTACTGATGAATTATTGTTGTAGAGGAAGCAGTCAAGTGCTTAGTAGAATATGAGTTACTCAGTCTTTCTGCGCAAGAAGCTAGGATTTCCTGTACAGAAAGTTTAAGAAATGTTATCCCCCCTCCCCCTCTATTCATTTTCAATTTGAGTTTGTGAGTTGAACCTATATATGCAGCTGGATACATTTTTAATATATTGTTATCTTCAATCTTTATGAATGTCAATATTAAATGTTGCTTATGGTGCTGGAGATTTAGGATCAGATGTCTTGCCATGTCCATTGAACCATTGAATAAGGGAATCAATATTACGGAACCTGATCTAGTTCTTACTCAGTTAAGGGTCAAATTGGAATGTCCGTTAGGGGAGTCTGGGTGTGGGTGTGGCATCAACACTCACTCGTATGAGAGACCAGAGGTGGCGGTGGGTGCTATTGATGGTTATTAGGCTATGGTTTTAATTTATATATTTTGTTATAGATAGTTTTCATGGGTGTATCATGGATTTATCCACTTCTGCATTCTATTCTTCTTCGCTACTATTGTTAGTTGAGCTTTCTTTGCAAATAATTTTATAGTCTGCTATATTTGTGCTTGCTATGTTAAGCATTGTTGCCTGACTACATAGCAATAATATTTAATGCTATTGATTTTCAGTTTGTCCTAATTGTAGATAGCAATAATATTTAATGCTATTGATTTTCAACGACTTTGATAATCCGTTTACTTTGTTTATTTTGAAAGTTGTATTCTTATTTACTCCCTCCGTCCACTTAGTTAGTTTACAGTTACTGTTCACGCGTGGATTAAGGAAAAAATAATTATATAAATGTTGTGAGTGTAAAAGTAAAATAGGAGAGAGAATGAGTGGAGGGAATAGTAAATTATAATGGTGTTGTGAGTATTAAAATAATGTAGAAGAGAGAATGAGTGGGGTAGGGTTAATATTTTAATAATAAAAACTTTCCATTTTAGGTAAAAAAAAAACAAAGTGTGAAGTATGTATTTGGACGCCCAAAATAGAAAGTGTGAAGTAAGTAAGTGGACGGAGGGAGTATATCGTAATAAAAGTATATTGGGTTAACTGTTTGAGCTGGTATAATTTTCTTTCAGCTTGGTAGTTCCAGAGCAGGACGATGGTATCAAGTTTCCTTGTGTTGCTAAAGGAATAACAAATGCAATTCAAGGAAAATTCGTTGTCGGTGAGGATGGTCCCACATGGAAGAAAGTACCCGAGGGGATGAAAGATTACTATTTCAAGGAATGGAATGTAATATCTCCATATTCAATCCAATTAATTATCTATTTTATATATATGCTTAATATAACATATGTTTTTAACTTCCTAATTGCAGAGCCATTACAAGTGCATTGAAACTTATCCGGAAAGACTAGTTCGAAAAATTTGGAATACGATGGTTTGTGAACAGTACAAACGGATGTGTCATAGGGGACGACAACAATTCCCCCGTAATGGGCACCCATCTTGGTGCACGCAACATGACTGGAATCGACATTTGCTATTTTATGCAAATGACGAGGCTAGGAAGAAGTGTGAACAAGCACGAAATAATCGTAAGTCAGACCGCAATGGTTTGGGAGTAACTAAACATTAAGGGGGTTCAAAGAGTTTTGCCTCACATGAGCTTGCGTTGGTAAGAGTTTATCTATTGTTTATATAGTGTCATTACGTATAAAGAAGATAAAGAGGAAATTAATATTCTTTGTCTTTATTAAGATAAAGAAGAATCGACAAAGTCATCACAGAAGATGACGTTTTTCTTAGAACCCACAAGAGAAAGCAAGGCAGTGGCGAGTTTGTGGATGCTAAGTCCAAAAAAATCTTTGTGAGTTTAATCTAAATGTTTTATTAATTTTATTACTTCACTCTAAATGTTTAATTATACTCGATCGCTATTGAAAGTGTATATTTGATCTCAAGACTCTTTTTATTATTTATAAAATGCAAATAGAAAAGTTACTTATAATATTTTTTTATTTATTTACATTTTAGGAGGATTATACTGCTCGAAAGAAAGGTGAGGGTTTTGATTCCACAGCTTGGGTGGATGTAGCTGGTGGTGTTGTAAAGAATCGTTTGTACGGCTTTGGTAAGTTGGTTCCTGCATCGAAGATCTTGAGAAACAGCACGATTTCGTCATCTACATGTTCAAGTGGAGATTTCACACAGACACAAGAGTTTGAAGATAAGTTGAACGAAAGAGTTAAGAAAATGAGGGATGAAGTCACGGCAAAATTAGAATTCACATATGAGGCTAAATTTGAGGAAATGAAAAATGATTTCCAGTTGCAATTTCAAGAGATGCTCAAATCGAGGACCTAGAGACTTCAAACATACGTAGTTTAATAGCACTACAGTTTAGTATGATAATTTGGGAATTTATTTTGAATGTTATGTTTGAATCTTTGTTGACTTTATTTGTATGATTTAAGATGTTTAAGTAAAATTTTCAATTAGGTACAATTGAGAAATATTTATAATATTAGTAATATTTTATTTTTAGAAAATAATTTTCTACAACATAATTTTTCGTTGCAAATTAGGTTGCATACTTGAAACTGAAAAATTTAGTTGCAAATTTAGTTCATGTAATATATTTTTGAAACATAATAATCAGTTGCAATTAGAAACAGAAATAAATCGGTTGCAAATTTTAGAAACAGAAATAATATATTTGAAACATAACAATCAGTTGCAATTAGAAACAGAAATAAATCGGTTGCAAATTTTAGAAACAGAAATAACATATTTGAAACAGAACAATCAGTTGCAATTAGAAACAGAAATAAATAAGTTGCAAATTTTAGAAACAGAAATAACTTATTTGAAACAGAAAAATCAGTTGCAATTAGAAACAGAAATAAATCAGTTGCAAATTTTAGAAATAGAAAGAAATTGGTTGTTGTTTGCAACCGATGTAAAAATTGTTCTAGGAAACACATTGCAACAGAATTTGCAATTACTTTTTCCGTTTCAAGGATTTTGCAACCCAAACAGCGGTCAAAAGCGGTCGCACAAATAGCGACGAGGCTTCTTGCGACTGCCTTTGCAACGGAAATTTTCGGTTGCAAACATCAATTTGCAACCGATTTTCCTGAATTGCAACCGAAAAATCCGTTTCAGTTGCCCTGTTTTCTTGTAATGTAAACAATTAATTAGCACTCTTTTAATTCAACTCAAGAAACAACAAACTAGCTTTGCTTCATTAATCAATGACAACCTATCCCAAACCAAAACCATTGAAAATCTTGAAAAAGCCAATCAAGGATTGAAAGAACAATGTCTTATGCTTGAAAAGAAAAACTGTGATCTGACAGCTGAGAATTCAAGCTCTCAGGAAAACAATCAAAGAGTCATCAATCTTGAAAAAGAGAATGAAGCTCTAAGAAAGAAAATTGATTCCTGGAATAAAGCAAGAGATGATGTATCACTTTTTCATTACAACCAAAGACATCCCTTTGATAAGACATGATTAGGAGCTGAAAACCCTACTCTAAAAACATATATTCCTCCAACTGGTGAGAGAGCTACTGAGAAAATGGTACTAGCCAACATTAATTCAGTTAAAATACTAAAACCTTTATATCCGATCAAAACAAAGGAACAATCATATAAAGGAAGGGAAAAAGAGAAGAAAACTGCCGTAGAAAGTGAAAAAGAAAGCATCAATGACAAAAATGCCTCAAGGCAAGAAAAACAACAAAAACATAGCACCAAACCAAGAAGCTATCATTATAACAATAGACAGGAAAGATCAAACCTGTTAGGAATTTGACCAATATTGCCTAAATCCTATTATGAGTAGGAAAATATTACTTATTCCATATTGGTTAGGAGAAGGAATAGTAATCCCATATCGGTTAGGAAAGGGGAAAAGTGGGTGTGCCTCCCCTATATAAATAGGCTTCACTAGTTAAGAATTGGAGAGAACTTGAGAGAGTTAGCATAGGTTTACAATTTAGGGAGAGAAATTGTACGCTTGTATGCGATTGGTGAGGATATTCAAGAGTGTTGAGAGAGAGGGTGTCTCCATTCTTGTAATATCAAGAAATATATAGAAGTTATATTTTGGGTGGAATAGGCTTTTAGCCGAACCACGGAATATTATGTGTTTTGTCTTTATTTCATATTGTTTGTTGTTTGATTTCTCTTGTTGCGGATTTCTTGTATGGGTGAGCGATCCTAACAAGTGGTATCAAAGCCTGGTTAATGGATGGGCGTGACGTAGTGGATCGTGTGTGGAAGATATGTGGGATTTCCTCTAGTGGTGTGACCTCGCGACTGGAGCACTGTGTGTGCCTTGTGTCGAAAGTCTTCCTAATATTGGTGATAAATCAGGCAGTGTGTCCCGCAAGTGGTGAATAGCGGCGGTACAAGATTCGCTAGAGGTGATCCTTGGTTTGAGGGGAGGATTGTTGGGGTATCAACCCAAGTCCCACATCGGCAATTGAAAGAAGAATTGTCTAATATATATAAAGGTGTCCACCCACTCCATTAGTGTGAGGCCTTAAAATTGTACGCTTGTATGCGATTGGTGAGGATATTCAAGAGTGTTGAGAGAGAGGGTGTCTCTATTCTTGTAATATCAAGAAATATATAGAAGTTATATTTTGGGTGGAATAGGCTTTTAGCCGAACCACGGAATATTGTGTGTTTTGTCTTTATTTCATATTGTTTGTTGTTTGATTTCTCTTGTTGCGGATATCTTGTATGGGTGAGCGATCCTAACAAAACCAACATCAAAAATTCCCTGGAAATATGAATCCTACATGGAAATACTCAAATGGAAGGAACCATGCTCAAAACAACTTCTCAAAACCACCATACCACTCATCCACCCCTAGACAGCAATCTCATCAAACCAACTTCAGAAACCAACATCCCCATCCCTTAAATGCCTCATATCATTCTCATCTACCTTTTGATCTGACCTATACATGATGCAAATCATGTCATATTACAACACTCTTAATCAATTCTTCAGTAAAAGAGCAGTAAGCAAAGCTTGGGTTCGTAAAGAAAACTAACCCCCCTGGACCCAAACATAAAGGGTACCAATTTTTTTGTTTTATTTTCAGATGTTAAAAGAATATTAAAGTCAAAGCTTACTTGGATTTAATCAAAGTTATATCATGCTTAAAGAAAAGATTGGATCTCTTCTTCAAATGACGACATTGTTTGAGGGGGAACCAAACCTTTAAGGTTATGTTTTGCCTGTTACATTTCTCCATAAGGCCATGACACCATTTGAGGGGGAACAAATATTTTGAGGTCCCAAAACACGATCAAACCAACCAAGAAGGGCTAATTTTGAAGAGAAAAGGTTGCTGGAAATTTCCAAGAACTCTGTTTGCGCACCTTCACAGAAATTGCAATATCTCTCTCTCCGTTGCACGAAATTGCAATCCAATTTTTTGTGAGTAAATTAGAATCACACACCTTTCCAAAAAGAATAAATACATAGCCTACAACAGTGTGAGTCAATACCAAACCCTCACACAAAAACCCCAAACATCAATCCCCTAAACTATTGACAGCTATCCCAAAACCTTAGCTGTCAGACCTTAGCTGTCAGACCTTAACAGCAGACCAAAAACTGGTTCCACACCTTGTACAAAAAATGCATTATCTCCCTCTCCCGACATCGAAACCTCAAATCGGTTTTTTTTTCTGAGTAAAGTAGACACATAGAGCTTTCCAACAAGTCTAAACCCACAATCTGATTCCTTATGAACGAAAAATGGGACTTGTCTGAAGTTGGCAGCAGACATCGAAATTCTGACAGCGGAGATAAAATTTGTCAAGACTCCTCTCACCAAAATGCAATATCTATCTCTCCATAGCTCATAATCCTTCACCGTTTTCTCCTATTTAAAGTACACTCATACACCTCTCCAAAAATTATAGCCTCACACCATGATCCCTGTTGAGTCAATACAGAAACATCCATGAAGGTGACCAAAAAATCTGCTCAATTTTTCTTGAGAGCAAATTTTCATTGTCATCTCTTTTTTTTTTTTTGCTTATGGAGTTTTGAAGCAAGGCATTAAGAGTTTAAAATGACTAATAATTCACCAAAAAGGGGGAAATTATTAGGACCTAACATTGTGTTTTGATGAAGATTGATCATTTAACAGGACAATGTTACGCCAAAATCTAGGGAGAAACACGTTTCTCCATAAGTTATGGAGAAACGGGTATCCAGAACCTTTGGAAAGGATATCCAGAAATTTTGTATTGGCCATGACCTTGGCCCATGGCCTTGGCTTGGGCAACGCGTTTTTCCCTGGATATCAATATTAAATGTTCTGGATATCCAAAACTCTTTGAAAGTGATATCCAGAATCTATTTAAGTTGATATCCAGAAAGTTGGTATGTGTTGGTCCCATTCTAACATAACTTCTGGATATCATGATCAAAGGGTTCTGGATATCCAGAACCTTTGAGACTGATATCCAGAACCTTTGTATCCAGAACCTTTTAAAATGCTTCTGGATATCAATATTAAATGTTCTGGATATCCAGAACTCTTTGAAAGTGATATCCATAATCTATTTAAGGTGATATCCAGAAAGTTGGTATGTGTTGGTCCCATTCTAACATAACTTCTGGATATCGTGATCAAAGGATTCTGGATATCCAGAACCTTTGAGACTGATATCCAGAACCTTTGGAAAAACACGTTTCTCCATAACTTATGGAGAAACGCGTTTCTCCGGAGACCTAATCCAATGTTAAATGGTCTAAAGTGTCAAGAGAGGAAAGTTGCATAAGTTACATGAAGGCCCCTCCAAGTTCCCCACATTTATCATCAGTGAACTTGGAATTGCAAATGGAGATATACCAGCCAAGCCTTGTGTTTTCACAGGAGAAGAAGAAACATTGTTCCATAAAACATGGAAGTAATGACAACCACTTTAAGTCAATTGCATTGAAGACCCAACAAGATACCAGCCAAGCCTTGTGTTTTCACAGGAGAAGAAGAAAACATTGTTCCATAAAACATGGAAGTAATGACAACCACTTTGATTCAATTGCATTGAAGACCCAACAACATCAATCCTCCAACGGCTACTTCCTCTTTATTTGTAACGACCCCAATTTCCACACGTAATAATAATACTTAATTTAATAATAGAATAGCCTCCAACAGCTACTAAAACCATAATTCAAAATACTAACCACTATTTGAAATAACTTAAATGCTGAAAACGGTAACAATCTCTACGGCTAGTACAAACCACTAGCTCAAAAATACTTAATGTTCTAAAATAATTATTGAATTCGAAAAGCCGCTAATCCATCAAACACGCAGCCAATCCACTCCAATCATTTATTACATGGGAGGGGAAAGAATATGAAAGGGTGAGCGAACAAAGCTCAGTAAGTTCATACGGGGTCTCTTCGGTTTCTAAGAAGAGACGACCGGAAAGAACGGAGTTAAACAATATACCAATGAAAGGATAACAGATACAATAAATAGTTTAGGCACTGAGAATGTCAAAGAAGGATACTTTTTCAAATAACAAGTAGTGGTACTTTTACAAATAACATATAGAACTTTACACACACTTGTCCGTAGATTGCATGTACTTTTGCACCTTTCATCTAGGCGACTCCGATACACCTTTTCAGGCAATCATTGAATAAGGTTCTCTTACGCTATTATCAAAGCGCCCCCTTATTCTGATGCATCATGATAATCACATCTATAGAATTTAGATCACTTCCTTCTATAGTGAAGGTCATTTCAATCTGTTTAGACCAATTTATTTAACTTTGAGACCATTTCAATCTGTTTAGGCCTTAGGTCATTTCAATGTAACGACCCCAAATCCTTAGGTCATTTCAATGTAACGACCCCAAACATATAAAGACCTTAACAATTGGACAATTTAACATCATATATACATAGTGTTCATGGTACGAGATTACATAAGTCAATTTCAATTTACATAGATACACATTGAACAAAACGCATCAATGGTAAGATATTCCAAGAACGTTCATAACAAGGGAATACAAATCACTATCGGCCACTTGGTAGCATATATTTTATGAAACTCTTTGAATCCTAACACAAAGGATATGAAACAATCAAATGCTAAGTGTAAGTGCTCCAATTTGAGCTTGTTAGTATTTTCGTTAGAAAATTAACGAAAGTTATAACATTACTAACAATTCCTAACATTCCTAACATTTCTAACAAAGCAAGGGCAAAGTGGGCATTGTTATTTAAGGATAAACCAAGGAAAGGAATCAAAAAAGCAAAAGAAATAAGAAAAACCAAAAATAGAAATGGCTGGAACAAAAACTGGCTATTTAATTTGAATTTTCAAAAGATTATTCCTTGTGTCCAAAGCCTGAAGCAGCATTTAATGAACAGTGCACGCTGTCAACCCTATCCCGCGGATGACTTTGACATTTTCAGAGGGCTATAAATTAAGCCCTCCAGTCTCAAAAATAAGAGAGAGAACACAATTCACAGCTGCACCTTGGCGAAAATACTTGAGAAAATAGTGAGAATTCCCTTGAATTGTCACTCTTTTCTCTTGATTATCTTCCCAAATCTCACTCACTCACTCTCAAATTCAAAGCTTCAAACACAAAACACAAGGGAAGATAGGTATAACCTCCCTCTTTTTACCCTAAATCTCTCATCCATGCATGCATTTTCAAGCTACAAAATGTAGTTCATTCATCTTCTTGTCTTAGATCCAAGAAGATCACCATGGAAGTTCATCTCCATGGATGATCTTCTACAAGGATCAACGTTATTTTCAAAGTGTTCTTACTTTCTTGCAAAGAAAACACATTTTCAAAACCCTAAAACTCATTTTCATACATCAAATCTCATTTTCAAAGGATAAAAATCCCCTTCCCAAGCAAATGAAGTGCTTAGTCCTAATGTACCCCAAGGATGGTTTGATATAGTTGATTCACCACTAAAATGTCAAGTGATCACTAATAAAAACCTAGGGAAATGGGGACAAGCATGGATGCCAAACACCCTTTAAAATCATGTTTTTCTTTATTAAGAAGTTGCTGTCCAGTAGCAATTTTCTAAGACCCCAGTCCATGGTCTAATTTTTTTGGACACAGATAAACTAGGAATTTGGTGTTGACTACAAAACACTTTTTGTAGCCAACATCCAGAGCTTTCCAGACATATTTTTACTTTATTTTTTGCGTGAGTAAAACTCCCTTTTCCAAATTTTCTTTTGAAGGTCAGATCACCAGTCTCTGGGAGTCCAGATCTCATATCTGAGATTTCCAGAAGGTTTTGGGTCCTCAAATATTCTCCGAAATGGAAAATTATTTCACTAAAATCTTATTTGAGGTGTCTGGAACAACTTTCATTCTCTGAGTTTTCTCATATTATGAAGTTTTCAAGCCCTTAAATCTATTTCAAAATCAAGTGTCCACTGCCTTTTTCATTCTGGCAGAAGTGTTCTTCAACTTCCAAAAATCTTTTGAGTACCAAAACTCAACCCAAAAATCACCCCAAAAATCATGGGATCTGTCCAAAGTCTAATAAAGAATTCCCAATTTTTACTTTTCTGAGTTTCAACTTATTTTGGCCAAAACACACACACACACACACACAAATGATTTTCAGCTTGGAAGACTCGTTTTACGAGGCATTCCGGGTGCACACTAACGTCCTTCCCGGCGTGTAACATGACCTCCGAACCCAAATCTCTAATCTCGGGCATTTTTCAAAGTTTTGGCCCTTAAAACAAAAATGGCGTGGTGACTCCGTCTTTTTCCGGTCTTATTTGGTTTTCAAAGAAACGCAAAATCGAATTCTCCCGAGAAAAATTTTGGTGGCACATCATCACAGTGGCGACTCCGCTGGGGATTTAAGCTTTTTCTAAAAAAAATGATATTTGGTATATCGGTGGAAACCATTAAACTTCCCGTTATCGCCTCCTAACACGAGTCGGGGATAAATTGTGGTCTAACAATCCCACGTACCGGTATCACCGTTTTCAAAAAAAAAGAAAAGCTTTTGAGGGTCAAGCTTCCGTCCCGGCTTTAAAAATCATTTGTTGTGTGTGTTGATTTTTGCACATTTTCGTGTTATTTTGGCCGCCTCGGAAAAAGTCAAAATTTTGACTGCCGGAATCATGTCCCTAACTGTCGGAATTTTTGTGCTTATGTGCTCATTTCAAAAAAAAAAAATTCAAAAAAAAAATTCAAAAAAAAAAAGAAAATTTTCAAAAAAAAAACCATGCATCATGTTTTTTAAGACACATAAAAAATTTCTATTTTACTCAGAAAAAGAAGATAGACTGCTTGCACACTACGCGCACGTTGACCGTACACTGCACACTACGTCCCTAACCCGGGGAAATCCTTGTCGCGGCCCGTTTGGTCTTATTACGCCTCTCGGTGCAAGCACAGGACTACCCAAACATCCCATGGAGCCTCGTGTCGACCATGCACTTGTCCGTGACACACTTTGTCCGAGACCCGATTGGTTTTTAGTTTGGTCTGTGTCATGCCCTGTCTGTGTATAGACCTTTCCTTTCAAGCCTTTGTCGGCATACCGACTCGATATCTTTCGGGGACCCTAATCAGTCGAAGCTCTGCCGGTTTTCCGCCGCAGACTTTGACCAAGATATTGACCAAGATATTGACCGGCGCCTTGACTTCGGCTCTGACTGGCACAAATTATACACTGACTCCCAGCATTGACACTGAGTCATCAAGGATTAATGATTATTCCATGCCTAATTACGGCTTAACTGACGACAAGTCAAGATCAATTGTGGACGCTTATCAGTCCAAATCATGCCGACCTTTCGTCGAGCCCTCGGACATGATCTTGACTTTGACGTCAGCTTTGTCCGTAATTTACATCGAATGCTCGTTAAGACTCGATTACCCGCCAGACTTTTAGGATCGTTTTTCTTTCGGTCGGTGGGACCCGCTTGCCCTATAGGACCCTCGCCCGGGGCTGTCCACCCTGGGAGGTCGAAATACAGGTGGAATACGAGGGGCTTATAGACGTAGTGACGGGGCCCACTGATCCAGGATCCAGAGTAGTTTGCGAAAAAGAAGAGAAATCTTTTCCAACCGATTAGGTTAATAAAACATGTTTTAAGTAAACGTGAACAAATAACTGCATGTTGCATGAGCCCAAAGCCCAAACACCTACCTTCCTTCAATTCCCAGACATCTGAACCCTCGTGTCTTTCCCCCGCAGCTCCTCACAAAGGTTGGTTCCGGACACCGGGTCACCGTTTGATTAGTTGGGAAGAGTCAAGCGCGTCATCAGCTTCACCGTTTATTCCGACTCCGGGTTTCAGAATGTCTGCATCAGCCGGTAATGATGGGGATAACGTCACTCCGCCTCTCGGGACCCCTCGGGACGTAACGGCGGTGGAATCGGTTAGCGAGAACGAGATGAGGTTACGACAGAAGCACAAACAATGGCCTCTTATGGAGGCTATTAAGAGCCACGGTTTGGCCGCCAGCCTCAATCCCGATGGCACCTTCACCATGGAAGAAGACGAGGATGCCAATCCTACTCTCAGTCGCCCTGATTACTCTAGGATGCCACCACCCACCTCCTATGGTATCACTACCAAAACCCATGCTCCTCGGTCTTCGGGTCGGCCCGGCTCCCAGCCTTCGGACCACTGGATCCGCGCGGCCCGACGGCACAAGCCGGTTCGCAGCCCTCGGTCCGGGACAAAGCAAGACGGAATGTCTTCTCATGGTTGGGGTTATCTCGGAATGCCCCAACAAATTGGAATGCCACCTCGGTTTGGAACCGATCAATCCGGACCTTCACAAGCAACGGCCACGGTTCGAATGCCGCCACAACTTGGTTGGGCCACGGTCAGGAGCCCCTCCTCGAGAATAGTACTAGTTAAAGCTCCTCACACAAATCCGTTCCTCACTCAGACTTCTATGGGTTACCAAGCCTCCATCCCGGTGTCATCCGAATCACCAGGACCGCAGTAGCCCCCGGGTTATACACCCTCGCCTCAGCCAGCCATGCAATTCAACAGTCAGGGACAGCAGCCCGCATCTAAGCCTACTTATGGGCCCCATTCTGGAAATCCGAGTTATCCGGCTACATCGGGGCTGCCTCCACCTACTTTGCCAGTTGAAAATCAACAGCATGCCGCAAGGTTCTATCCCTTCGCCCAGGCTCCTACTCATGCTCCCCCGGGCAATTTGGGCCACGGACAGGTTTTCACCTACGTCCCCGGATCGGCCGTTCCCTCCACCAGTCTGCCGCCAGTGGTAGCTCCTCTCTCTAACTCAGCCACTAGCTTGAATGCCATGGTTCCGTCACAAGACCCTCATCTGGCCTGGTTCATGGAACAACATAAGGAAATGAAAGCGCAGATCACCGAATTGACCGCTAAGAAATCTGCCTTCCGGCCTACCGACCCGGACTCCATTGTTCCTCTGCCCCACAAATTCGTGATGCCTAACTTGGACCTCTTTGATGGTATTGCATGCCCGAAAACCCATTTGGACACATATACCTTGGCGATGAAGGCCAAAGGGTGCACCAATCAGCCAGATTGGCCGACTATTTCGATCTATCTTTGAAGTCCGGTGCCTTAAAGTGGTTCTTAGTTTGAAACCCGAAGCCGTGGCTACATGGGACCAGATTACCAATGCCTTCACGAGAAAAATACAAGGCCAACTTGGAATGGGAAACAAATAGAGTTGACCTACAAACAACGGTGCGGCGTCCCGATGAGAATGTTGGGGACTTCTACAAACGGTGGAATGCGAAACTCGGTGAAATGGCAATCCCTCCTTCCGAAGAGGAACAGCGGATATCTTCCGGTCATGCTTGAAACCACATCCGAGAGCCTCCTCGGTCACTTCCCGTACTCGGACTTACGGGCCATGGTTAACTCCGCAGCAAAGTTTGAAAAGGCTTACAATCGAACCGGGCCGGGCTGCACTCCGCCTACGTATATCGGGCTCCTCCTGCAAACACTTTGCCCTTGCTCTGCTAAAGGCAAAGAAATGATTAACTATGCGGGACGGGAATGTAATAACACAACTCCTTTTGCTCCCGGAAAACCGGTCGAGCCCGGACCACGAGTCATGAACCTCGAAAACTTTGGAATGCCTCTGAATGACATCTTTAGGGACTCGGTGAAAGAAGGCTTGCTGCGGCCTTTGGAGAATTTCCAACCCAGAATCCGAATGCTCCTGTGGATACTACAAAGTATTGTGCTTTTCATCTAGCTCACGGACATCCGTCGACACAGCTGCTTTACTACGAAAAAAAGGCAATCCAGGGGCGATAGAGCAAGGAAAGTTGGAAGGCCCCGAAGGGCCTAATACGATCAAAAATCCTCTCGCCAAGGAACCATAATCGGGTAAATATGATTGAATGCGGAGAATCTTCGCATGCCCGGGAAGATGCCGATGAAGGTCCCCAAATACCCGTGGCCAACCTCGTCGAGGATCCCGACTTCGGATTCCCCTCGGCCTTGAGGATATCGAACGAATCGACCCATCTTGGTCTCATGTCGAGACTCCTTGCAAGAATACGAGGCCCGCTATTTCTCGGATGAAGGGAAAGCCGATCTTAAGCTGAAATTATTTCGGTCAAATCATGAAAGAACCATTTACACAAGATGGTTAGAGCGAGTCAAGAAAGATTGAGCAAGAAAGCTTCGAGGCGGGCGCCCGTGCTGGGGCTTATTAGCAAAGAAGCCGAAGAACATACGGAGCTAGTACACTTCGCAACCGGCTATTAGAGAAGTCGAATACAATCCCGAAGGCGGTGGCGAAGAATCGGAGGAGGAAGAATCCTTCTACATTCTCGCTTGGTGTCAAATACGTGCCACCCTCTCACTCTTCCCCCGCGGTTTACGGGAGGAGAAGCCGAGTCGCATCTATCACTTCCGGGAATGGGAGCATATGACAATTCGCGGTGCACGCACCCATATTCCCTAACGGGTTCGATCGGCGTTCCCTCTCGGCGAAATCCCGATAGTATGGGAAGAAGATTCCGATGGCAGCGATGATGATGATGATGACGAGTGAAGAGTCAGCGAGGCCCCGGATCCGGAAACAATGCGGAACAATCATGCCGTAAATGAGCCCATGGGAGCCAGGCACAATGGTTGGTTGTCAGCAAGCGACGACGAAGACACTTCGAAAGACGAATATGAAACCAAGGACATGAAGGCCATGAAGTTTCCTGGATCTGAGCACGTGGATGTCTTAGAATTCAACACTGCCTACCATGCTTTGGGGAAAGGGTTTTCAGGCGTCCGATCTAGGCTGATAGTCAAAGATCTGATAGAGAGAGGGAAATTAAATCCCATCCGCCCAAATGAGAAAATAACCATGGTTAGATCAAATCCACCCCAGAACAAAGTAACACTCCTTGTCAGAGTTACCCAAGAAGAGGCCACCTTCCCCGAATGTATGTCAGCTTTCAGAGAAGTCCTAGAAACTGGCACGATACCGGATGCACCTCCCTCACAAAGTGCTATAATCATCTCCAACTCTGAGTATTATAGGAAGGAACCAGAATGGCTGCACTATACCGGGGATGAGATCGAAAAGCCACCGAGTCCCGACAATAGCTACTCTTGTTGCATGATAACTATGAGCAAGACAGGCTATGAGAGCGAATCGGGGGATGCCCTAGCTCTGTGGGCCATACAGGGGGCAACAACCCAACCCCAAACTCAAAGGCCTGTGACTTGGGAAGCAGTCATAAGAGCTGCCCAGGAAGGGGCCAGTACAGCTCAGCCCCTCACCGTTACTAGACTCCGTCAGAACCAGTGGCCAATAGCCAAAAAGGCTCCCCCATTGACCCTAGCAGCACTCAAGAAATCCAGTCAAAAAGCAACTGATGAGGAAGTTAACCTGTTGACCCGATCCGGGCAAATCTTCCAAGGGAATCCCAAGGCAGATAAGAAGGCCACAGATCAAGCACCTGGGGAGAACCGCCGCCCCTACGCTAAGACAGCCGAAGTTCCTGACCCCGGAAAGGAGGATCCCGTGCTCACCCAGTTGAAGCAAACGCAGGCCAACATCTCTCTATGGTCCCTGCTCACCTCATCCTATCCCCATAAGCTAAAGCTGGAAGAAAGCCTGGCCCGCACCTTAGTCCCTATTGATGCTACTCCCGATGACGTAGTACAGCTTATTGGAAACATCCACTACGGGAACATAATCACTTTCACAGATCTCGACCTCCCTCAATTTGGGGCTGATCATAACGAGCCTCTCTTCATCACAGTCCAATTGGATGAACGACGCCTCCCTCGGGTCCTGGTTGATAATGGGTCCGGAATGAACATTCTTCCGGCAAAGATCATGAGCCTGCTTGACATCAAGTCCACGGACTTAAAGCCTTCCTCCCTCACAGTCAAAGCTTACGACTCGACATCTCGAGCAGTCCTTGGAGTTGCTACCTTGGACCTCTGGTTTGTCCAGAAGTTGATACCTGTGGAATTCCAAGTTATTGACATCCCGATCACTTTTAATGCCTTATTGGGAAGACCTTGGCTGCACCAGGTCAAAGGGGTCGCCTCAAGCCTCCACCAGTGTGTGAAATTCATCTCGAATGGGGACCTGACGACCATTTATGGGGATTTAGTCACCTTGGAGGGCACGAATATAGGTGGAATACCTATTCTGGAAATCAAGCATGATGAGGAAGGTCTCATGCTAACGGGCTTCACAGTCAAGCCTCCCAAAGCCCAAGTGTGCAACATAGACCTGACAATCACCCGGGATAAAATCCCCTCGGTCTTGAAAATGATGAGAAAGATGAGCTATCTACCTGGCCTTGGTCTGGGGAAGCACCAACAAGGAACTCACAAACTCATCGAGGTGAAAGGACAGAAAACTCGCCACGGCCTAGGATATGAGGCCTCCTCGGTGGACACTGCAAAAGGAAAAGGATTTGAAGCTATCACGGGAAGGGTCCCGGTCGACGACCCTAAATCTCTCCCCTTCAGTCCTAATTTGGCTGACTACTTTGTAAAGGGCCCCACACAACCGGGTAACATCACAGAGCCCACTCCTACAGGAGGATGGCTAAAGCTAATGGATAGCCTTAACAAGTTTAGGGGAGCCAAAGCTAACCCGGTCCGTAGAATGTTTCTGGACCTACCCAAGATACCCGGGGCCACCACTACCATGAAGAGTGAGCACACTTTCAAAGGCGTGCCAAGCCTAGTGGAACAGTTCGAGAAGCTCACAACTACAATTCCTACTGCCCAGGAAGGTCCGAAACCTGAGTTTGAATTGACCGTGCCGAAAGCCAAAGCCGCAGAATTCCCTTCAGATGATTGGGATGGTCCGATTATGCAACAGTTATTCGGGGAAGAGATCCAGGTGCCAGACCTGATTGATTTCAGCTCAGTCAAAGAAATGGTAGCGATGATCGAGGGAGGAGAAACGAGCTTGAGACCCGAGTCATGAGGTCACTGACAGCGATGCCATTAAAGAATCGGGAAACTCTCTCAGACCCATCTGTGACCAAAGGAGAAATGATCACCAAGCCTGGATTGGTCCCCCGTCCCTTTGCGTCAGTCTAGGAAAAGTCCTCCGAGTCTCTCATGGTTAAGATCGAGTCTCTAGAGTCGTCCGACGGCCCTATGCCTGAAGACTACGAGTCTGTAGCAAATGTTGTACTTCCTTTTCGTTCCTAATGAAATGACGAACCTTTCTGAGTATCCCTTGATTGCCACTTTAACTAATGATGAATTAATAAAAAAAATACATTTAATAATAATTCATTAGATAAAGAAGCAGACACATTAAACAAAAAAAAAAATCTTTAAGCAGGTTGTCCGGAAAGAGGAAAATCGAGCCCAAACTGCCGAAGAGATTTTTGTGAGTATGAATTTGGGAACTGCGGAAGAGCCTAAAGAGACGCAGATTGGTAGGAACTGGAAAGGATGCCTTGCAAAGTCCTACAAAATCCTCAACTCAAGGAAGGTGGCCCTCTTCATCAAAGAGAACATCATATGTAGATACGGGTTGCCAGCCGAAATCATCTCAGATAATGGATCCCACTTCGAAGGGGAATGTGAAAGGCTGCTGGCAGAATTCAGAATAACCCGTCACAAGTCATCTCCCTACAGGCCCCAAACCAACGAAGCCGTCGAGGCAGCAAACAAGACTTTGGAAAACATCATCCGGAAAATGGCTGTCCGAGGCAAAGATTGGCCCGAGAAGCTACACCTGGCACTCTGGGGCTACAGAACATCAGTCAGAAACGGCAACTGGGGAAACACCGTTTTCCCTCACACACGGAATGGAAGCCGTGCTCCCAATCGAATTGGAAATCCCCTCACTCCGGGTACTGTTGGAAAGCCAGATCAACGAGGTCGAATGGCTTCAGAGTCACCATGATGAATTGGCCCTGCTAGATGAACGCCGATTGAAGGCCATGGAACACATCCGAGCCTACCAGGGGAGAATGGCCAGAGCCTTCGACAAGAAAGTAAAGCATCGGGAGATCCGAGAAGGTGATCTCGTTTTGAAAGAAAAGCCCCCGATCCGTGTCAACCCCCTCGGCAAATGGGAGCCTGTCTGGGTCGGGCCATATGTTGTCCAAAAGATCTTCTCCGAAGGAGCCATGCAACTTGCAGACCTCGACGGAAATCCTTTTGTACACCCAGTGAACGGTGATAAGCTGCGCAGATACTACGCGTAAAACACTGAGTCAAAAAAAAACAAAAAAAAGAGAGTGCTAAAAGAGTAATACCCAACTAGGTTGAAAACCCGAAAAGGGCGGCCTAGGTAAAAAACAGGGTTGCACCAAAAAAAAAAACAAAAAAAAACAAAAAAAAAAAGAAAAAAAACAACAAAATTGATCGGGTTGAACTACGAAGACCCGAGCTCCTCAAAATGAGGGGAACGTAGGCAAATGGAAATGGTTCGGGCCTAAAACACAAATAAAAGTCATACTATGACATCAATACAATTGATCGGACCATGAAAGCGTCTCGAAAAACTCAAGCAATTCAAATATTCATTACAAGTTAAAAACTTTTTGATGAGTCTAAGCCCGATTCATTCCTACAACCGGCAACCTGCTAAAAGAAATTAAGATACATAATCAAACTAATGTGTACGCCATGACAAGAAAGGGATACTCGGAAACCTCAAGGTCACTCCAAGCCACTCGTCTTGGCCTCTCCCCTCTTCTTCCCCCTTCGAGTCTTCTTCTTCGAACAGGGAAAAATGTCGGTCTTCCTCCTACCAAGCTCACGGTATAGGAACAGGGATCTATCAAACCAGCCTCCGTCGGGGCCTTAGTAGCCCTAGCGTTATCTCTCATCTCACTGTAGCCGTGGTAAAGTAGGAGTCCTCCTCTCTTGTCTCTTGACATAAGCCTCATAGTCGGTCACAGCATCTCCGCTCTGTCATGAGGGTTGGCCCTGCCTCGGCCCTCCTCCTCTCGTAAACTGCCGGGTCCTCCGCACCCACAATGGCCTCACGCCGTCTCAAAATAGCCATCTCGAGTCTTTCCCAAATGCCTCTCGTACTCAATCCAGGTACCAAGTGGTCGTGAACACCGGTCTCGGACGCTGAGGATAACCCGAGGAGGAAAGACGTCATACCTCCATGCTCGGGAAAGAAAGGAAAACACCGAAGGATCATCCATAGAAACAGGAGCCACCACCCTGGTGGCTATATCATCAAAGTCCTCCAAAGGAACCTGCTCCAAGCCGAACTGTCTCAGAACCAAGGACGGAATATAGAAGCTGGACTGAGAAAGCCCCGAAAGCATGACCACATGAGACCCGTCCTGAAGCACTCTGCGAGTCTCCACCCGCCAACAAGGCACCGACCATCGATATCTTCTCGTCTGGCGACCAGCCATCCAACGCTCCCATGAGCCCCGATCATCAAAATCTACAGCAACCCCTCTCCTGGCGAATGTCCAAGGCTTGATCATATCAGGAGTTTCACGAAGAATCCCCAAGCGCTCCATCAGCCACAGAGTCAAGAGGAACGGGTTGCCCCCGTGCATATACCGCCTCCGGGTAGCCAGCCTATCGAGACCATGGAAAGTCTCCCCCAAGATCAAAGGTACAACATCTCTGCCCAAGCGACAATGAACGACTACATCCAGCAGAGACCGATGACAGATCCCAAAAGAATAGACCATGAACAAGGTCCCAAACATGCAAAGTGCAAAGGCATCCCAATAGGCATCGTCAAGCAAGCCTAAGCCCCTAAACCTATCAGGGAGACCGGAAATATCAAAATGATCGGGACCACAGATCATACCTTGCGCTTCCTCCGGGGAAAGATGAAGGAGGTTGCACAATCTGTCAACGAAAGAAGCCCCTCCGGGCAAAGGAACCGCTATCTCCTCCACCTCCGGGCCACCAAGCAAAGCCCGAAATTCTTCCACGGTCGGAACAACCTCATTGTAAGAAAGGCAAAAGACATGCCTTCTAGTGTCCCAGAACGAGGAAGAAGCTCTCAAAAGCTCATAATCCGGAACCAATTCCTTGAGGGACCATAAACACTTCACCTTGTACCTTTCTTCAAAGAATAACCTCCTTTCATGCATAATCTCCCGAGACCACTCTTTGAACTTGGTGGAGAATTGCATTTGAGAATTTTGGGACAATTTGGGTGGATTTCTCATACTCACAATTCTCTCCATGGTTTTTCTCTCCTTCTCCCCGAAAATAGCTGTTTGAACTGGTGGTTGAAGAAGGTATTTGAATTTGAAAGCAAAGGACAATGTCAGATTCCTGTCCTATCCGCGCGGATGAGTTTGTCAAAAAAAAAAATCTTTACAACAGTCCAAACTGCTACACTAAAGGAATATTTTGTCCCAGCCAAAGCCTCTCCAAACCAGTTCATACACCAAACATCTACACCCTTACCAAAAAAACCAAGGCTCATGCAACATTGCATTCATACTGCATTGCATCCATAAAAATAAAATCCTAAACTATTACATTCCAAAAATAAAAGGAGTGTGCAAAAAAAAATCAAATAAAAAAAAAAAGGGTAGGTAACAATAATCCTAAATTATTACATCCAATGCTCGTAAAGACTCGATTACCCACCAGACTTTTAGGATCGTTTTTCTTTCGGTCGGTGGGACCCGCTTGCCCTATAGGACCCTCGCCCGGGGCTGTCCACCCTGGGAGGTTGAAATACAGGTGGAATACGAGGGGCTTATAGACGTAGTGATGGGGCCCACTGATTCAGGATCCAGAGTAGTTTGCGAAAAAGAAGAGAAATCTTTTACAACCGATTAGGTTAATAAAACATGTTTTAAGTAAACGTGAACAAATAACTGCATGTTGCATGAGCCCAAAGCCCAAACACCTACCTTCCTTCAATTCCCAGACATCTGAACCCTCGTGTCTTTCCCCCGCAGCTCCTCACAAAGGTTGGTTCCGGACACCGGGTCACCGTTTGATTAGTTGGGAAGAGTCAAGCGCGTCATCAGCTTCACCGTTTATTCCGACTCCGGGTTTCAGAATGTCTGCATCAGCCGGTACTGATGGGGATAACGTCACTCCGCCTCTCGGGACCCCTCGAGACGAGCAGCGGTGGAATCGGTTAGCGAAACGAGATGAGGTTACGACAGGAAGCACGGTGAATAGCCTTATGGAGGCTATTAAGAGCCACGGTTTGGCCGCCGGCCTCAATCCAGATGGCACCTTCACCGTGGAAGAAGACGAGGATGCCAATCCTACTCTCGGTCGCCACGATTACTTTAGGATGCCACCACCGACCTCCTATGGTATCACTACCAGAACCCATGCTCCCTCGGTCTTCGGGTCGACGGCTCCCCCCACTAGACCCTTTGGATCCATGCGGCCGACGGCACAAATCGGTTCGCGGTTCCTCGGTGGGGACAAAGCCGATACGGAATGTCTTCTCATGGTTGGGGTTATCTCGGAATGCCCCAACAAATTGGAATGCCACCTCGGTTCGGAACCGATCAATCCGGACCTTCACGGCAACGGCCACGGTTCGGAATGCCGCACGGCAGTTGGTTACGGGCCACAGTCGAGCCCCTCACCGAATAGTACTAGTTGGTGCTCCTCACACAAATCCGTTCCTCACTCGAGACTTCTATGGGTTACCAAGCCTCCATCCCGGTGTCATCCGAATCACCGGGACCGCAGTACCCCGGGTTATACACCCTCGCCTCGGCCCGGCCATGCAATTCAACGGTCGGGGACGGCGGCCGCATCTAAGCCTACTTATGGGCCCCATTCTGGAAATCCAAGTTATCCGGCTACATCGGGGCTGCCTCCACTTACTTTGCCAGTTGAAAATCAACAGCAGGCCGCAAGGTTCTATCCCTTCGCCCAGGCTCCTACTCATGCTCCCCCGGGCAATTTGGTCCAAGGACAGGTTTTCACCTACGTCCCCGAATTGGTCGTTCCCTCCACCAGTCTGCCGCCAGTGGTAGCTCCTCTCTCTAACTCAGCCACTAGCTTGAATGCCATGGTTCCGTCACAAGACCCTCATCTAGCCTGGTTCATGGAACAACACAAGGAAATGAAAGCGCAGATCGCCGAATTGACCGCTAAGAAATCTGCCTTCCGGCCTACCGACCCGGACTCCATTGTTCCTTTGCCCCACAAATTCGTGATGCCTAACTTGGACCTCTTTGATGGTACTGCATGCCCAAAAACCCATTTGGACACATATACCTTGGCGATGAAGGCCAAAGGGTGCACCAATCAACAGTTAGCTGACTATTTTAGTCTATCTTTGAAGTCCAGTGCCTTAAAGTGGTTCTTCCGTTTGAAACCTGAAGCCAGGGCTACATGGGACCAGATTACCAATGCCTTCACAGAAAAATACAAGGCCAACTTGGAATGGGAAACAAATAGAGTTGACCTACAAACAACAGTGCAGCGTCCCGATGAGAATGTTGGGGACTTCTACAAACGGTGGAATGCGAAACTTCGGTGAAATGGCAATCCCTCCTTGAAGAGGAACAACTGGATATCTTCCAGTCATGCTTGAAACCACATCGAGAGCCTCCTCGAGTCACTTCCCGTACTCGGACTTACGGGCCATGGTTAACTCCGCGGCTAAGTTTGAAAAGGCTTACAATCGGCAACCAGAATGCTTTGCACACCTACGAGATATCGGGCTCCTCCTGCAAACTTTGCCCCTGCTCTGCTAAAGGCAAAGAAATGATTAACTATGCGGGACAGGAATGTAATAACACAACTCCTTTTGCTCCCGAGAAAACCGGTCGAGCCCGGACCACGAGTCATGAACCTCGAAAACTTTGGAATGCCTCTGAATGACATCTTTAGGGGGCGGTGAAAGAAGGCTTCTTTGCGGCCTTTGGAGAATTTCCAACCCGGGAATCCGAATGCTCCGTGGATACTACAAAGTATTGTGCTTTTCATCAAGCTCACGGACATCTAGACAAGCTGCTTTACTGCGAAAAAGGCAATCCGAGGGCGATAGAGCAAGGAAAGTTGGAAGGCCCCGAAGGGCCTAATACGATCAAAAATCCTGCGCAAGGAACCATAATCGAGGTAAATATGATTGAATGCGGAGAATCTTCGCATGCCCGGGAAGATGCTTGATGAAGGTCCCCAAATACCCGTGGCCAACCTCGTCGAGGATCTGAATTTCGGATTCCCCCTCGGCCTTGAGGATATCGAACGAATCGACCCATCTTGGTCTCATGTCGAGAGACTCCTTGCAAGAATACGAGGCCCGCTATTTCTCGGATGAAGGGAAAGCCGATCTTGAGAAGCTGGGGCTGTTCCGGTCAAAACATGAAAGAACCATTTACACAAGATGGTTAGAGCAATCAAGAAAGATTGAGCAAGAAAGCTTCGGGCGGGCGCCGTCTTGGGGCTTATTAGCAAAGAAGCCGAAGAACATGCGGAGCTAGTACACTTCGCAAGCGGCTATTGGAGAAGTCGAATACGATCCCGAAGGCGGTGGCGAAGAATCGAGAGGAGGAAGAATCCTTCTACATTCTGCACGGTGTCAAATACGTGCCACCCTCTCACTCTTCCCCGCGGTTTACGGGAGGAGAAGGCGAGTCGCATCTATCACTTCCGGGAATGGGAGCATATGACAATTCTGCGGTGCACGCACCCATATTCCCCTAACGGGTTTGATCGGCGTTCCCTCTCGGCCGAAATCCGGTAGTATGGGAAGATGATTCCGATGGCGGCAACGACGATGATGATGACGAGTGAAGAGTCAGCGAGGCCCCAGATCCGGAAACAATGCGGAACAATCATGCGGAAATGAGCCCATGGGAGCCGGGCACAATGGTTGGTTGTCGGCAAGCGACGACGAAGAAACTTCGGAAGACGAATATGAAACCGAGGACATGAAGGCCATGAAGTTTCTGGATGCGAGCACGTGGATGTCTTAGAATTCAACACTTTGCCTACCATGCTTTGGGGAAAGGGTTTTCGGGCGTCCGATCTAGTGATAGTCGAAGATCGATAGAGAGAGGAAACTAACTCCCATCCGCCCAAATGAGAAAATAACCATGGTTAGATCAAATCCACCCCGAACAAAGTAACACTCCTTGTCGGGGTTACCCAAGAAGAGGTCACCTTCCCCGAATGTATGTCGGCTTTCGAGAGAAGTCCTAGGCGGCATGATACGGATGCGCCTCCCACACAGAATGCTATAATCATCTCCAACTACGAGTATTACGAAAGGAACCGAGAATGGTTGCACTATACCGGGGATGAGATCGAAAAGCCGTGAGTCCCGACAATAGCGACTCTTGTTGCATGATAACTATGAGCAAGGCGGCTATGAGAGCGAATCGGAGGACGCCCTAGCTATGGGCCATACAGGGCAACAACACAACCCAGGACTCAAAGGCACGTGACTTGGGAAGCGGTCATAAGAGCCGCCCGGGAAGGAGCGATGCGGCTCGGCCCCTCACCGTTGCTAGACTCAGTCGGGAACCGGTGGCCGATAGCCAAAAAGGCTCCCCATTGACCTTAGCGGCGTTGAAGAAATCCAGTCAGAAGCAGCGATGAGGAAGTTAACTGTTGACCCGATCCGGGCAAATCTTCCAAGGAATCCCAAGGCGAGATAAGAAGGCCACGAGATCAAGCACACAGGGAGAACCGCCGCCCCTATGCTAAGACGGCCGAAGCTCTGACCCGGAAAGGAGGATCCCGTGCTCACCCGGTTGAAGCAAACGAGGCCAACATCTCTCTGTGGTCCTGCTCACCTCATCCTATCCCCATAAGCTAAAGCTGGAAGAAAGCTTAGCCCGCACCTTGGTCCCTATTGATGCTACTCCCGATGACGTGGTACAGTTGATTGGAAACATCCACTACGGGAACATAATCACTTTCACGAGATCTCGACCTCCCTCAATTTGGGGCTGATCATAACGAGCCTCTCTTCATCACGGTCCAATTGGATGAACGACGCCTCCCTCGGGTCTGGTTGATAATGGGTCCGGAATGAACATTCTTCGGCAAAGATCATGAGCACCTTGATATCAAGACTACGGACTTGAAGCCTTCCTCCCTCACAGTCAAAGCTTACGACTCGACATCTCGGCAGTCCTTGGAGTTGCTACCTTGGACCTCTGGTTTGGCCGAGAAATTGATACTGTGGAATTCCGGGTTATTGACATCCCGATCACTTTTAATGCCTTATTGGGAAGACCTTGGCTGCATCGGAGTCAAGGGGTCGCCTCAAGCCTCCACCGGTGTGTGAAATTCGTCTCGAATGGGGACTGACGACCATTTATGGGGATTTAGTCACCTTGGAGGGCACGGATACGGGTGGAATACCTATTACGGAAATCAAACATGATGAGGAAGGTCTCATGCTAACGGGCTTCACGGTCGAGCCTCCCAAAGCCCAAGTGTGCAACATAGATCGACAATCACTCGGGATAAAATCCCTCAGGTCTTGAAAATGATGAGAAAGATGAGCTATCTACGGCCTCGGTGCAGGGAAGCACCAACAAAGGAACTCACAAACTCATCGAGGTGAAAGGACGAGAAAACTTCGCCACGGCACAGGGATATGAGGCCTCCTCGGTGGACCTTTGCAAAAGGAAAAGGATTTGAAGCTATCACGGGAAGGGTCCGGTCGACGACCCTAAATCTCTCCCCTTTCGAGTCCTAATTTGGTGACTACTTTGTAAAGGGTCCCACACAACCGGGTAACATCACGAGCCCGCTCCTACGAAGGGTGGCTAAAGCTACGGGATAGCCTCAACAAGTTCGGGGAGCCAAAGCTAACCCGGTCCGTAGAATGTTCTGGACCTACCCAAGATACCGGGGCTACCACTACCATGAAGAAGTGAGTACACTTTCAAAGGCGTGCCAAGCCTAGTGGAACAGTTCGAGAAGCTCACAACCACAATTCCTACGCCGGGGAAGGTCCGAAACACGAGTTTGAATTGACCGTGCCGAAAGCCAAAGCCACGAAGTCTTTTCGGATGATTGGGATGGTCGATTATGCAACGGTTATTCGGGGAAGAGATCCGTGCCGGACTGATTGATTTCGGCTCGGTCAAAGAAATGGTAGCGATGATCGAGGGAGGAGAACGAGAAACGAGATTCCCGAGTCATGAGGTCACAGCAATGCCATTAAAGAATCGGGAAACTCTCTCGGGCCCGTCGCGACCAAAGGAGAAATGATCACCAAGCCTGGATTGGTCTCCCGTCCCTTTGTGTCAATCTAGGAAAAGTCCTCCGAGTCTCTCATTGTTAAGGTCGAGTCTCTAGAGTCGTCAGATGGCCTTACGCTGAAGACTACGAGTACGTAGCAAATCTTTGTACTTCCTTTTCGTTCCTAATGAAATGACGAACCTTTACGAGTATCCCTTGATTGCCACTTTAACTAATGATGAATTAATTAATAAAAAAAACATTTAATAATAATTCATTAGATAAAGAAGCGAGACACATTAAACAAAAAAAAAAAAATCAAACAAAAAAAAAACTTTGAGCGGGTTGTCAGGAAAGAGGAAAATCGAGCCCAAGTGCCGAAGAGATTTTGACGAGTGTGAATTTGGGAGCTAGCGGAAGAGCCTAAAGAGACGCAGATTGGTGATTTCTTCGAAGGAAGCTGGAAAGGATGCCTTACAAAATCCTACAAAATCCTCAACTCAAGGAAAGTAGCCCTCTTCATCAAAGAGAACATCATATGTAGATACGGGTTGCAGTAGAAATCATCTCGAGATAATGGATCCCACTTCGAAGGGGAATGTGAAAGGCTTGGCGAGAATTCGAATAACCCGTCACAAGTCATCTCCTACGGGCCCCAAACCAACGGAGCCGTCGAGGCGGCAAACAAGACTTTGGAAAACATCATCAGGAAAATGGTGCATCAGGCGAGAGATTGGCCCGAAGCTACACACAGCACTCTGGGGCTCTGAGACATCGGTCGAACGGCAAGCGGGAAACACCGTTTGCCCTCACATACGGAATGGAAGCCGTGCTCCCAATCGAGATTGGAAATCCCCTCGCTCCGTGTCTTGTTGGAAAGCCGGATCAACGAGGTCGAATGGCTCCAAAGTCGCCATGATGAATTGGCCTGCTAGATGAGCGCCGATTGAAGGCCATGGAACACATCCGAGCCTACCAGGGAGAATGGCGAGCCTTCGACAAGAAAGTAAAGCATCGGGAGATCCGAGAAGGTGATCTCGTTTTGAAAGAAAAGCCCCGGTCCGTGTCAACCCCCTCGGCAAATGGGAGCACATGCAGGTCGGGCCATACGTCGTCCAAAAGATCTTCTCGGAGGAGCCATGCAACTTGCGGACCTCGACGGAAATCCCTTTGTACACCCGGTGAATGGTGACAAGGCTGCGAGATACTACGCGTAAAAACCGAGTCAAAAAAAAAAAAAAAAAAAAAAAAAAGAGTGCTAAAAGAGTAATACCCAACTAGGTTGAAAACCCGAAAAGGGCGGCCTAGGTAAAAAACGGGGTTGCACCAAAAAAAAACAAAAAAAAAAAAAAAAAAAAAAAAAAACAAAAAAAAAAAACAAAAAAAAAAAATCGACCGGGTTGAACTACGAAGACTGAGCTCCTCAAAATGAGGGGAACGTAGGCGGCGGAAACGGTTCGGTCTAAAACACAAATAAAAGTCATACTCGACATCAATACAATTGATCGAGACCATGAAAGCGTCTCGAAAAACTACGAAGCAATTCAAATATTCATTACAAGTTAAAAACTTTTTGATGAGTCTAAGCCCGATTCATTCCTACAAGCGGCAACTGCTAAAAGAAATTAAGATACATAATCAAACTAATGTATGCGCCATGACAAGAAAGGGATACTCGGAAACCTCAAGGTCACTCCAAGCCACTCGTCTTGGCCTCTCCCCTCTTCTTCCCCCTTCGAGTCTTCTTCTTACGAACGGGAAAAATGTCGGTCTTCCTCCTACCAAGCTCTGGTATAGGAACGGGATCTATCAAACCGGCCTCTGTCGGGGCCTTAGTAGCCCTAGCGTTATCTCTCATCTCCTGTAGCCTAGTGGTAAAGTAGGAGTCCTCCTCTCTTGTCTCTTGACATAAGCCTCATAGTCGGTCACGGCGTCTCCGCTCTGTCATGAGGGTTGGCCCTCGCCTCGGCCCTCCTCCTCTCGAAGCTGTCGGGTCCTCCGCACCCACAATGGCCTCACGCCGTCTCAAAATAGCCATCGAGTCTCTCCCAAATGCCTCTCGTACCAATCCAGGTACCAAGTGGTCGGGAACACCGGTCTCGGACGCTGAGGATAACCCGAGGAGGAAAGACGTCATACCTCCATGCTCGGGAAAGAAAGGAAAACACCGAAGGATCATCCATAGAAGCAGCCACCACCTGGTGGCTATATCATCAAAGTCCTCCAAAGGAACTGCTCCAAGCCGAGCTGTCTCGAGAACCAAGGACGGAATATAGAAGGCTGGGTGAGAAAGCCCGGAAGCATGACCACATGAGACCCGTCTGAAGCACTCTGCGAGTCTCCACCCGCCACAAGGCGCGACCATCGATATCTTACGTGCGGCGACCAGCCATCCAACGCTCCCATGAGCCACGATCATCAAAATCTACAGACAACCCCTCTCTGGCGAATGTCCAAGGCTTGATCATATCGGGAGTTTCCCGAAGAATCCCAGCGCTCCATCGGCCACGAGTCAAGAGGAGCAGGCTGCCCCGTGCATATACCGCCTCCGTAGCCAGACCTATCGAGAGCATGGAAAGTCTCCCCCAAGATCAAAGGTACAACATCTACGCCCAGCGACAATGAACGACTACATCCGGCGAGACCGATGACAGATCCCAAAAGAATAGACCATGAACAAGGTCCCAAACATGCAAAGTGCAAAGGCATCCCAATAGGCATCGTCAAGCAAGCCTAAGCCCCTAAACCTATCAGGAAGACCGGAAATATCAAAATGATCGGGACCACAGATCATACCTTGCGCTTCCTCAGGGAAAGATGAAGGAGGTTGCACAATCTGTCAACGAAAGAAGCCCCTCCAGGCAAAGGAACCGCTATCTCCTCCACCTCCGGGCCACCAAGCAAAGCCCGAAATTCTTCCACGATCGGAACAACCTCATTGTAAGAAAGGCAAAAGACATGCCTTCTAGTGTCCCAGAATGAGGAAGAAGCTCTCAAAAGCTCATAATCCGGAACCAATTCCTTAAGGGACCATAAACACTTCACCTTGTACCTTTCTTCAAAGAATAACCTCCTTTCATGCATAATCTCCCGAGACCACTCTTTGAACTTGGTGAAGAATTGCATTTGAGAATTTTGGGATAATTTGGGTGGATTTCTCATACTCACAATTCTCTCCATGGTTTTTCTCTCCTTCTCCCCGAAAATAGCTGTTTGAACTGGTATTTGAATTTGAAATAAAGTGAGACCAGATCTGAAGCAAAATTAAAGGACAGTGTCCAAAGTCTGTCCCATCCGCGCGGATGAGTTTGTCACAAAAAAAATCTTTGCAACAGTCCAAACTGCTACACCAAAGGAATATTTTGTCCCGGCCCAAAGCTTTGTCCAAACCGGTCCATACACCAAACATCTACACCCTTACCAAAAAAACCAAGGCTCATGCAACATTGCATTCAATGCTTGCATTGCATCCATAAAAATAAAATCCTAAACTATTACATTCCAAAAATAAAAGGAGTGTGCAAAAAAAAAATCAAATAAAAAAAAAGGGTAGGTAACAATAATCCTAAATTATTACATCCAAAAAAAAAATGTGCATAAAAAAATAAGCTGTATCTGTACAAATCTCAAATCTCAGAAATCAACTCAATCTCAAGTAATCAATCGGAGTCCCCGGTGGCCGACGTACGCCCCGGTCCCTCTTGCGGCTCGGGCCCGCCTCATCGGGAGCCATGAAGATCTCGGGCTCGAGAATCATCGTCCTCGTCCCAGGAAGAAGGCTCGTCGGGACCAACCGGCACGCTACGATAGGGCAAGCCAAGATCTGCGAAAAAATCATATCCGAAGGTGAAGGCGTCGGACTCCTGGACGTGCGAAGAAGATCCACCATGCTGCCAGACGTGTCCCTGCCCGTAAGGATCTCCGAGAATGACGTGGTCCGAAGGTAGTACCGCGCGAGGATCGAGGAGAGGAGAAGAGGAGTCTCGGAAGAAGTCTACGAAGGAATAGGGAAGCCTCCCGCTGACGGGCGCCGGCCGTGGTCGCCTCGCTCTAGCACGAGGAGCCCCGCAAGCAACCATCCTCCTGATAAATCTCTTAGCCCCGATCACTTGTTTCGTCGGCCTCTCCACGACCACCTCCAGCGCACGAAAGCAAAAGCGTCGAGAAAGCTTGAGTTGAAGCAAAAGAATGATGACGGAAAGAAAAGAAAAGACAAAAGCAAAAAAAAAAAAAAAGAGGTGGGAAGGAAAGCCATACCTTCATACCGGACGAGGCGGAAAGCTCGTGGAAGCCGCTCGAGTGAGGGATCTGCACCCTCAATCGGATCCCATCTGGACATATGAAAAGTCCGTCCGAGGGTACCGCGGGACCCCTAACCCCTCTCTATCCAGAACACAGGGCGTCCTCGGCCTCCTCAAGACAAATCTTGGATATGGCTCAATCGCCACAAATGCCGAGAAGTCTTTGGCCGGCTCGGTAATCATCCCAGTCGCGAGATCTATCACTCGGAGTGCATCATATCGGCGGGAGGCTCACGGTGTCATCAAAGGCGAATTCACGCCATCTTTGGCGCGTCACCCTCTCTCCCGAGATAATAGACGTCGCAAGTCGGACCTCTCGAGAATCCTCATTGCCACAGTCCATATCTCGGCGCCCTTCGGTGCGCCACCTCGAAACGATCCCGGGGATAGAATATCATCCCCTCATCCGTCTCGGCCCCGTCAAAGGCGGGCGGTCCCCATATCACGAGAGTCGTCGCCCCCTGGAGCTTATCTTCCCTCGGGCATGCTTGGACCAGGAGCGCATGGCCGGATACGCCCCGACGTACTCCGCCGGCTGTCGCCACATCGTGACGTGAAAGAACTCCAATGCCCATACCTGCGAAAGGTAAAGATCAAATCAATCCAGTGCAAAAGAAAAGTGTGTGCTCAAGAAAAGAGGGAAAGCAAAAAAGAAAACTTATACCTCCAGAGCAAACTCGAAGCAGTATAAGGAGCTCATGACCTTCCCATTTGTATCTATCAAGAGCAAAGTAAAGCTCTGCCCGGCCCGGCCTCTCCCCAAGAGACATCTCCGGCCATCTCCACATCCTCCAAACTCCTCGGCAAAGCAAACACCGCCGTCCCTCGGCGTGTCCAAAAAGAGTGCTCGAGAAAGCAAATCATAAAAAGGCCCTAGCAATCTGCTCAGCGCCTATCCTCTCATCCCCAGCCTCGTAGCTCCCGATGATCTCCACAATCTTCCCATAAACCACGGCGTACTCCATCCCCATCCCCTTTTTGGGAATAGGGGTAAAGCCCGAAGAGCTGCGAGGTCCACATCGTTGTAGCCGTCCCGCCACTCAATCTTTGCGTCCATTGAAGGACAGACCCGTGATCGCAGCGTAGTCGGAAGGCGTAACCGTAGCCTCGCCCCAGAAGAAGTGAAATGTGTGGGTCGCATCCCACCAATGCTGCGCCAAAGCAAACATCAGGCCCTTGCTCTTAGGGAACTTAACCAACCCCCTCAAGCACTCAATGAACTCCCAAAGCCCGGTCTCAACGACAATCTGTCTCGGACTGATCAAAGCTCCTCGGCCCGCATTCGGAAGCCGGTCCCACAGGTCAACTACAGACTCCACTGATCCTCGAGTCTTCATCTTATTCAACTGCTCCGTCACGTAGTTGTTTCCACCCTGCAATAAAACAAAAAAAAAAAAGAAAATGTCAAAAAAAAATTTTGCATTTGCATTAGCACAAAAAAAAAGAAAGCATATACATGCATCATTCATCACAAAAGTTTTGAAGAAAATTCGGCAGCATAACGGCATGCAATGAACCCAGCCCCATTTTTCTCAAAAAAGAAGCAGTTTTCACCAAATCCCAATCAATTCATTCATAAAAAAAATACAAGGAGTCAACGGAAATAAAAACTCCGTCCCATTTTCAAAAAAAAATGCATACATGCATATCATCCTACATTCATACATTCACACAAGGAGTCAACGGAAGCAAAAACTCCGTCCCATTTTCATAGAATAACATGCATACATTCATTCAACGGGAGGAAAAATCCGTTCCGTCTTTCAAAAAAAAATCATCATACTTCTTTACAAAAAAAAGAGGAGCATGCACACATTCATATCAACATTGCAAGAATCCTACATTGCAACAAAAGAAGTCCGTCCCAAATTTGGGAAATCATTCATCATAGTCTCATATTTCAAAAAAAAAAAATGGCGAAAATGCCAATTCTTTTTCCAAGCAAAATGCACATTTTGAGTTACCCATATACTCATTACAACATGCAAAGCATCAAAATCAAGATTCAAAGCCAAGAACATCAATCATTCGAATTTTCAAAAAAAAAAAATCAAAAATCACCCAAAATTCAATTTCAAGCAAAAATCGACAAAGGGAATGAAAAGATTCGAAGTATACCGTTCGGAGACTCGGATCAGAAGCCCAATGTTGCCAAGCATCGGGGTAATGCTCCTCCGCAATCGATTGCGAAAGAGCGTAATGCCTCCTCATTCGGACGAGCTCCAATCGTCTCTCCACGACCGGGCCACGTCCTTGGCCTTGAAAAGCACCTCCTGCGTGTTCCATTGCTTGAAAATCGAAGAAAAATGGAAGATTTTTGAAGGTTTTTGGGCCAAAAATGGCTCTCTCCTCGGTTTTCTCTCTCTTTCTCTCGTAATTGCAGAAAATTTGAAAAAGATGAGGAAGAAGAAGGGAGGGCGTTGGCCCTCATTTAAAACGACACAGGAATTCAACCCTCTCCGCGCGGATAGGTTTGTAAGGGTCAAAATGAACCTTTTGCCCTTTAAAAATCCAGAACTCTGCAATTTGATCCTAGACTTAACAGAGTTAACCAAAGTTAACCAAAGTCGACCCCCTTTCATCAAAATCATTCAACGGCAGTCAAACGTAAGACCGATTTTCTCGAGAAAGATAACGGGATCCCGTATCTTTCATCAAAATCACCCCCGGCAGTCAAACGTAAGTCCGATTTCCCCGAGAAAGATAACGGAATCCCGTATCTTTCATCAAAATCATTCCCCGGCAGTCAAACGTAAGACCGATTTCCCGAGAAAGATAACGAGATCCCGTATCTTTCATCAAAATCATCCCCGGCGAGTCAAACGTAAGTCCGATCTCCCGAGAAAGATAACGAGATCCGTATCTTTCATCAAAATCATTCAACGGCGAGTCAAACGTAAGACCGATTTCCCGAGAAAGATAACGGAATCCCGTATCTTTCATCAAAATCATCCCCGGCGATCAAACGTAAGTCCGATCTCTCGAGAAAGATAACGAGATCCCGTATCTTTCATCAAAATCATCAACGGCGGAGTCAAAGCGTAAGACCGATCTCCCAGAAAGATAACGAGATCCGTATCTTTCATCAAAATTATTCCGGCAGTCAACGTAAGAGATCTCAGAAAGATACTTGAGATCCAGATTATTCCAAAACGTTCTCGAGAAAGATTCCGTATCTTTCATCAAATCCCAGGTCAAGCGTAAGTCCGATCTCTGAGAAAGATAACGAGATCCCATTATCTTTCATCAAAATCATTCAACGGTAGTCGAAACGTAAGACCAGATTTCCCAGAAGATAACGGAGATCTCGTATCTTTCATCAAAATTATTCCGGCCAGGTAAACGTAAGGCCCGGTTTCCCAGGCAAATACGTCTGATTTTCCAAAGGCTAACAAAATCCCGGCAAAGTTAACGGAATCCCAAAGCCAACGGAATCTCGAGTAGAACTCGAACTACGAAAGGGCTTGATTCCCAGCTAGGGATACGTAGGTAGCCTATCATTAGGTTCGGCCCACGACCAAAACGGTCACCTCTCCTTCGGCGGCGAGACGAAGTCACCGAAAGGCCTTTTCAAATTAAGGTTCGAGGCACCTAAACGCCATCATCATCAGGTTCGAGGCACCTAAAACGCCATCACCAGGTTCGAGGCACCTAAAACGCCATCATCATCAAGGTTCGAGGCACCTAAAACGCCATCATCAAGTTCGAGGCACCTAAACGCCATCTTCAAGGTTCGAGGCACCTAAAACGCCATCATCTCCGGGGTCAAACCCGAACTACGGCAGCTTGATTCCTCTTAAGGATACGTAGGTAGCCTATCATTAGGTTCGGCCATCCGACCGAAAATGGTCATTCCTATCCCCGGCGGACGGGCGGATAGTCATCAGAGCGGCAGATCCGACCAATGGTCATTCCTATCCCGAGCGAGAGCGGATATACAATTTGCCATCCGGCCAGAAATGGTCATCTCTTATCCCACTACGAGTTTCTTTCCAGCACCATTGAGTGCGAACTCGCTCACATCGGAGGGTTCGAGGCACCTAAAAGCGCCCGTCATCTCCCGGGGTCGAGCAGAACTACGGCCCAGCTTGATTCCTCTTGAGGATACGTAGGTAGCCTATTAAATAGGTTCGGCCGCTCGATCACTTGATCATCCTGCCAAATATGGAGCCTTACTCTTATCGACGGCCCCGCTTCCTTCGAAGCGCCGTCGCCAGAGGGCTCTTGTAAGTGCTCCAATTTGAGCTTGTTAGTATTTTCGTTAGAAAATTAACGAAAGTTATAACATTCCTAACAATTCCTAACATTCCTAACATTTCTAACAAAGCAAGGGCAAAGTGGGCATTGTTATTTAAGGATAAACCAAGGAAAGGAATCAAAAAAGCAAAAGAAATAAGAAAAACCAAAAATAGAAATGGGTGGAACAAAAGCTTGTACATTTAATTTGAATTTTCAAAAGATTATTCCTTGTGTCCAAAGCTTTGAAACGCAACATTTAATGAACGATTACTTGTTGCACCCCTATCCGCGGATGAGTTTGCATTTTTCAGAGGGCTATAAATTGAGCCCTCCAGTCTCAAAAATAAGAGAGAAGGAACACAATTCACAGTTGCACCTTGGCGAAAATACTTGAGAAAATAGTGAGAATTCCCTTGAATTGTCACTCTTTTCTCTTGATTATCTTCCCAAATCTCACTCACTCACTATCATATTCAAAGCCTCAAACACAAAACACAAGGGAAGATAGGTATAACCTCCCTCTTCTTACCCTAAATCTCTCATCCATGCATGCATTTTCAAGCTACAAAATGTAGTTCATTCATCTTCTTGTCTTAGATCCAAGAAGATCACCATGGAAGTTCATCTCCATGGATGATCTTCTACAAGGATCAACATTATTTTCAAAGTGTTCTTACTTTCTTGCAAAGAAAACACATTTTCAAAACCCTAAAACTCATTTTCATACATCAAATCTCATTTTCAAAGGATAAAATTCCCCTTCCCAAGCAAATGAAATGCTTAGTCCTAATGTACCCCAAGGATGGTTTGATATAGTTGATTCACCACTAAAATGTCAAGTGATCACTAATCAAAACCTAGGGAAATGGGGACAAGCATGGATGCCAAACCCCCTTTAAAATCACATTTTCTTTCTTGAGAAGTTGCTGTCCAGTAGCAATTTTCTAAGACCCCAGTCCATGGTCTAAATTTTTGGACACAGATAAACTTGGAATTTGGTGTTGACTACAAAACACTTTTTGTAGCCAACATCCAGAGCTTTCCAGACATATTTTTATTTTATTTTTTGTGTGAGTAAAACTCCCCTTTTCAAATTTTCTTTTGAAGGTCAGATCACCAGTCTCTGGGAGTCCAGATCTCATATCTGAGATTTCCAGAAGGTTTTGGGTCCTCAAATCTTCTCCGAAATGGAAAATTCTTTCACTGAAATCTTATTTGAGGTGTCTGGAACAACTTTCATTCTCTGAGTTTCTCAGAT